>OX637532.1:20842500-21442500 GCA_951800035.1 Linnaemya tessellans | reverse complement strand
GATACAGTTGACTTAACAATGTATTTGTTTTTGGCAATGACCTTATGAGGGGTCAAGGGTGGTTTAAAGTTTCTAGGGATATATGAAATTATGAAACTGATAACTATGAACTAATAACCAAGAAATTTAATACATGAGCACATAAGCTTCCGCTTTTCATAATGACTTGCACTTTTTATAATGATTTACACTTTTTATAACGACTTGCATTTTTCATAATGACTTGCACTTTTTATAATGACTTGCACTTTTTATGCTGACCTGCACTTTTTATGATTACTTGCACTTTTTATGATGACTTGCACTTTTTATGATGACTTGCTCTTTTTATGATGACTTGCATTTTTCATAATGACTAGCAGTTTTTATAATGACTTGCTCTTTTTATGATGACCTGCACTTTTTGTGATGACTTGCATTTTTTATGACGACTTTCACATTTTATGACGATTTGCACTTTTAATGATGACTTGCACATTTTATAATGACTTGCACTTTTAATGATGACTTGCACATTTTATAATGACTTGCACTTTTCATGATGACTTGCACTTTTTATGATGACGTGCACTTTTTATGATGCCTTGCATTTTTATGATGACTTGCACTTTTTATAATGACTTGCACTGTTTATGATGATTTGCACTTTTTATGATGACTTGCAGTTTTTATGATAACTTGCACTTTTTATAATGACTTGCACTTTTTATAATGACTTGCACTTTTTATGATGACTTGCACTTTTTATGATGACTTGCAGTTTTTATGATAACTTGCACTTTTTATAATGACTTGCACTTGTTTCCTTACTAAAATAATAAATATGAAAGTAACTCCGTCTCTCTGTTACATATTCATGCTCAAACTTCTGAACCGATTTAGATGAAATTTGGCTTAGAGATATTTTAAGATTCGAGAGATAGTATAGTTTTGTTTTGAAAATGATCCTATGGAGTGGTCAGGGTGGTCGAAAATTTATATAAATGTATGAAATTATTAATATTTTGCAGATAATTTTTAATTTTAATTGTTTGACTTTCTTGCAGCCTTTAGCAAATATTAAAATAAGCTTAAACTTGTTACTAATTTAAATATAAAAAAACAAATATTCAGTCGTAGAGCACACAATCGATGGTCATTTTGACAAAACGATTGGCTAATTGACAAAAGTTGTTTATTTGGTTAAAGTGTTTAAAAGGTTTTTTCAATCCGCTAAATACCAATTTAAACAATCCATTCGATTCGATTTGTTTTTTTTTTTTTTTTTTTTGCCTTTCCCAATTTGGGGTCATGCGTAAAACTAAACAAAGCCGCTTGTAAAGTTAGAGTTTTGTATTTAACAATAAAGCTTAAATCAAAAGTTTATTGTTTAATCTGTAAAGCTTGAAAATATTTAAAATTATATACTTTTAAGTTCATTAGCTATTTAAAAGATTGAACCCCTCATAGCATTTATATGTGTATGCCATTAATTAATTATTATTTTCATTATTATTATTGCGTGTGGCGTAAAACCAATTTTTAAACCCGATTGACATTGAGACAAACATTTAGATAAAAACACACAATGAAATGCACTATAAAATAAAAAATGCACAATAGAGTAATATTTGTTCAAAACCAAAAAAAGTCTTTATACCCAAATATAAAAGATGCAGAGGCAAAAAAAGAAAAAAGAAGGAAGAAAAAAAAATGATTGACAATCTCTTTGGACAAACAACAACGCCAATGCATGCGGCAAACAAAAAGAAAGAAAATAAGACACAAACTGCAACCAAGTTTTATACAATTAAATATTTTCAAGTGGATGTGGCTAAGAGTGAGTGTCTTTGTTAACGCTTTTTTAAACCAGTTGCATATGAAAGTAAAAGTGATATAATGAATATGTGCGCTCGTACCACCTACAGTAATGCTCAAAATAATGTGGCGCTCATATGTCTCATGTGCTGTGAGTAATTTGCAAAAACAATATTTGCAAGTCACGTATGGGGCATTATATGCCTCTTTGATGTAAATAAAATAGAAATATTCATTTAGGATTTTATTTAGTTTTTAATTTATTTTTATTATAAACTTAACTTTTAAGTCAAAAATCATCTTCTTTAAGCGATTGCGTTAACAAACAAAACTTTTGCTTCTGCAGCACTACAACCTGAGCGCAGATCACAACTTGCAATTCAAGAAGTGTGACTACAAGGTCGACCACAAGTGAATGAGACGACGCATCACTTGAAATTTTATCAGTGGCATGCGCCATTGCCCTTTGAGTCCGAAAAATTTGTACAATTTCTACCAGGTTTTCAAAGAAAGTCGAGTTGTGGATTTTGCATCACGATAATGCATGACGTGTTCGAGGTATTTCTGTCAGAAAGATCACCGAGATCATGCCTCAGCCACTGAAGATATTCAGCAGGTTTGGTGCCTTTATACCTTTGCCTGTTGCCAGGATTGAAGAGACCCATGAAAGGACGACGTTTTGCGACAAATGAGGAAAGGTACATCAATTCATTGAGGGAGTTTAAGGTCACACCAAAAAGTACATATCAGCTGGGCTTCGAAGACCTTAAACGAACGCTGGCCCTAGTGTATCACATCTGACGGTGACCACTTTGAAGGGAGCCAAATCAGTACTGATCCGTTCTGCTAGTTTGATGATTATAAAATATTCCAATATTCCACTCTTAATAAAATAACTTGAATATAATAAAAATTCATAACAAAATAACTTGCACATTACAGATTTGAACTTGAGTCTGGTTAAAAAATTCTTATCTTAATTATAAAATAAATATATTTTGAATATAAATTTACCTTAGTTTTTGAACAGACCTCGTATAACAATTAAAAATATTTGTATTTTAGATTAAAAATATTTCTAAAAGTCTAACTTTGGAATTTGCATATGATACGGCACAACCTAATGAACCAAAAAAGTCATATTAATTACAATCAACCAATTCACACGATGACTTTTATAATATTTAATTTTCTTAATTTTTTTTTTTTTTTTTAGTTGCTGGCAAAAGTTATTTCTGTTCATACGATAAGTTTGGGTTTCATGTGTAATTGAAATTTTTGTTGTTTTATACATATGTATAAGACTGAAAATAAAAAAAATTAACAAACGCACCAACAAGAAAAGACATGAATGTAAAAAGATATATGATAAAAGACATGAAATCGGAAATCAAGTTTATTTTTCTATACTTCTTTGCTGCACTTTTCGCTACAAACAAAAAAAAAAGAGACGTGGAAAATTAGACGTCATAAAATTCATCGTGTGAATGGAAAAATGTTGCACTTTTATGATGACTTGCACTTTTTACGATGACTTGCACTTTTTATGGCAACCTGCACTTTTTATGATGACTTGCACTTTTTATGGTGACTTGCACTTTTTATGGTGACTTGCATTTTTAGGATGACCTGTATTTTTATGATGACTTGCACTTTTTATGATGACTTGCACTTTTATGATGACCTGCATTTTTATGATGACTTGCACTTTTTATGATGATTTACACTTTTTATAATGACTTTCACTTTTATGATGAGTTGAACTTATGATGGCTTGCACTTTTTATGATGACTTGCACTTTTATGATGACTTGCACTTTTTATGATGACACGCACTTTTTATTGATAACTGCCACTTTTTATGATGTCTTGCACTTTATATGATGACTTGAACTTTTTATAATGGCTTGCACTTTTATGATGACTTGCACTTTTTATAATGACTTGCACTTTTTATGATGACTTGCACTTTTTATGATGACCTGCACTTCTTATGATGACTTTCACTTTTTCTGATGACTTGCACTTTTTATAATGACTTGCACTTCTTATGATGACTTGCACTTTTTATGATAACTTGCATTTTTACGATAACTTGCACTTTTTATAATGACTTGCACTTTTTATGATGACTTGCACTTTTTATGATAACTTGCACTTTTTATGATGATATATATGAAAGTAACTCTGTCTCTCTGTTACCTTTTTGTGCTCAAACCGCTGAACCGATTTAGATGAAATTTGGCATAGAAATATTTTAAGATACAAGAAAAAAAGACATGGAAAAAAATTCATCGTGTCAGTTGAGAGAATACTTTAGAAAAAATTTTTAAAAATATTTTATATATGAAATACTTAACTAAATATATATTAGGCATATAATATGCTTAATGAAGATTTCATTTAATAAAAAAATATTTTTCTTATCCTTTAACATAAAAAGTTCACAAACAGAAGGAACAGTAAAGTTAAACTTAAATATTTTGGCCAATACTGTATACAGAAAGATTTCAAAAATTTCATAGCAAACAAAAAAGTCTTTTAATAATTATATAAAAAACATATGAAATTTTAAAGCAATAAACTGCAGTAAACAGCCGCAACTTTGTATAGATTTTTGAATGAAAATTTATTAAAAAAAGCCATTTAACGGGAAAACGGCAATTATAATTTGAAAACATATTTTTTTACTAAATGTAGTTGTTATTTTATTACAGAAATATTGAAAAAAAAATAAATGTCGGTCAATTAAACTTTCCAATTGATTTAATTAAATAATAGTATTATAACCTTGAAGTGTGCAAAATTTAATTTCTTCTTCACAAATTTTAAATTGCAAGCACTCAATTTCGAATGATGTCATTTATTTGTTAAGCAATTTTTTATGTTAAAATTGCTTTGACTTTAATCATATAAAGTCTTTTTTTTATATTTATAGCTTTTTATTTTAATTAAGTTTTTTTTTTGCACAGCATAAATTTGTTGTTTGTGCTAGGAATAATACCCTTTTTTATGTTGAAAAAAAAATATACACAAAATATGTTTAAACCTCGTTTTGTCTGAAAACTGACAAATATAAATAACAATAAATGTCTTAAGCAGCAATAATCTCTTCTTGTGTACACACACTCACTCACTCACATACACACTAGAGTGTTCGTAGGCATTGATATGCTAAATAATGTCTGTTTTCTAAGTCTTTCATTTTTGTTAAGGTTGTTTTCTTGTTTAGGTTTTCCGTTCTTGTTTCCGACTATGTTTTACTTTTTAACGATTTATATTCTTGTTTGTTATTCTTTTGCAATTTTTTTTCTTTAATATTATAATTATGAAAGCAAAAATTCTAGCAAAACAAACAACGAAACATCAACTTTTATTTGTTTCTTAAATTTCACAAGCAAATATTTTGTGGCCGTTAATTCAAACTTGAATTTGTTGGAGCTAATTTAAATTAAATTTATTAAGATATTTTAATATTTTGTCAGTCCTAAATGTTTCGTGTGTACGACTACATACTGGCAATTTATTTTTAGAATGCAAAACCTTAGCTTAATCATATAATTTCTTTTTAATATAAATTTGAAATATGTTAGAAAAAATGTACTTCAGTATTTAACTGAATATAAGTGAAAAATTGCTTTATACCGTGTTCAAACATACACTATAATAAAGCTGATAGCAATAAATAGCATTATTGAGCATATAAAATTTCAATAAATTGTTAAATATGAAATTGTTATAATATTGAGTAAAATTATAAATGCAGCACTGCTTAAAAAAGTGTGTTTAATAAGCAAAACACAACTCACTGAACAAAGTTAGCACAGACTTAGCACCTAAATTGTGGGAAAAGTGAAAAGAAGCATAAACAAAATATATCGAGCCATTTTGAAGTTAAATTATTGACATTAAATTTATTGTTAATTAGAAAATTGAAAAAGAAACATATCCCCGATTTGAACTTGAGGTCCTCATGAATATGACAAATTTTCACGTTAATTGAATTGACTAAATTTTGAAAATAATTATGACAATATAATGAATATTGTCTCAATTAAAAATGCATGTCTGAACATCGTATTAGTTGTCAGAACTAGGGCTGCTAATGATTTGGAGTTAAAGCCAATAAAATACAGGCACATACGAGGTCTGTTAAAAAAATAAGGTTAATAATAAAATTTCTCGTTAAACGTAAATTAATTTTTTTTTGTATTAGTCCACACATTTCTAGTAGATATTCTCACAGTTTCAGTTTAGTTTCTTTGTGAGAGCTATTAGTGAAAAAAAAAATTCAGAAAATGTGACATGAAGAAAATATTTAAACGGCAACATAGAAACTTAAAATGTGTTACCATCGTTTTGATACAATTCTTGTATGAAATTTGCTAATTAAATTTAACTTCAAAATGACATGAAGAAAATATTCAAACGGCAACATAGAAATTTAAAGTGTTAAAGTGATTGACGATGCCCGTTCTGGACGGGACAGCACATCAATAAAGAATGAAAATGAAATGAACAAAATTGTTATGAAGAATTGTCAAATCACTATTAGAGAAGTTTGCTGAGGATGTTGTCGTATCTATTGCTTCTTGATGTGCAAGACTTTTGGTATATTTTTGGCATGAAACGTGTGCCAGCGAGGACCGTTTCAAAATTGCTGAACTTTTACCAAAGAAATATTCATTATTTTTTTGCAAAAAACAATGCCCCAAACTTCAACTGATTTGTTAGCTTGCGACCGTTACCTGTTTTTATACCCTCCAAAAAAGAATTTGGAGGTTATATTCACTTTGTCATTCCGTTTGTAACGCATCGAAATATCCATCTGAGACCCCATAAAGTATATATATTCTTGATCAGTGATGAAATCTAAGACGAACTGAGCATGTCCGTCCGTCCGTCCGTCCGTCTGTGGAAATCACGATACAGTCCAAACGAAAAGAGCTAGACTCTTGAAATTTGGCATAAATATATTTAAAAACTTAGAGCAGGTTAAGTTCGAAGATGGGCTAAATCGGGCAAGAGGGAAAAAAGTTCCCCTAAGAAGAACTAAACCAACCCAGAAAAAACAACATAATTTTTAAAGTTTTTTGGTTATTTTGTTAAGCAAATGATATATTTTTATGTCAAATACGGTCCAACGCCTTAAACTTGGAGCCATAAAATAAAATAAAAATATTTTTTGACCCCGCCCCCTTTAGTGGGCGTTATTATAGGCAAAAATAGCATAAAAATTTAACAAATTGTTTTACTTAAGCCTACATTCTTTAAAAATAAAATTTTTAAGCTTTAATGACGAAGCTGAGACGAAACCTGGCACTACTCTGCCCTACCCCCTTCCCCTTCGCCCCTAAATGACCCTACAAACAAAAATTTTTTTTTTTTATTTTGTATATAATCATCCCAATCATTTATCTTTAGAGTTTTGTGACTGTCGATTTAAAAAATTTTTTTTTTAAATTTTGTATATAATCATCCCAAGCATTTATCTTTAGAGTTTTATGACTGCCTGTTGCTACCCTACCCTCTTTGCCCGCTAAATGACCCTATTAAAAATAAATAAATTTTTTTTTTAATTTTGTGTATAATCATCCCAAGCATTTATTTTTAGAGTTTTATGTCTACCTGTTTCTTCCCTACCCCCTCTCCCCCTTTGCCCTCTAAATGACCCTATCAAAAAAAGAAATTTTAATTTTGTATATAATTATCCCAAGTATTTATTTTTAGAGTTTTATGACAAAGGTGAAATATTTCCCCCACAGCCCTAGCCAGAGCGACCCCGCCAAAATAGTAAATATGTATATTCTTGATTAGTGATGAAGTCTAAGACGGTCTAGCAATGCTCATACGTTCGTCTGTGGAAAACATGATATTTTGTTTTTTTTTTTAAACTCGTCCCCTTCAGTAGGCGTTGACGTACGATATTATATAAAGGAACTCTGGGCCACCAAGTTAAACATTTTAAATTCACTTACTAAATATTTGGAGGGTATTTAAGATTCGACCCGGTCGAATATAACGTTTTTACTTGTTTATAATGAAAAAGACACCTTGAATTGATCGCATTTTACGATGATTGTGGAGATAAAAAGTGAGTCGCTGAGAGAGCTCCAGGACATCCCAGAACTAATTAGAGGATTGGAGCAAACGCTGGCACAAGTGTATAATATTTATAGAGGACTACTTTTGAAGGTACCATAGAATAGAAATTGAGGAATAATTAAATATATTTTGAGAAGAATTAAATTTCTTATTACACTGATCTCCTGGTCACAATAAATAGAGTAATTTGTATTTCTTATTATTTGAAATCATTTCAAATCAATTTTGTTAACCTTATTTTTATGAAATGTAGAACAGCACAACTCTTTAGCCACATCTTCGTTTTGTGAAACGCATGATCGTTTTTATTCTTCTCTTGCCAATTCACTTGCATTTTATTGTTATTGCCCACTTCTTTAAACAGCGTTTTTTTATTATTTTCTTTTAGTACATATATTTTTCTTTGCTAACAAATACTTTTATTGTTTTTTTTTTTATTACAATTAGTGCCGTCATAAATACCACAAAAATAACTTGCACATATTTTTCATTTCTTTTGGCTTACAAAGCATTCTTTTATTCATTTTATTTGTTTAGCTATTTATGCAATTTCAGCGTTAATATTTGCTAAAATAATTTTCATGTCAAGTTCTTGACATCATATGGTGTTAAATATTTGTTGTGATGTTGCTGTTGAGGGTGGAAAGAAAGCAAAGGTATGAAAAAAAAGAGAACATAGTGATAAAAGACTTCTGCCAGCGTTTTTCCTAATCTTTCTTATATGCACTTTCTGGCAGTTGTGTCCTTGAGCTCAGTCATCGTTTGGGTTTTATGTACTCGATCCTTTCAGGAGTTTCTTCAATGTTGAAGGACAGGAAAATGTCGCAGAAACTAAAGGAAATGTTTAATAACTTTTTTTCCAATTATTGATATTTCTTCAATATATATTTACGTTGCTCTTTTACTTAAACCTGCTTGATTGAATTTCTCTGATGTCACAAGTCACACTTAATATCCAGGATAACTTTATAACAGCAATCAATAGCTATAGGGTGTTTTTTATAGAGTGCCACAAGTTTAAATCATAATAAAACAAGGAAATATATTTTTTAATATCAATGAAACGGGCTTTATTGGAAAAAAATTTTTATAAAATTAATGTTTAAATATGATTTCTGCCAAATGGCTGCCACACCAATTTTCAACAACTAAAAAAATCTTCCATAAAGTGGAAGGACACAACCCCAGTTGCTGAGAACGATTAGGAGCATCTTCAATGCTTTCCTGTACAGCGGCTACATTTTCTTCATCGCGCAACAGTTTGGCATCTCACGAGATGCATATTATCAGTAACAGTAAATGTGGTCCGAAAACGATCTAATCACCCCTATCATGAATAATTTTTCCCTCGAAATTTTTCCCTTTTCCCTAAAATTGCAATCATGAAAAGATTCCCCGTGAATGATTTCACGCTAAAATTAAATTCCTCTGATCGTTAACGATTTTTTCCCGCGAGTTTATTCACTTAGATTTTGGTATTATAATTCGAATATTACAGTTTGCAAATTTAATTTATGTGGCAAGACCCGTTAATAAGACACAAACTTATATTTTTGCAACAAATCAGTTCCCTGCGTCTTTGTAAAACTTGTTGCTCCAATTCTATAGATTAAAAATACTTTTAATTTGTTTTGTTTGCTTTTCAAAATGTATCCAAATTATTTGACTGCTAAATATTTAGCCACTTTTTTAACATTTTTTTAAATTTTAAAAATTTTAAATATTTAGCCACTTTTTTAAAATTTTTTTAAATATTAAAAATTTAAAATATTTAGCCACTTTTTTAAAATTTTTTTAAATTATTGCATAAACATACATTTTTCAACACAAATTCTTTGATTTTTAATGTTGTTTTCGGCTTCTTCTCTTATTTTTGCATTCACTGAGAAGTGATAGCGGGAATAATTTCTCATGGGAGATTCACGATACCATTTTTCCCTTCGAGTGGAATAAAAATTGCATGTGAATAAAAATTCAGCTTGTTATTAACGATAGGGGTGATTGTTTTTCGAATTAGCCGCTCTGAAGGACGTTAATGTACACCATAAAATGTGCACGATGAGTTTGACGAATAGAATAATTATTTTGATTAAAAATTTCAACAGTTTGCTGGCGTTGCTCTGGTGTTGTGACACTCCAAAAAAAAGCACGCCTTATAAATCTATTAAAATTTCATGTTTATTTGTTGATTTATATTTTAATGATTTTTTATGTTTTTTTACGTTTGAAAATTTAAACAAATTGGTAATACAACGTTTTACGTAAACATGTTAATAAATAGTAGTTCCGCCATTCATATCTGAAGAGCGAGTGTCTGGCCACGTAAAAAACTAAACAACAAAAGTTCACTGTTCACAAAATGGCCATTAAGAAATTAACATGTTTTATTTGGTATTTAGGAAAGTGAAATTTATTACTCTTAAAAACCCAACATCTTCGAGATTTATTTTATGCATTGTAACTAATTTTTATTTATTCAGTTTGTTTTAAATTAACGGCAACAACAAAAGAAATAGACTAAGCAAATACAAATTGCAGCTACAAAAAAAAATAAAGAAAATTAAGAGAAACTTAACAAATACGATTTGTTAAATACTGACAAAATGTCACAAAGAAAAAAAAGAAGCCTCAATGAACAAATAAAACGATGAAGATCTATAAAAATATTTATATAAATGGAATAAATTGTGAAATTGATGACAAGTAATGAAATATAAAAATAAATCGAAACCACAATCCTGTAAGAAAAAGTGCTTCCAAAGAAGTCAATAAGATACTGAACTTGTAACCCGGAGGTAATTCACATGTGAATCATTTCTAGTGATTTTTATATAAGGTTGCAAGACGATCTCTGCCCTTCTCAAAGGATCCCAAGTCATTTAAATTTAATTTCACATAAAGAAAAAAATTGCTTCCAAGAAAGTTCATAAGATACTGTACTTGTGATCCGGAAGTAGTGCAAATCTGAATAATTTCTAATGATTTTTATATAGAGTTGCAAGACGTTCTCTATTCTGCTGCCCTTTCAGTGACTCCCAACTCATGTTCCTGATATTAATTAAAACTGCTTTTTGTATAATATTTTATATGTCCAAAAGAAATATATTTTCATTAATTTTATGGAGTCAGGAAAAACCACTTACTGCGATACACAAAAATGTTGTTACGCTCTAAAAATGATGTAATATAATTTTAAGACTATTAGTCTTGTTGTATAGGAATGCCAATAATGAATAAAATAAATAAATAATTTATTTTATTTTTTATTAAACTCGTGGTCATTTTTTATATAAAATTATTACAATTTTATTTTATTATTCAATATTTCGTTAACAATTTGTTAACATCATCAGGAATAAGTAACAGGAAATTGCATTTTATTCCTGATGATGTTAACAAATTGTTAACGAATAATGAATAAGAAAATAAAATTGTAATAATTTTTTATACATAACGACCTCGAATTTAATAAATATTAAAATAATTTACCAAGATAAAGCTAAAAAAGTTAATAACAATTAAATAAATAATTATTAACAATTTATATATATATATATATATATATATATATATATATATATATATACATATATATATATAGTATATATATATATATATATATATATATATATATATATATATATATATATATATATATGTATATATAAATTTATATTCACCCCTATCTTGAATAACAAGGGGAATTTTTGTTCACATGAAATTTTTATTCCACTCGAAAGGAAAAATGTTATTGTGAATCTCCCGTGAGAAATTATTCCCGCTATCAGTTCTCAGTGAATGCAAAAAGAAAAAGAGCAGAAGCCGAAAACAACATAAAAAATCAAAGAATTTGTGTTGAAAATAATTTGCATACATTTTGGAAACCGAACAAAAAAATTAAAAATATTCTTAATTTTTAAAATTGGAGCGACAAGTTTTACAAAGACGCATGCAATTGATTTGTTTGAAAAAAAATTTAAGTTTGTGTCTTATTAACGGGTCTTGCCACTAAAATAAAATTTGCAAACTCTAATATTCGAATTATACAGGGTGTTTTTTTTTAAAGGTATAGAACTTCGAATTGAAATAAAACACAAGAAAATCGTTTTAATGTCCATCAATTTGGCTTTATTGGAAGGATAATTTTATGCCATTAATGTTTAAATATGATTTCGGACATGTGGCCGCCGCGGCTGGCTCCAATTCTACAGGTCCAATTTTCAACCACTTTTTCGAGCATATGGGGCCGCATGTTAGCAATAGCGCCACGAATGTTGGCTTCCAAGTCCCCTAACGTTTCTGGTTTGTTGGCGTAGACGAGCGACTTCACATATCCCCAAAGAAAATAATCCAATGGTGTCAAATCACACGATCTTGGTGGCCAATTGACAGGTCCATTCCGCGAAATTATGCGCTCATCGAATGTTTCCTTCAATAAATCGATTGTGACGTGCGCTGTGTGGCATGTAGCGCCGTCTTGTTGGAACCACAACTCATCCACATTCATTTGCGCAAAATCTTCCATAAAGTTGATGGACAAAGCTCCAATTGCTGTGCACGGTGGCGAATCGATTCATTCGGGTCCTCTTCAACACTCTACAGCGGCAATTGTTTCTTCGGTGCGCACTGTTCGACGTCTCTGCGGATGCGTATTATCACATAGAGTAAACGTAGTGCGAAAACGATCCATGGTTAACCGAATTAATTGCTCTGATGGACGATTATGTCGACCATAAAATGGACGGAGCTTGCGGTAAACTTCGCGAACTGAACCATTACTTTCGAAATAAATTTGCAGGATTTGCAAGGGTTGTTCTTTTGTCAACCTGTTCATGATGAAATGGCAAACCAAACTAAATATTAATCACTTGACAGCTGACAAAATGGCCGCCAGTTAAAAAAGTGATGCCAACTTAAAGTTCTATACCTCAATAAAAAACACCCAATAATAGAAAATACTTACATTTTCTAATCTATTCCCAAAAAAAAAACTAAGTGAATAAATTAAAGGGAAAATTGAAAAAACTAGCGTGAAAATAATCATTCACAATCAGGGAAATTTAATATTAGCGTGAAATCATTCAATGGGAAAAGGTAAAAATTTCGAGGGAAAAATTATTCATCATAGGGGTGATTATGTAAACCTCTCTTTTCATCAATTTTTTCAAGGAATTATAGGTTTTATAAATAAAGATACATTTTTATAAATCAAGATATACCCCAGTTAATTCATAAAAAATTAAAATGTGTTTGAAGTATATTTTAAGAAAATTTTGTATGAAAAATTTTTGAATAAAATACATTTCAAACCCATTTTAAATTTTATGAATATGGAAACTAATAATTGCGAAAATTATAAATAACTTCAAATTTGGAGTGCGTAAAATAACTTCTCAAACAATTATTGGGATATTGTTAATAATCGCTAACTGATAAGTCGAAAGTACTGACTAATTGAAGCTGTTGAGCTGTCAAGGAGTGTTATTTCATAAAGAGTAAAAACAACCTTGTGCGTTTAAGATTTAAAAAATTTAGAAGGCGATAAATTTCATCCGTAAAGTTGTTTATATATTTCCTCTCTATGCAGATGAGGCTTGCTTTTCCATTCCCTATGGCAACTTTCATTAATAGAATCATATAGAAATTTAGTTAAGTGAACTTGGAATCCGTAATAATGATGGCTTCGCACATGATCACCTAACCGTCTTATATTTTGCCCATATTTCTCTTCTTATATAAGTCATCGAGAAACAAGGCTTCACAAAAAATATTTTGAATTTCTATATCCTCCAAAAAAGAATTTGCCATTCCGTGTGTAATGCAGCGAAATATCCCTCTAAGACCCCATAAAGTATATATATTCGTGAGCAGTGATGAAATCTAAGACGATCTAGCCATGTCCGTCCGTCTGTGGAAATCACGATTCAGCCCAAACGAAAAGAGCCAGACTTTTGAAATTTGGCACAAATACATTTTGAAGAATAGCACTGCTCAAATTCGTAAATGGACTAAATCGGGCCAGAGGGAAAAAAGTTCCCCTAAGAAGAACTAAATCAACCTCTAAAAACCAGCATAATTTTTAAAGTTTTTTTTTATAATTTTGTTAAGCATATAAAAAATTTTTATAAAAAAAGAAAGTTCCAAGCGTTGAACTTAAAGTTATAAAATAAGAAAAATTAATTTTTGGACCCCACCCCCTTTTAGTGGTCTTTGACAATTTAACAAATTGTATTACTTAAGCCTAAATTCCTTAAAAACTCCACTTTTAAGCTATTATAACGCAGCTGAGATGTTATCTGATCGTCCTCTGCAATACCCCTGATGACCGTATCAAAAAAATATTTTTTTTTTACACTAATAACCCCAAAAATTTACTTTTTAGTACTTTATGAGATGTCTCACCCACGGCTCCTCGCGGAGTGATCCCTACAAAACAGATATTTTATTTATTAAATATTTGTAAGGTATTTAAGATTCGACCCGGTCGAATATAATGTTCTTACTTGTTTCCCATAGCTTTTTGGATTTTGGATGACGATATAGAACAATGTTTCATTAGTTTTTTTTTTTTTTGCCGTAATAAAAATTTACTATTTTCGATTTCATTACAAATTTCGAATATTTCGAAAGTTTTAATCATACATTTATAACTGCATACAAGATATTTGGTATATTAAAGTCTCTATATATACTTAGATATCTTGCAAATATCAAGTGATTCAGAAAGTTAAGGTTTGAATATATTTTGAAAAAATATATATATTTTTCGAAATTTATTCTCAAGTGGCATTAAAAATGTAAACTCATTATAATTTCAAATTCATTTGCTGCAAATTTCCTTCGAACTTGAGAAATATATTTTACAAAAGTTTTAAAAAAATATTTTTTACCTCTTTATCTATTAGAATTTATAAAAAAAAATGGCTTAACGCTATTAACTTAAAACAAGTAAAAACGTTATATTCGACCGGGTCGAATCTTAAATGCCCTCCAAATATTTAGTAAGTGAATTTAAAATGTTTAACTTGGTGCCATAGAATTCCTTTATATAATATCGTACGTCAACCCCTACTGAAGGGGGCGGGTTTAAAAATAGACAATATCATGTTTTCCACAGACGAACGTATGGGCATTGCTAGACCGTCTTAAACTTCATCACTAGTCAAGAATATACATATTTACTTTATAGGGTCCAATTCTCTTTGGAGGGTATAAAAACTGTATTTTGGCGGGGTAGCTCTAGCAAGGGCTGTGGGGAAATTATTTCACCTTTGTCATAAAACTCTAAAAATAAATGCTTGGGATAATTATATACAAAATTAAAATTTCTTTTTTTTTGATAGGGTCATTTAGACCCAAAGGGGGAGAGGGGGAAGGGCAGAAACAGGTAGACATAAAACTCTAAAAATAAATGCTTGGGATGATTATAAACAAAATTAAAAAAAAATTTATTTATTTTGAATAGAATCATTTAGCGGGCAAAGGGGGAGGAGGGGGTAGGGCAGCAACAGGCAGTCATAAAACTCTAACGATAAATGCTTGGGATGATTATATACAAAATTAAAAAAAAATTTTTTTTTTTGGTAGGGTTATTTGGGGAGGGCAAAGGAAGAGGAGGGGCTAGGGCAGAAATCTGCAGTCATAAAACTCTAAAGATAAATGCTTTAGATTATATACAAAATTTAAAAATTTTTTTTTTAGGGTCATTTAGGGGGCGAAGGGGAAGGAGGGCGTACGGCAGAGTAGTACCAGGTTTCGTCTCAGCTTCGTCATTAAAGCTTAAAAATAGTATTTTTAAGGAATGTAGGCTTAAGTAAAACAATTTGTTAAATTTTTATGCTATATGTTAAATTTTTATGCTATATAATAACGCCCACTAAAGTGGGCGGGGTCAAATAATATTTTTATTTTATGTAGTAATAATTTTAACGAACATTTTATATTGCTATATTAAATTTGAATTAAGATTCTATAGGCTAATTGTTCGAAATTTTAATTCAAATCTCAGAAAGACATGAAAAATATTCCAAGGCACAAAGGCAAGTCAACATCAGTTTTATTCAACTTACACAGCAGAGCAGAACAGCTGTTTTCGAAAGACGCAACCCTTTCATCATCAGTGCTCATGTGTATTGTGTTTGTCACCACTTATTAGGTGGCTTAGTTGAATGTGATAACAGTTCCTATTTACACAAATTTTATTGTGAAAAAGAATACGGGAACTGTATCAACCTGATGTTAACATGTTATTGTTATAATACCCGTGTTACCGTTTGATTATTTTTCTTCATGTCCCATTTTTCTGAATTTTTTGTTCCATCATACATAAGTCAAACTTTTTTGGTTTGAATTTTATACTTAAGTACATGTGAACGTTTTTCCAATTTTTATTATTGGGTAGCTCAAGCCATAGCTTAAATTTGTATGTAGTAATAATTTTAACGAACATTTTATATTGCTATATTAAATTTGAATTAAGATTCTATAGGCTAATTGTTCGAAATTTTAATTTAAATCTCAGAAAGACATGAAAAATATTCCAAGGCACAAAGGCAAGCTATGGCTTGAGCTACCCAATAATAAAAATTGGAAAAACGTTCACATGTACTTAAGTATAAAATTCAAACCAAAAAAGTTTGACTTAGGTATGATGGAACAAAAAATTCAGAAAAATGGGACATGAAGAAAAATAATCAAACGGTAACACGGGTATTATAACAATAACATGTTAACATCAGGTTGATACAGTTCCCGTATTCTTTTTCACAATAAAATTTGTGTAAATAGGAACTGTTATCACATTCAACTAAGCCACCTAATAAGTGGTGACAAACACAATACACATGAGCACTGATGATGAAAGGGTTGCGTCTTTCGAAAACAGCTGTTCTGCTCTGCTGTGTAAGTTGAATAAAACTGATGTTGACTTGCCTTTGTGCCTTGGAATATTTTTCATGTCTTTCTGAGATTTAAATTAAAATTTCGAACAATTAGCCTATAGAATCTTAATTCAAATTTTTATTTTATTTTATGGCTCCAACTTTAAGGCGTTGGACCGTACTTGACATAAAAATATATCATTTGCTTAACAAAATAACCAAAAAACTTTAAAAATTATGTTGTTTTTCCTGGGTTGGTTTAGTTCTTCTTAGGGGAACTTTTTTCCCTCTTGCCCGATTTAGCCCATCTTCGAACTTAACCTGCTCTAAGTTTCAAAATATATTTATGCCAAATTTCAAGAGTCTAGCTCTTTTCGTTTGGATTGAATCGTGATTTCCACAGACGGACGGACGGACATGCTCAGTTCGTCTTAGATTTCATCACTGATCAAGAATATATATACTTTATGGGGTCTGAGATGGATATTTCGATGCGTTACAAACGGAAGGACAAAGTTAATATACCCTCCAAATTCTTTTTTGGAGGGTATAAAAAAGATATAATTGTCAAAAGTTTAAAAAATATATGTATATCTTAATACCCGAAAAAAAAATCCCGAGCATAAAATAAGAATTATTTTCGTTAAGATATTTTTTTAAATTTTTCTCCTCCACTCCCGGTTTTTCAGTTGGTCACATATATCAGTCAATATCTTTACTACTTTGGCAAATAATATATTATGTAGTATTAGAGGTACGAAAATAATTGTGATATATTACGTATGAAGTCCAAAATATATTTTTATTTTTATTGAAACCCTCTGCTATTTATATTTAAGTTTTCAAGCATGTCACTTTTCAAAAAACAGCAAAAAGATAAAACTTAATTTTAGTACCAAATTTTGTTCCGTGCAGCCAACCAACTTTCAAAAATTATATAATATATCGAAAATAGTGGTGAACATTGTTGCCGCTATTTGCATACACGCGAGCACGTTGTGGGCTCATACATAAATTAGAATAGAAAATTCATTCTGCTATTACAAAATTAGTGATTTTTTGCTACGAATATATAATTTTTACGGCTTTGATTAGAAAGAAAGTTGCTTTACATGCGCTTATAAAGAAACCAAAAAAAACACCTCATCAGAATTGAAACCAAAAACAAGTTTGTGTCTTAAATCTTTTGTTTAATATTATACTGTGCTTGATTTTTGGCGTGGTACTAATCAATGAAATGGTGCCATTTAAACAACAACTCTTATAGAATTTATACTGTATGGCCGTACCACAACCACACACACACACACATACAATTTAGATAACATTTGAATTATTCAGTTTATGGAATTATAGCGAAAACAAGTCTCTCTCTACAAGTTGATTACTAATTCGTATACCGGCTTTTGCAAATCAGACAAAAGCGAGTAGTAATTCCAAATCAAAATGTTTAGAAGTGGAATAAAGTGGTCTGCCTTCAAATCCAGTTGACATTCTTTATTCTATTTAATTTTATTTCTTATATATTTTTTTTCTCTAAAGATTTTCTAATCACACTTTTTATTAGAACAATATTGGCAATTTCATACAGAATTGTTGTCATTTTTTCTTACTCGTGCTTTTCATCTAAGACATAATTATTTATTTCTTTTGTTTCTGTTGCTTAGTTGCTTTAAGACACATATTTTTTTATTTCTTATTTTTTTTTTTAATTATAGTGTGTGTAAATATGCCAACAGCAATTTCTTGTGTTCAAATTGTTTTGCAGCTTAATATGTTTTGTGTTCTAGACATGATCGTATAGATATTTTCTGCAGACAAAAATTGTTTTATTTCATTTCGAGTTAACTGTTTGCTTACATATATGATTTGTTGCGACGGCTGCACAAATAATTTTTAAAGGAATTTATCAAAAACTAGTCAACTCAAAGATATTTTATAATTTGGTATTTCTTTTTTTTATATTTTTGTTGTTGTTTTCAATGGAAATTTTTTTAAACATTTTAAGAATGACTCAAGGTAAATGAAAAACGAAAAAATGTTATATGCATTTGTCAGTATGTGTGTTTAGGTTTCTTTTAATATTAAAAAATTATCATATTGAATTTGTTGCTAAAAAAATTCTTCTTATGCATCTTTTTTTAGTCAGTGCTGCCCACTTAGCATTTTCTTCTTTTAGCTATTATTAGTAAGCAAAATCTACGAGTGTCGTTAGCAGCGATTTTTTAAAATATCTATTAAATAGATTTTCCATCATAGTTAGGGCATGACGGCTGCGACGCTGTCGAATATAATACTTTGAATAGTACCTGAACTTTGTTCTGTTCAAAAAGGTCTTATTCAAATGTATGTCTGTTAAGACAGTTTGTTGTCACGCATATTCAATCACGTGTTGATTCCATGTTAAAATAATCCTTACTAATATAATATATACGAGAGTAACTCTGTCTGTCTGTTACCTTTTCACGCTTAAATCGCTGAACCGATTTAAATGAAATTTGGCATGGAGATATTTTGAGATCCGAGGAATAATATAGGGTGGTTTTTGTTTTTGGGCATTAATCTATTAAGTGAACGAGGTTGGTCAAATATTCGTATGTAGATATGAAATTATGAAACTGATAACCATGAAATTTAATACCTCATACAACCTGGTATGACCGCATAAGCTTCCGCTTTTCATTATGACTGGCAGTTTTTATAATGACTTGCACTTTTTATGATGCCTTGCACTTTTTATGATGACTTGCACTTTTTATGGTGACTTGCACTTTTTAGGATGCCTTGCACTGTTTATAATGACTTGCACTTTTTATGATGACTTGCACTTTTTATGATGCCTTGCACTTTTTATGATGACTTGCACTTTTTATGATGACTTGCACTTTTTATGATGACTTGCACTTTTTATTATGACTTGCATTTTTTATGATGCCTTGCACTTTTTATCATGACTTGCACTTTTTGTGATGACTTGCATTTTTTATGATGACTTGCACTTTTTATGATGACTTGCACTTTTTATGATTACTTGCACTTTTTATGATGACTGGCACTTTTTATGATGACTTGCACTTTTTATGATGACATGAAGTCTATAAGATGACTTGCACTTTTTATGATTACCTGCACTTTTTATGATGACTGGCACTTTTTATGATGACTTGCACTTTTTATGATGACTTGCACTTTTTATGATGACATGAAGTCTTTAAGATGACTTGCACTTTTTATGATGATTTGCACTTTTTATGATGACTTGCACTTTTTATGATGACTTGTACTTTTTATGATGACTTGCACTTTTTGTGATGACTTGCACTTTTTATGATGACTTGCACTTTTTGTGATGTTTGGCGCTTTTTATAATGACTTGCCTGTTTTTTCTTACTAAAATAACAAATATGAAAGCAATTCTGTCTCTCTTTTACCTTTTCATGCTCAAACCGCTGAACGGAATTAGATGAAATTTGGCATAGAGATATTTTAAGATTCGAGGAATAATATAATTTGATTCTACTAAGTAACATACACAATACATGGAGTTTCACATATTCTTTGCGAACAAAGTCGCGGGTAAAGGCTGGTATATAACATATATTTTTAATTTATTTGATTCCATTAAGTACATTTATTCATTTATTTATTTATTTACTCGTCTTTAATGAATTAAATTCTTTGTGATGCAAAAACTTTTCATTAACTTGATTATTTTTAAATAATAAAAAAAAATTCCTATAGTTCCATTGGCCAAATTGTTAAGTAAAAAATTAAAATCCAAAATAATATAATACAGTTTGTAGAATATAAAGAAATTAATTAAAATCCTCACCTAAACCGGAAATATTTTAATAACATTGAATCAATTAAACTATTCTTAATGAGAAAATTTTTACTACCGCTCACACTTTCAAATGTTAAATAAACAAAAGTCTGTTTGAAATTAATTTTAAGCATAAATCATTTTAAAATGCAAAACCATGTTGTCATTGTCTTAAGACTTAATTTGGAGGATTTGGTTTTTAATAAAATCATGTTTTTTTTCTTGGAACTTCTATTTAAGTTAATCATGTACATTAATAATGGTATTATAACTCTTAATCAGAGATCGGTTTACAGTGATTTGGTATTTTAATTCGGTAAATTATTTGCTAAGGAATGCCAAGAAATACCATGAGTGGAAGGCCTTGCGCTTTCTGAATGAATTTGACACAAAAGAACTGACTATGATATCTTAAATAATATTCTTTCTACTCGTCACTTGGTTACAGCGAATTTGAATTATTATAGCAAAAAGTCAATTTTTACTAGAAAACTCTAAATGTAAATGAGGACTACCAAAAGCTATAATTGTGTCTTTCACACTTCAATATAAAATTAGAGATTTTTCTTATATATTTTATTATATTTTTCTTGAGTATATGAAGATAAGATCAAAGGTTTTTTCAATCTTAAGAATTGACATTCTTCTTAAGACTATTTTTATGGCTCCAAAATAAGCAGCTTCTTTACCACTGTGCGGTATGCAGTCAATTGTCTTAGAAATTTAAATCCCCTAAACATAATCATGTGAATTAAATTATGCTATTATTTTTACGGGCATAAGAAGGTCATTTATAATAAATATTTTTTTTAGATTATATTTTATGATTTCCGTTAAAACCAAATTAAATAAATAAATATGTCTTTCGTACTGAAAGCATAAAAATTATAAAGGAAACGCCTACTCTAACAATCTTGTTGCCAAAAACCGCAATCTAACTATGCAGGGGTATTTAACGCATTGTGTAATAGCAATGATTTTCAGAGAAATATTCTGCGCACGATTTATGTGCACGTAGTGGAATATAACCTTAAATAGTGTGCCAACATCGGAAAACCTTTAAGGTTATTTAATAAAAGCTAAGAAATTTTAATTCAGCTCAAGTTGGACTGTTGGATTTGACCTAAGACGCAGTAAGTAATAACTGGTAGTGTTGGCTCCTTAAACCGGCCATTAAACTCCATTTCCTCAGTGTTGCTAAATCTTCACCATCGAGTCATATTTGAGTAAAGAAAATAATGTCTAGCATATCATCTAAGATTTTCTCCAAATATCTTACAGTTGTAAACGAAGGAGCAGTTATCCTTATCAGGCATTAGACATCGATCGAAGTTTGTATATAAATTGTATTGAAATTTCGATCGATATGGAATTCCGTAACTTGCCCCCAGGATTAAAGTTTTTGTATCGAACTATTTCCTGCTAGATTAAATGCGATAAAAATGTATAGACTATTTGTTCGAAAATGTGGTTTAAATGTAAAAAGACACACACAGCAAAGCTGAATAGCTATTTTCGAAAGTCGCTACACTTTCATTGTCAGTACTCATGTGTAATTTTTTTTTGTCACCAATTCTTAGCTGGTATCGATATCGATAGCTCTCAAGCAGCTAAAAATCAACCGTTAGCTTCAAAAGTGCAAAGTGGTTTTCATCGTATAACAGAACAAATTTCATAATTTTTTTTTATTATTAATTTTATCATTTAGTTAGGAATTTTGTATTCAGACACAACTTAAAATCTGCAATCTATAAATAGTTTTTTTTAAGAATTTATATTAAATTAAAATTGTTTTAGGATTTTATAGGCTAATTGTTCGAAATTTTAATTTAAATCTCAGAAAGACATGATAAATATTCCAAGGCACAAAGGCAAGTCAACATCAGTTTTTGTTATTCAACTTACACAGCAGAGCAGAACAGCCGTTTTCGAAAGACGCAACCCTTTCATCATCAGTGCTCATGTGTATTGTGTTTGTCACCACTTATTAGGTGGCTTAGTTGAATGGAATATTTATCATGTCTTTCTGAGATTTAAATTAAAGTTTCGAACAATTAGCCTATAAAATCTTAATTCAATTTAATATAGCAATATAAAATGTTCGTTAAAATTCTTACTACATAAAATTGTTTTAATTTATTCTACTCTTATAATATTTAAAATATTTTTATAATCATCAAACTAACAGCACGGATCAGTACTGGTTCCGAGAGCGCTACGCCATCTCATTAGCTGTGATTTTCCACTTTTTCTACTTTTTACGGCGGTGCTAGTCATTAGGAATATCAACATTTTTTTTGTGGAAAACTGTACATCGAACTGTTGGTGTTGTTAATTTTTAATCTTGAAAAAAATGCTCTTTGTAATGGTAAAAAAATTTTGTTCGCCGACGAAAAAAAAAAAAGAAATGCAAATAATAAGGCCTATTATTAATAACACGAAATGGTGTGGCTTTAGTCTTCTGACCGAAGAGTATATGAATAATGAAAAGCAATATTATTTAAATATATTAATAATATTTCTGAATTTAAAAAAAATTTAAAAAATTAAAATAAATAGGAAAAATGTAACTCTTCTAGAAATTCCATTCGTTGAAGGCTGAGATGGCGACTTCTGCCCCCAAAAATCCATATTCAGCCTCACACCAATAAATTACCATTTTATAAACAAAATGACTCACAAATTTCTAATAATTTTTAAATTTATAAATAAAATTGTATTAATTTGCCAACTATTATTAGTTATTATTGTCACAGCAACAATCCAAAACGATGTGCTCAAGTGTTATTAATAAAAATGTTGCAGCATTTAAATGTCTGGAATTTCCACTCACACGAATACATTGAATGGACACTTAAGGTAGAGCTCATTTCGCAAATAAGACACGTACAAAAAAAATAGGAACAATCTGAACTTGAAATATATATTTTTTAAAGGTTGCAGCAAAATGACAAATTTTTTTTAATAATTAAAAAAAAGTAAAAGTATAGCAAGTTGATAGAGAAAATATTCATATAAACAAATCAATCAAGTATTTTTTATTATTAAGACTAAAATAAAAACCCTTTTGCACATGCAAATTTTGCAGTGCCCATGCCTTTTTCTATGTGAAACTGAAGACTTTGCCACTTCTACTTTGCCAGTTTGGAAAGAGATTTAAAATACAACCCCTTTATTGTGTAACTATTTGTCAAGGTCGCGTCATATCAAGACAATCGCCTCTTTTGTGAATGGCGACATCACTTATCTGCTAGTTGTCGACAACAATTATTTACTATTAACAATATGTTAGTATTCTTTAAGGCGTATAATATTGACAGAGCATATTAATAGTAGTCAATTGCTGTCGACAAAGAGTTGAGAAATGAAAATTTTTTTGCTGTCATATTGATTTGACGTCGATGTCGTCATTCGGAATAATGCTGAATATCAAAAATTTAAAAATTTCGTGCTATTTTTTTTGACATTAAAAATAGTCAGAACAGCAGTAAATTGTTGCAAATGTATATAAATATTCTACTTTTGATATTCCGCCTTTTTTTTAGGAGTAGTACCAGCGCTCAGTACATATGCAATGAATTGCGCCGGAACTGAAAACTAGGGGACAGATGAGGAAAGATGAGAAGATAGAGACTTTTTTGTAGCAATTTGAAGCTTTTTACTTCGCCAGCAAATTTGTTTTTACTACAGGGCCGACGACGGCTGTTCTTCTGCTCTTTGGTACATGATTGTGTCAGTCGCTGCCAGTTATGGTCAGTGATCAGTGACAACAACTAACACAATCATGCACTAATGCTGATCAGAAGAATTCGACACAATATTAATGATGGAGTGCGGGGTTGAACCTTCAGGACGCTCCCCTTCATATTCTCGTGTTAACTACTTCAGTCAACAGCGCCCTCATTCTGTAACTAATGGTCAACGTCACGTCAAGGAAATATTGATAACAGGACACATATACTCCTTGTGGACAACAATTAACAACTTCTGACATCCTGTGAACTTTAAAATATCTCATTTATTAAAGTTTCTCAATTGCTCAAGAAAAGGAGTACAGAAGTCTCCCATTTTTTATATTGTGTTGACGTGACAGAATAAGGCAGATTGTCTTGACGTGACGTTGGCAAAGAGTTACAGAATATGGGGAATTATTTTTTTTTAATAAACTTAATTTAAATTTGTGTTAAGTCAATGTCTTCAAAATCTATTTCTATAAAAATTTATTCAATTTCCAGTGCCCAAAAATTACTTGCGTTGCTGCAGTTAAATATGGCCCTTCATTCTGGAACAATATGTTATAGTCACGTCAAGGCAAAATAGGACATTTACTTAGTCGTTCTATTTTCCTAAAGCCTTGAATATAACAAGAGGCTGTTGAAGATGATCAGTTGCTGAAAAAACGGACATCTATTTTTGACATCGTCTTAACGTGACGTTTATAAATAGTTACAGAATAACAGGGATGGATTTTTTTTAATCTTAATGTCTCAGAGTTTTTTCCTATCGCATTCCTTCTCAACATCGTTATCAGTTATCTTGTGTTCTAAGTTTCGTTTTCATGCACATAAATTTAATGTGGTGTAAAAAGTAAAGTAGAAGTTTTATATGGAGAGAGAGGGAGAGAGGCGAAAAGTATCTGTTGAGAGAAAGCATTTAAAACTTTCTTATAGTAACTGTCTACTCTGTAAATAATTTATTTTATGAAACAAATCATTGCAAAAGCATTTGGAAATTGTTTTACTCCAAGTATTTCCTGTTGCCACATTCTT
This sequence comes from Linnaemya tessellans, assembly GCA_951800035.1. Taxonomy (NCBI): domain Eukaryota; kingdom Metazoa; phylum Arthropoda; class Insecta; order Diptera; family Tachinidae; genus Linnaemya; species Linnaemya tessellans. Next base: position 21,417,127 of record OX637532.1, on the reverse strand, counting down.
AAATCATTAATTTTTTAAAAACCATTTTTCTTTGTTAATGTCGAAGCATAAAAAACTCTAGCGACTAGAAATAATAACAAATTAAATTTAACACACCGAGGTAATTATTACTTACTGTTTTCTAAAATTTTATATTTATAAAATTAATTACTCACGTTATTTGCTAGTAAAAGAATTTGTTTCCACAATTAATTAAAAATATTTTTTTAAAACTCAATTACTTCTACTTTCTTCTTTCAAACTCACAGATTCTAATTTGTTGAGTCATATAATGAAATCTTTCCATATAAACATCCGTTGAAAGCAGCCAATAATAACTGGTTTTACACAAACTTCAATGAATTTTCCATTAAATCAATTAATTCCTCTAACTCGGCACAAAGAAATAATTTCCTCTTTGAATTTAAAAATGTTTGGGGTCAATGAAATGGCAATAAATGTAGTGCTGGTGTAATTAGCACGTCTACTAAAATGATTCATTTACTTTTGCTTCCATTTCCAATAGCATCTTCCTCACATGGCTTTCAATAAAGCATTTCATTAATTAAATAACATTTATTTGTTATTTTATTTCACATATTATTATAGCTTAAGTAATTTTGCATAAAAGTATGAATTAATTTTTATTTCAATTAAAATGTGTAATAAGAAATATGCCCATAAAACTTTTATTTTCATTTGCAATATTTATTTTGTTCACACATGTCTGTATGTATGTGTGTTTGTATGTGCTCAGATACGACTATATATCATTTGTTGTGTCTAGTGTTATTTCAAATGGTTTGTTGACATTTTCATCTGATTTTATTTATGGCACATTTGAAGACACTCATATATATTTTTTTCTATAACTGAGTTACAGTCAGAGTTATACAAACGTTTATTCATGCTGGAGATGACATCGGGAATATTATTATTCACTCACTAGCAAAAAAAAAATTTTTTTTAAATTAATCAAACGTAAATGTAAATTTTTATTTCTCGATCTTATTGATTTACTAAGATAAAAAAATTTTATTCAGACTCAAGTTCAAATCTGCAATCTGCAAAATGTTTTTTTTACGAGTTGGAAAATTTCCACTATTTTTTGGTGTATAAAAGTAAATAGCTAAATATAATCATCGTTTATTTTTTAGTAATTAATTTTAGTATTAAAAATCTAACAAAGTCCAAGAGACAATACCAGGGTTGGATAATTGAAACTTTTCTTGGTACATAAAACAAACAAAAAAAGGTTTAAATAGGTTTTTGCTAAATTTTTACCTCCAATATAATTTTATCAATATACATATATATATATATATATATATATATATATATATATATATATATATATATATATATATATATATATATATATATAATTACTAAACCGAATTTATTATAACTAAGTAGAAAAAGATACTAATCTTGAACTCCTTACAACTAATATTATATAAGTGAAATGTAACATATTAAATACGAAATAAATTGAAATTTAAATTGAAAAACAAGCAACTAAACAAACTTTTTCTATTTGTTTCCATATTAAACATATGCAGTTGATGTTTTTGAAAGTAATTCATTCTTATTGCATATCAGAAAAAATAAAAAGACAGCTCCAGAGATGGAAAATTCCAACTTTTTTTGGTATATAAAAGTAAAAGTGGCGAAAACTAATCTTCGTTTTTTATTAATTAAACCTATTTAGTGTTTATTTCGGGGAGAATTAAGTTGGTATTAAGAATTACACAAAATCGAACACACCAGGGTTGTTGGGCAGTTTAAACTTTTTTGGTACTTAAACTTTAAAACTTTTCCATAAATTAAACAAATTGATGTTTTTGAAAGATATTTTTTTTTTTTTTTGGAAATCAGAAAATACTAATAACAAGAAGTGCAAGTCATCATAAACAGTGCAAGTCATCATAAAAAGTGCAAGTCGTCATAAAAAGTGCAAGTCGTCATAAAAAGTGCAAGTCATCGTAAAAAGTGCAAGTCATCATAAAAAGTGCAAGTCATCATAAAAAGTGCAATTCATGATAAAAAGTGCTGGTCGTCATAAAAAGTGCAAGTCATTATAAAAAGTGCAAGTCATCATAAAAAGTGCAAGTCATCATAAAAAGTGCAAGTCATCATAAAAAGTGCAAGTCATCATAAAAAGTGCGAATCAGCATAAAAAGTTCAAGTCATCATAAAAAGTGCAAGTCATCATAAAAAGTGCAAGTCGTCATAAAAGGTGCAAGTTATCATAAAAAGTGCAAGTCATCTTAAAAAGTTCATGTCATCATAAAAAGTGCAAGTCATCATAAAAAGTGCAAGTCATCATAAAAAGTGTGAATCAGCATAAAAAGTGCAAGTCATCACAAAAAGTGCAAGTCATCTTAAAAAGTTCATGTCATCATAAAAAGTGCAAGTCATCATAAAAAGTGCAAGTCATCATAAAAAGTGTGAATCAGCATAAAAAGTTCAAGTCATCATAAAAAGTGCAAGTCATCATAAAAAGTGCAAGTCGTCATAAAAAGTGCAAGTTATCATAAATACTGCAAGTCATCATTAAAAAGTGCAACTCTTCATAAAAAGTGCGAGTCATCATAAAAAGTACAAGTCATCATAAAAAGTGCAAGTCATCATAAAAAGTGCAACTCATTATAAAAAGTGCGAGTCATCATAAAAATTGGAAGTCATCATAAAAAGTGCAAGTCATCATAAAAAGTACAAGTCATCATAAAGATTGCAAGTCATTGTAAAAAGTGTAAGTCATCATAAAAAGTGCAAGTCATCATAAAAAGTGCAAGTCATCATAAAAAGTACAAGTCATCATAAAGATTGCAAGTCATTGTAAAAAGTGTAAGTCATCATAAAAATTCGCAAGTCATCATAAAATAGTTATGTACAATTATGAATGATGTAAATTAAAAGGAAAATGTTTCCTGGGATGCATTAGTGCATGCTGTCGTAGATATAATGTATGCAACTGTTTTTCATGAATGAAAGATGACACGGTGTCTATATATGAAGGAAAAATGATATATTTATTAAACGATTTGTTGCGGTTGTGCAAATATTAAAATCGAAAGTTTAGGAAGTCTTTTTATTTTATTTCAAATCGACATCTAAGCACACAAATACATAAACAGTAGGTTGCAATTTACATTTAGCCTTATTTGGAGAATAAATTTGTTGTAAGAAAATACCAAGTGTGAGTGTAATATATTTCATAACTGGTCGTTTAACAAAATTAAGTGATTTTATAATCTATTGTGTAGGGTATAATCAGCACACTTTGTGTTGTCTATACAATATGAAAAAATAAAATGGACCGTTCACTTTAGCTGACAGTTGTATTTTTATTCATAACGAACTGAACAAGTGCAGCCATTTAGAATTTATTTTCAACATTCACAAATTTATTGGGAAGGTGTTTTTTAATTATTTTTCAATTACTTATTGAGTGATATCAGCATCTTTGAAAGCGAAAAATGTCAAATGCGATAAGTTCCCCTTATATTTATTTGTTTCAATACTTTTGATTTTTATCTCCCAATTTTATTTACTTAAATAAAAATTTCATACATACAAACTTTTATGCAGCTCTATAACACCCTTTTTGTTGTCTGGAAATTTTTTTAAAAATGTATTAAAGTATTTTGCCAAAAGTTTACGATTTGTATGTATGATATCATAAGCAGACAAATAATTTACAATTCAGAAATATTCGTACAGCAGACATGCAAATTTTGTCTGCATAAAGTTTACAGCAGACTTAATATTTGCCAGCCATTTGATTCATTTTGCTTTTTTACAAACATTTTTCAAAGCCAAATATGTAAGTGTGTAAATTTTTCGCTTCATAAAAATATATATACAATAATAATAATAATAATAATAATATGTAAAATAAGTACGAAAGTTTACATACGTGTTTTCCACAATTACTCATTTACACACAATCGCAAAAAAAAATTACTTCCTGAGATTTTCAAGGTAAAAAAAAGTTAGTGGTTTTTTCTTGTTGCTTGGGGTTTTTCTTTTTGTAAAAGAAAAAAAATGGTAAATGACTTGGGGTTACATACGAAATGAGGCATATAAACTGTTAGTTAATTGTGAAAATATGGAAAATTACAGTGGGAAAGAAAAATGTGTTCTAAGGAGTTTATAGTTTGCTAAAAATTTAAAAATGTAAAGATAAAATTGCATGTCCTAGCATTTATTTAAGATATATCTTATTACTTTAATGAAATATAATCATTGAATGAATGAAATAATTACATAAATTTAATGTAGAAACAATCATTTGTTAGATGAAAACTTTAGATCACATTAATGAAATAAAATCTTTTTTTTTTTTAGGAGTAGGACCAGCACTCAGGGGATGACCCCTACATATGCAAAGCATTGCCCGGGAAGTAAAGACGAGGGGATAGTATTGAGGGGACAGATTAGGAAAGTTGAGACGATAGACAGTATTTTTTTTTTGGAGCTATTTCAACCTTTTTTACTTCGCCGGCTAATTTTTGCTACAGGGCCGACGAAGGTGGGTGCTGTTATTCTGCTTTTTAGTACATGATAGTGTCAGTCGCTGCCAATTATGTTCAGTGACCTGTGACTATGCCTTCATCATTGAATCAGGCTGGTAACAACTAACACAACCACGCACTACGACTACTTCAGCCAACAGCACCCACAAAAAATTCAAAAATGTAAAGAGAAAATTGCATGTGCTAGTATTTATTTCAGATATATCTTATTATTTTAATGAAATATAATCATTATGAAATGAATGAAATAAGTACATAAATTTGATGTAGAAACAATCATTTGTTAGATGAAAACTTTAGATCACATTAATGATATAAAATCATTTGGAGTCTGAAAGAATTTCATTAAATCAATGAAACAATTACATTCAAGTAATGAAACAATTTCTGGGAACTAATGAAATAATTTCATTCTATTTATGATATTTCCATCAGAATTAACTTCATAGATATAGTGAAATATTTTTCATTGATCCAATGAACGACTTCATTAGCTGATTTGCAATGACAAGTTACATTGATACACTGAAGGATTTAATTATCTGAATGAAGGTTTTATTTTAAGTGTAGTTAGGATCGCTAGGTGGTCAACATGTAATCACTTTATATTTACTTAAAAAATAGAAAGCTTTCAAAGAAATTTAGATAGATTTTCTAAAAATTTTATGCTAAGAATTTAAAAAAAAAGATTATTAATTATACTTTGCATATCTAAACAGAAATACCCTTTGAATCATATACGATTTATCGATTTTGATGGATGATAAGATACTTAGAAGGGTACTACAAAAATAAGTGTGGATACCATTAAAGTGAAATAACGTCAATGGCTATGGACTACCATATTGATTTAATGCCAATGAAGTTCATTTTAATATATACAATGAAATAAAGTGCCTAATATTTAAAACACAACTAGGATGAACGACGAATTTTTCACCTCAAATAGTCCTTCTTAATGAGTTGGGAGTAGCATGACTGAAACAATTACATTTACAGCATAAAAGCAATTTACGTTATTTTTGTTTGTTTGTTAATATTTTATATCAACTCGCACAGAAAGGGAAGCATGTTTAACCTGCTGAGTCAGAGTTCATTTAAGACATTTTCGTGCCCAATTTTAAAACTCTATTTTAAGAGGGTTACTTCGGTAGGGGCCGTGGGTTAGACATCTCACCATTGTCGTAAAATCTCAAGAAGTAAATATTTGTGGTAATTAAGTGTAGAAACCAATTTTTTATTTGAATAGCATTATTTAGGGGACAAAAGTGGGTGAAGGGGTAGGTCAGTGGAAGAACAGAGAAAATCGTACTTTCCCTGTAAAAGCTTAAAAAGAAAATGTTTAAGGAATGTAGGCTTAAGAAATACAATTTGTTACACACTATTTTTTCATTACTTTAACCCCCACTAAAAGGGGGCGGTGATCCAAAAATAAAATTTTCTGATTTTATAGCTTTAAACTCAACGCTTTAGACCTTCTTTGACCTAAAAATATATCATTTGCTTAACTAAATTACAAAAAAAAAAAACTTTAAAAATTGTATTGTTTTTTAGTGGTTGGTTTAGTACTTCTTAGGAGAAATTTTTTCCCTTTGGCACGATTCAGTCCATTTATGAACTTGACCTATGCTATTCTTCAATATATATTTATACAAAATTTCAAGAATCTGGTTCTTTTCGTTAGAACTGTTAACCTGCTTGTGATTTCCACAGACAGACGGACGGGCATGGCTAGATGGTCTTAGATGTCATCACTGATCAAGAATATATATACTTTATAGGGTCTTAGAGGGACATTTCGCTGCATTACACACGGAAAGACAAAGTGAATATACCCTCCAATTCCTTTTTGGAGGGTACAATAAAAGCCTGTTGGGTGTTTTTTATAGAGTGACACAAGTTTAAATCACAATAAAAGTAGGAAATATATTTTTAATATCAATGAAACGGGCTTTATTGGAAAGAAAATTTTATGAAATTAATATTTAAGTATGACTTCGGCCACATGGCTGCCACACCAATTTTCAACAACTAAAAAAACCATCCATAGAGTGAAAGGACACAACCCGAGTTGCTGAGAACGGCGACGAATTGATTGATTAATATCATTTTCAATGTTTTCCTGTACAGCGGCTACAGCTTCTTCAGTGCGCACTGTTCGGCGTCTCACGAGATGCACATGATCAGTAACAGCAGTGTTGTCAGATTAGGGGTTTTCCCCTGATTTAGGGTTTTTTTTCTATTTAGGGCCAGATTTAGGGGTTAATATTCTTTAGGGGGAAATTTGGGGGTAAAAAAATTTTATTTAGGGGATTTTTAGGGGATTTTCGAATTTATAGTTTGGTACATAATAGTACATAATTTAGTCACTGAGCATGTCAAAGATATTGTATCGAAATGACGATTTAGAAAGTAATCACGCAAATACAAACATTAAAAACTTTTTCTCGTTAAATCTATTTTGTTGGTTTTCCTTGAGCTGCAAAATATAAATTTTAAAAAGTTGTTTATCTTTACAATTTATTACCAATATGCCAAAAATGGATAACATATATAAACAAAAATATAAAAAGGAGTGGGAAGCAGATCAGCACTTTAAAGGTATAATAAATTTTAAATAAAATTTTAGACACAATAAATGGAAAATTAAATTTCAGATTGGTTAGCTCCTGTCCAGGGAGACAACTACAAAGCCTTATGCAAATATTGTAAAAGCATTATGGTGGCTAACAGGAGACCTTATTGCACAACAAAATACGAAAAAACATATTGGATTTGCATCCCAAACAAAAGAAGTACATGTACCCGTAACAAACTTCCTCAAGCCGTCTCTTACAAAAGAAAGACAGATTGCAGATATATTTTTTTGGGGGCTTTTTATAAAAAAAAAATTAAATAAAAATTTTGGGTGTTTTCGTGCTTTTAGCGTAAAAATTCAAATTCAATTCAAATTTAATAGAGATAAGAATGATGAAACCAAATTACTACTTAAACTTTTCTGCTTTAGGGGGTTTTTTAAGAAAAAGTGTAGAATCTAGGGGGTTTCTAAATTTTTTTGGGGGGAAGAAAAAAAATTATCTGACAACACTGAGTAACAGTAAATTTGGTTCAAAAACGATCTATTGTTGTTCGAATTAGCCGCTGTGAAGGACGTTGATGTACACCATAAAATGGAAGAAGTGCACGTTGAGATTGACGAATAGAACAATTATTTTGATTAAAAATTTCAACAATTTGCACGCGTTGCTCTGGTGTTGTGACACTCTATAAAAAAGCACGTAATAGTTAACACAAGACTCTGTAGCGGAAAGTACCGAGTTCGATTCCGCACTCATTCATGAATATGGTGTGGAATTCTTCTGATTAGATTTAGTGATTATATGCTTTAGTAGCGGTCGGCCTGTTTTAGATATGAAGCCATTTCACTGGTTAGTTAACATAAATGGCAGTGACTGTCACTAGCATGTACTAAGAACACAGTAACAGCGCGTTCCTTGGCAAAAATTAGACGGCGAAGTAAGAATTTGAAATACTTAAAAAAATTCTCCATCTCATCTCTCTTCCTCTGTCCTTTCAATACTATCCCCTCCTTCCTAATTCCGGAGCAATGCACTGCATATGTAGGGGTTATCCCATGATGCCATTAAAAAAAATTGATGTCTATTACATTTATTTGTGAATTGTTTGAACTTCGCAAAACAAATGAGCAAAAAATAAAGACTTTTTTGTTTTTGCATAAAAAGATGAGCCAGCAGATGAAAAAGAAAGTGTTTGAACAAATCCTGAAACGACAAAAACTATTTGAATATACAACAATAAAAGCAAATGGTGAAGACACAGGAAATGCAATGCCACGAAAACTCAATTCATTGCTTCAAACCAAAAACAATGCACAAAAAAAAAATCATTTGACAGAAATGAGGAATTCCTTAAAGTGTGCACAAACAGACAAGTTGTGCGAGTTTGTTTTACAAAATTTATCGATGTAGGTCAATGAATTTTTAAATGAAACTTGAATTGTGCGCAATGGAAGTTTTCGTAGCATAATAATTTACATCGTTACGGTCGTACACATTCGTATTTTAATTATATTTCGCACTCTTATAACTTATACGCCACATACACGTGCATGATTGCACTGGCTTAAACATGTTTGTACTCGCCGTATTACTATTTACATATTTTTCATATATAAAAGTCATATTTTGAAAACACTTTAAACGTTTTGATATCTGCTTAAAGTTTTTAATACAAATTTAGTTTAAATGCCAGGAAAAATTGCGTTTAGCCATGTTGACAACCGTTTGTTAACTGATAAACAATGTTTTCTTTTCTTCACATAGACGCCTTATATTTTGTTTATTTTTATTTTTTAAGTGGAAAAGAAAAGCCAATTGTTTTTTTTGCACACACTTAAGTGGAAATGGAAAAATGGATCAAGTTTAATTGCAATTGTCTTATAAAAAAAAGAATACAAGAAACAACAGAGTGGCATTTAAATTGCTGAGAATTTGCTAAACCATATTGAGTATATTTCACAAATTGTTTCTGCAAAATTGTCTATGGAAGGATACTCACAGTTGCTGCTACAAAAAAACAAAAGTTTCTACATGAAAAGGAAATATGTAACAAAAATTAATATCGAACAATAAGCAAATTGCAAAGTATTTGTTCCTGTTTTATAAGCTGTCCACGAATTGAAGGTGTGGGTATAATTTTAAAAATGATATTAAATTGTTTGAAAATAAAAACAACAATTATATGTTATTTTTTATTAAAAAAATTACCTAAAATTTTTTTATAACAGAAATTGAAATTTTTTATTATTCAATATTTCTATATCCTTTGGATATCTTCTTCATATCAGCAATTATAATTATTATAACGATTTTTTTAACAAATTTTTTTAACAGAAAAAACCCATCAAATAATTTTTCTGGCAAAAATTTTTTTTTTCAATTATTATTATACTATGTAGCTACTTGGACCCGACGTTGCCCGGCTTCCCCAATTATTGGACTTTGTACAAAAGGTTTTCATTTAGTGCTTTGCATCCTAGAAAATTAAAACTGTTTTGATGTATTTTCAGTATAAATATTTTTATTTTTATTTCTTAACTTAAATACTTTCGGACTATATGGGCGCGGTGCGATGGACGTGGCCTATTTCTATGATACTTTCCTGATATGTTAACTTCATAATACTGATAACTTGTGCCAAATTGCGTAACCTTTGGTGAAGAAACAAACATTTGGGGAGGAAAAATATTTTCAGGTTATATGGGCGGGATGCCGTGGGCGTGGTAATCTCTGATAAAACTTAAAATATTTCTGGACTGAGTTGATCAAAGGATCTGTGCAAAATTTCAGCGTTCTACGACCTCTCGTTATACTTTTTTCCATGAAATGCCATGGGATGTATGAAGAAATGCCACACCCACTTGACATATCAAAAATAAAATTAGCCTATTTTACCCCCAAGATATCCCGTAATGTACTGTCAAAATTATATATGTCATTTGCGGCGCGCGCCAAAACATGTCGCCGATTGTAGAATTTTTTTCTATTTACTTGACACTTATCGTTATATTTTGGACAATTTACACAATATCGTTATAAATTATAGCCTATGTGTTATTCTGATGATTTGATAAGACATTATAAAAGTTTCATTAAAATCCATTCAGTAGTTTTTGCGTGAAAGAGGAACAAACATCCACAGTCACAAACATTCGGCTTTATAATATTAGTAGGATTAATTTTAATTATAAATATTGCCTTAAAGAAGATAGCCATAGAATATCTCAACATTGGATAATAAAAACTTTTAATTTCTTTTATAAAAAAGTGATCTAAAACTTGATAAAAAAAAACAAATAATTAACATATTTTTTACTAGCAATTTAATAACATTTTTAAACTTCCGATATCTTACCTATCAAATATTAAAAACCACTAATTTTTATTTAAAATATGAAACGTTATTTTGAAGCGGAGAATAAAGTTACAAGTTGTTTTTGTCGTTGAAGTGGTCATTTCCGGTTTCGAAGTGCGCCAAGCATGCACAGTTTTGTTTTCAACTAATGCATAACCCTCTTTAAAACTTCTCTGGTATTATAAATATAGTTTAAGATTTTTTTAAGTTGCAAAAAAAATAAATAAAAAATCAATGAGAACTCACGGGCGATGTGTCAACACCTTTTTGTTACACGGTACCTGTTCGATTTCTATGAACACAGACCCACAAACCAGGAGGTAGAGTTAGTATAAAGTATTTTTTATTTATTTTATATTAAACCCACAAAAAACAAAGAGAATGCAAAGCAACAGACAAATGTACATACATACATTGTTATGTTTGTAGATAAGCTACATACGTTGCTGTCTTGCTATCTCATTTTTATATATGTACGTATAACCACGTCACTATTCTCTTTGCTATGCATAAGACAAAACCGAAGATCAACATAAAACACTATTTTAATATTACTCCAAATTAATACTCCGAATTAAAACACTTAAATCTCCGCTCGCCGATATCGGATCGCCTTAGTTTTTGGCCTAAACTCTTCGTCGAAACCCGCACTAGCGTTTTAATCCAAAAATTATAAAATCGGCTATGAATTTCCGGAGAAAATCGCGTGGGAAAATTATATGAAAATCGCCCAATAATCACTTTCAATACCGACTGCCAAGCAACGAACAAACAAACGATGATTTACTCTTACATCTTACACCTTACACTTGCGTATGTATTGAAACTGATAGTTTACTGCCCTAGAGGCGCGCGTATAGATGTTAACACATCAAAAAATAATAAGTAAAAGAAATTGGAAATCGCGTAGTTTACGTGCTCTACAGTACAAACAATGCTGGTGTAAGAAAGATTATGTGATACTTTGAAGATGCCAATGATATAGAAAATTGTACATTCTGGCTTTTTCCATGTTAAATCGTCATTTGCTAAAACTATAAAGCAATTTATATGTTTGGGATCTGTGAACACCCCATTTTAGTAAAGGAAATCTTTATATATCTACATATCTAAATATGTAAGTTTGCCTTTATCCTCTTATTTTTCTTATAACACATTATTTGTTTTACATTTGCCTTAGCTGTATTATATCATCCTTTTTGCAACGTATTTATTACCATACGAATGCATGTTTGCATGAAGTGTCATAATTGAAGGAAATTGCTTTAAGCCATTTTAACAAAAGATAGGAAAACATTCAATCAAACAAATGCATAATATATCGCACACATGCACAAAAACTCATACATTCTCATGTAGCAACACTTCATAATGTGTTTGTATTTATATGAAAGTTTTCATGCCAATTTTGCTGTTATTCTCTGTGCTTATTCTTGTATGTTTTGAAGGACATTTGTAAAGGTGAATGTTAAAAACTATCTACAAAATTTCGAATTTGATTTAAAAAAAGTTTGGAAACAGAATTTTTAAGGAGGTCAATTCAGATATATGGGTATGTATGTAATATCTAAAATAGTAGCAAATTGATCGATTGATAGTAACAAATTGTTTAAGCCATTTAAAATAAAGTGGTCATGAATATAACCCTGCAGATAAAATAACTAATAAGTGGCTAGAAATATACTAGTTGCTTATGGCTTCAGTCCAATTACATATCTGTTCCTTTTTCATATAACGAACTATCGGTACTAACATTAGATTGCCACAGGAACCCAACTAGTTCATTTGTATACAGTCTTATACTAGTTGGAATACTAGTTCTTTTATTTATAGTTTTATACTAGAAATCTTAAAGTAGTTTTATACTATTCATATTATTTTGGAATGTGTATCACTCCATTCTATACCAGTACGATTATTTCCTTCTGTTTTTGCTAGCCTGGCCATGCCCGATTTTCTTGTTAACAGCACAATTGATAAAGTTCTTACTCTGTTAAATTATGGGACCAATATTGGGAAAAAAATGATTGGCATCTCCTTGTAATTTATTATACTCTCCAAAAAAGAATTGGATGGTATATTCACTTTGTCATTCCGTATGTAACGCAGCGAATTGTCCCTCTAAGACCCCATAAAGTATATATATATTCTTGATCAGTGATGAAATATAAGACGATCTAGCCAATGTCCGTCCGTCCATCCGTTCGTCAGTGGAAATCACAATTCAGTCCAAACGAAAACAGCCAGATCTTGCTATAAATATATCTTCAAGGATAGCACAGGTTAAGTTCGTAAATAGGCTGACTCAGGCCAGAGGGAAAAAAGATCCTCTAAGAAGAACTAAACCTCTAAAAAACTACATAATTATTAATGTTTTTATTTTTGGTTTTTTTTTTTAATTTTGTTAAGCAAATGATATATTATTATGTCAGAGAAAGTCCAACGTGTTAAATTTGGAGCCATAAAATGAAAAAAATAATTTTTTGGACCCCGCTCCCTTTAGTGGCAAAAATAGTGTAAATATTTAACAAATCGTATTCCTCAAGCCTACATTCCTTAAAAATTTAATTTATAAACTTTTACGGTAAAGGTTATATGTTCTTTGATGTTCCCTTGACCTCTACCCCTCCACCCCCTTTGAACCTTAAGTGACCTTATCAAAAAAAACTTTTTTTCTACACTTAACTATCCCGAAAATTTAGTTCTTAAATATTTACGATTTAGGTGAGATGTCTCCCCCACGGCCTCTCTAGGAGTTACCCTGTATAAAGTTTTAAAAATGTGAACATAAATGTCTTAAAGGACCTGTGACCCAGCAAGTTAAACATTTTAGCTTATCTCAGTCGCTTTTCTGCACTTTGATATAACATATTAATAAAACGTAACTTTTTATGTTGACGGAAAGTTTTCTCAGTCATGCTTCTTCCAACACATTGGAAATGACCGTATTAAAATAAAATTTCCTTTTATTTACTTAACCCAAATACCATAAAGATGTAGATTTAAATAAGAATAAAAATAGATTTTTTACTTAATAAACATTTGGATGGTATTTAAAATTCCACCCGGTAGAACTTTTATATGACTGTCCCAAAGCGAAATTAGTTCAGCCGTGGGGAACTTACCAAGGTATATATGTAAATACCATGGAACTTACTTTTCAAACAAACTTAATAACTAAGTACTCAAATGAGATTCCCAAAAAATAGTGCTAAAATAAAATTATATACTCTTTACCACTAAGACGGCAGCACTGCAACCAAGTAACCTAAGAGATTTGCAATTCAATAACAATAATAAAATATTTCAAATTAATATATACTTTTAGGCGCCATAAGTTTTCCATATTCACCTTTTAAAATACTTAATCGAATTTGCTACATCTGGCATCACGTTAAGGCAACATAAAAAAAATAAATAATGAGCAGCTGATCGAGCGCTCGTTTGCAAAATCATTTAAAAAGTGTTCAGTTAAAAAAAAGCAAATAATTATTCTATGAATCCACCAAGAGCTCCGGCACCTTTACGTTTTACACGTGGGCGTGGCATCGGTCGTGGCTCTTACCGGCCATATTTTTATTTTAAACGTAATGGCCGGACAATACCAGCCCATGGTCGTGGTACAACTGCTGGAGCTGTTAGAGGAAGAAGAGGTGCTGCTGCTGGCCAGACGGCAACAACATCCAATATAACTAGTCGTTTGGACAACATACCAACATCCTGCATACCAGCATCAAATTTTCTACGTCCTCAGCTGTTTGTAGCACCCGAAGATCAACAACAAAATACACAATCAATAGAAATTGAAGTAACATTCCTGCATCCTGGATGGCGCTTATACTTTTACAAAGAACCTTATGCAGAGTCCAACGAGTTGGTTCAACGTGTTAAACACATGGAAAACCATTTTAAAGATCATGTGGCCCATTATGATTACTTGCAGGCACACAAACGGGGTTATTTCAAACTAAGTGCCAGCGTTGTAAGTCAAGATGAAACTTTAAAAGAAAATTGGCCTACGCTAATGCAAGATATGTCAGAGAGTCCTTTGAAAACTTTAGCCATTATTGGCACTGCAATGCATTCATTAGCCACAGCGACAGCAATCGATGAATCGTTAAGTCAATCTGCTACTAATGAAATAAAATATGTACCGAAGATGGCCAGACCACGTAAATTGTACGCCCGTCCAATTGGCTTTATGGCGGAAGCAGCAATTGCCCGCATTAGTTCACTGGAAATAGATCAGTTGTATTGTGTGCGTGGCAGGGTTAAAGAAATTGGACCAGTCGATGCAGCAGCTTCTTGGATAGCCTACAAATGTACACGTTGTAAACAGGAGCAGGCGCTTAAACAGAAAGGTAAATGCATATTGTCGGACAAACAACTTTTCATTATTTATATATCAATTTGTTTGTCACTTAAGGCTTTCAGCCAGTAGAGCCCAGTTCTTGTAAACGTCCAGGCTGTTTAGCCAAACATGGCTTCACCGAACTGCGTTCCTCACCATTTACGCGTATAACGCCAAAACAAATGATACGTTTAACCGAAGCACGCCTAGATGTTATCTATGATTATGATAAAGATGATAAAAATTATATTGATGTTGAACTGAAATACGATTTAGTTGATTCCATATATTTGGGACAAGAAATCATTGTAACGGGAGTCGTCAAAATGAGACCTTTACAAGATGAGCAAACTTATGAACAGGCTACTACATCAAAAGATGCTATGGAAATATTTCTGAAAGCAGTTTCAATTGTCGATGCTAAGTACTGCAAATATAAATTTACGGAAAAAGATCTGGAAGCCATAACTATGATCAATGGGGTAGATGATAGTTTTAAGTTGCTGGTGCATTCATTGGCTCCCGAAGTACATGGCCATGAAGTAGCAAAAGCTGGAGCTCTCTTATCACTTATAGGGGGTTCAGGCTCCCAGATTCATGATGAGGAAGAGATAAACGTGTTATTAGTGGGTGACCCCGGAATTGGTAAAAGTAATATTGCTGCGCAATGCAGCAAAGTTTCTCCAAAAGGTGACTTGAGCAGACATTCAAACATATATTTTGTGTTTACTATTAATAATTTCTACTTAAAGGGTGTTTACTGCAAGCCAAACGTGGCAATACAACTACATCTAATAAACTTACCCATACGTTAAGGGGTCGCAATAAATTTACTTTAGTATCCAGTGCTTTATGTGATGCCACAAATGGTCACTGTGCCATTGATGACGTAGATCGCCTGGCTGCCCAACAAGAAGTGTTAATTAACACTCTACAATCGAAACTATCTTGTCTAGCTATTTCACAACTTTGCACTGCAATGCATACACCCACCTCGGTAATAGCCACAGCCAACAGCTTAAGCGGCCATTATGATCAATCGAAATTGTTAACAGAAAATATACGCATTAATCCTTCTCTACTAAGTGAATTTCATTTGGTTTTCGTTATGCTAGACAAACCCAACAAAGACATGGACACGTCTCTCACCGAACATGTAAGAGCTTTACATGCCGGCAGCAAAAAAAATGCGGTTATTGCACACAAATTCGAACAAAAACCTAAAACTAATAACTCTATGAATATTTCCATTGACGAAGTAAATGAAACAGATGAAGATTACAATATCAATTTAAGACTAAAACTAAATCCCACAGAAGAGCTAGAAATGGATTTGTTACCCACAATTTTGCTAAAAAAATTTATAGGTTTGTAAAGAACATTTAATTCTGCTGTTTATGCTAGTGTGCTAATTGCATATCTCATTTCAGCCTATGCCCGCCAACAAGTTAAACCGTTATTTGTAGCTGAATCGGCAGAGGCCTTAAAAAAATTCTACCTCGAATTACGACAACAATCAGCCAATTCACCTTCACCTGTCTCCTCCGGGTAAGTTATATAAACCAAATGTTTGTATAAGCAAATGTTTAGTCTTTTATTCTTAAATCTACATAAATAATGCATGTAAAAAAAGTCACTATAAATAATCTTAAAATTAACAATAGATTACAAAAACTTATCGTAATAATTTCAAAAATGATGATACTGGCAATTCGAGAAACATGGCCAATACAAATGACACCAAGTATGAGGCTGACATTGTATAACCCACAAATGCAAACTGTAACGATAAATCAATTTCATTAATTTGTGCTGTAGATAAGTATATAATCGAAATGTAAATATACCATCGTTCCGTTACCAAAGTATATTGGTTCTCTTAATGGTGCTATCACTACTCGGCAAATGATCAGGTGTACCAAAAAGGCACCGTATGTTAAACGTCCCAAAGAGCGGAAGATCGGCAGGCAGCAGAATTTTCGTAATACCCCTAAAAATAAAGAAATTTATAAACTATCATTTGCCTAAAAAACAAGACTTATTGTCCGGTACACAATATCGAAAGAAAATTTCGATCACACAATATTCAGTCAGACATACAATTGCAATTTCGACTTGAAATATGTTTTAAGAAAATTTTTAATGGAAATTTCCGTTTGACATACATTCTATGAATACGAAAATATTTCTTTAACAATGTAATAAATCGATTTTTTTAAATATTTTTATTGTCCAATTTATAACAAAATTTACAAAGTTTCTTTAGAAATAGCATCTCCAATAAGCGGTTAATAAACATGAAATATTTTTTATGATATATTAAGTCCGCGCTTCTGAGATGTGGATTAAAATTAAACTTAGTTTAACTGTGGTCTGAAACTCTAATTTCTCCGGCGAAATGTAATATTTTTAGTATTTCATTAAAGACCAACATTTAAAGCAAAACGAAGCTCCTCCCTTAAAAATTTTGTATTCAAACTTGGTAATGGCGGTACAAATCTGTTTTCAGATTAACTAAACTTAGTTTAAATGAGAACTCAAAAACCCGACCTGAATGTCTTTATTTTCATTAATATTCGTGATTGTTTTCACTTCAATACTAGCGCTTCGTTTCATCTAGCCGAAGATGAAATGACGACTATTCTCTTTGCTTTTGGTATGATCTCTAAACAAGCAAACAATTTTCAATAAACTTCTATTGCTCATCTAAAAGTTCTTAAAAATCATTGAGGTTTGCTAACTAAATTAGAAAATTGTTAATTTTTTATCGGGCTTAAGTTCGAATCTTGCATGACTGCAAATTATTTTTTTGTTATTTTTTATTATTATTAATAAATGAATTTGTTTAAATTCTATTTATTATTTTATATTAAGATTGGAATATTAAGAATATTTTTAATAATCATCAAACCAGCAGAACGGATCAGTACTGATTTCGAGGCCGCTACGCCATCTCATCAGCGTTCTTTGTTCAATTTTTCCCACTTTTGCAAGTGGTGCTAGTTAGTAGGAATATCAACTATTTAACCAATATTTTAACGCAAATTGAATATGAGAAGTTATCACATTCATATTATTAAGTTATTACATTTTGGTTAGTACGAAATTCCCCAACCCTGACGATTAATATTCCAAATATTCCAATATCTCTTTTGCTTTTTCCAGAGCCATCGGCTGCTGATAGGTAAAGTTTCTTTGTTATTTATGTTCAAGTAATTGAATTTAGTTGTCAATTTACTTTGAACAAGTGCGCGTGCCCCCGCAATGTTTTAAATTATGTATGAATTTTTATTAGTCGAACTTTTTCTTATGTAAATTGTTAATTTTTTATCGGGCTTAAGTTCGAATCTTGCATGACTGCAAATTATTTTTTTGTTATTTTTTATTATTATTAATAAATGAATTTGTTTAAATTCTATTTATTATTTTATATTAAGATTGGAATATTAAGAATATTTTTAATAATCATCAAACCAGCAGAACGGAAAATATCTTGAAAAAAAATATAAAAATTTTGCTAAACGAAAGATAGTTGATTATTTTTAAATCACTTCAAAAAATGCAAAATAATACAATCACCCCTATCAAGAATAATTTTTCCCTCGAATTTTTTCCCTTTTCCCTAAAATTGCAATCATGAAAAAATTCCCCGTGAATGATTTTATGATTTCATGCTGAAATTAAATTCCCCTTATCGTGAATGATATTTTCACTTTTCCCTTTAATTTATTCATTTACTTTTTGCTGGGGAATGGAGTAGAAAATGTAAGTATTTTCTATTATAATTCCAATATTAGAGTTTACAAATTTTATGTTAGGGGCAAGATCCGCTAACAAGGCACAAACTGATATTTTTTGCAACAAATCAATTGTCTCCGTCTTTGTAAAACTTGTTGCTCTAATTCTAAATATTAAGAATATTTTTAATTTGTTTTGTTCGGTTTCCAAAATGTATTCAAATTATTTTACTACTAAATATTTCGTCATACACAGGGCATACTGATACAGGTAGGAGCGGTTTTACAAAAATAAAAACCTACATGTATTTTGTTTTTGTGAATTCTAATTCAAACGTCACAATTAATTGTGTAGAGCAAAGCAAAACGAAAAAGTACAAAAACAAAATATACATGTTTGTTTCTACATTTGCTTTTAAATTTTGTATGTATGTAAATATGTAAAGAAATTTTGACGTTTGTGTTAGAATTTCTCCCAAAAACAAAATAACCGTATGGGCTATCGCTCCTACCTGTATCAGTGTGCCCTGGTCATACATATATTTTTAAAATTTGTTTGAATTATTACATGAATGTAAATTTTTCAACAAAAATTACTTTGATTTTTCTTGTTGTTTTCAGCTTTTTCTCTATTTTACATTCACTGAGAACTGATAGCGGGAATAATTTCTCACCGGAGAATGACAATACCATTTTTCTCTGCGAGTGAAATAAAAATTTCACATGTACAAAAATTCCCCTTGTTATTCACAATAGGGGTGAATGTGTCTCGCCCTTAACTTTTATTTTCTGAGGAAAAAATAAGACTTAGAAAATATTCTATAAATTTTTTTAAATAAAACAATTAAAAATACTAAACTATTCAATGAAAAAACGGGTAACCAGAAAGAGTTGCAATCAATACAAAAACACATCCCTTGGTTATTTCATACGTAAAAGTAGTGGCGTCCAAAATTGTGACCTAACGATTATTGGCGCTTAAAAAATAACCCTTCTGCTGTCTTGCGGTTAAACAGGTCTTAAAGTGAACTTACTAAAATTCACGAAATACGCGCGAAAACACCATTCGAATCTTAAAAATTTCTTTACGATTCGAAATTCTAGAAATTCCTTAAGAAACTTAACAAAAAAAAGAAAAAAATTTCATAATCTTTGTATTACTTACAACCACATTTCGATGACATTCCCACAATAAATGCACACAGTCCAATTGCCCAGAAATTTCTTTGTACGATTGCGTACAGACTATTCCACAAGCGCATGTCTTTTTCATTATAGTTTTGCAAGAAAGTGTGACCCGAAAATAACCACAATATGGCCACGGGTATTATAATAAAAAATAACGTATGAAGCAATTTCTTTTTGTGTAGCTCTATTTGATTCGTAGAGACATAATCGTATACAAAAGCAGCCACAACACCGCTAAAGTAAGCGATGAAATTCATGTGAAAGGGTACATAAAATTCATGGAACTGACGGCTTTCTACAAAAGAATCACGTTGAATTCTAGTAAAAAAAATAAAAAAATTTGTAGTTAAGATGAAAAAAATCGAAATTAATTACAAAAACTTACTGGGGCGAGGGCAAAAATAAGGCAGGTAATTCTTGCACATAAGTTATTATCCCGGTTAAAGTTATAAATGTGGCAAATACTAAGCCCATAATCCAATTGCGAGCCTTGGGCCATCTAAAATTAAGACATTTTATATTTATTTCAAATGCATAATGACTTGTAATATTTGCAAGACCCACCTGTGGGCCATCATCAGGAGCAACAAACTAAGCACAAACGATTGGGTATCCGAAGCCAAATACCAGCCCTGCAATATGCACTATAAAACACAAATAAATAAAACAAAGAATTTTATATATTAAATTCAAAAGCCATCAACCTACTCGTTCATTAGTGTTGATATCATTATTCAGATACAATAAATTTATCCACCAATTTTTGCGACACGACAATTGTTCACGTTCCAATATATGACGCCATAAGGGTCCACCGGCATTGTCAAAATACACTCCACTCCAAAGTATAACAAAAGCATAGGGTATAGTCAATCTACAAAGAAACAATTTCCCAGCATATAAATTACAGCACATGCAAATATTTTAATACACAAAACAAATATCACTCACCTTAAATAACGAAAAACATTAAATTTGATAAACAGCAGCAGATATTGCAACCACGCTAACTTCGCATTTTCTTTACTCACAACTAACCAACTGAGGCTCAGCAAGAGACCACTTATTACGAAAAACGTTATCGTTATCAGTGATCCGGCCATTAACAGTGTACCTGCCAGTGTATGCAGTAACATTTCCGGATCTTTGGGATTACTAATTGCTCCCTCGTAAATCACCCAATTCGAGTGGGCAAATATTACAAAAAACATTGCAAAGAATTTAAAACAATCTAAAAATCTCAATTCTCTGCCTATTTTACCGTTCGGTTCCTGATTCAAACGATACCAATTGCGTGCTAAAGAAAAGCTCACGTAAATTTTATAGGCTGTGAAATAAAAATTATGCATTAGCTTTTCATTTAATTACAATACAATAATAAATTACCTAAAGGTTTCGGTGCTGCTTTATAATAATCGCGATCGGTTAATAGTTTATCATTCAGGGTGTGTTTCAAGTACAAATCGAAGAGACTGCTGGCGGCAGCTAATATAATAAGCAGAAATACTACAGCATAGAATGTTAAATTCCAATAATCTGAAATGGAATTCAATTTTTTTTTTAATTTTTATGCTAAGAATTTAGAGAAAAAAATTTTATGTTGTGCATAACTTATTAAGATTTTTCACAACTTTTGTGCCAAGAATTCAGAAAATATGCTGTGCATATCTACATATAAATACCTTTTAAACCATATCTATTTCATTAACATTGTTGGCCCTTAAAATACTTAAAAAGGTACCACAAAAAAGTGTCTGGCGTATTTTTAAAGGGTGGGCAAATTTGAGGTTAGGAAGTAAATTTACTTAAAAACATAATTTTTTTTTTGACAAATTCAGTTTTATATATACCAATGTAATGGTAGGAACACAACTGGGACGAACGACGAATTTCGTTCAGTACGACGATTTCGTTGGTAAAAATTCACTCTATACATTCGTCGCATGGAACACAATAACGACGAATAAATTAAAATAATGAACAAAAAAACTATAAATTTTGAGAAAAATGTTTGTAATCCTCTGATGCCCGATTGTTTAGACATTCAATAATTACCCCGGTGGTGTCCATTTTTTTCCAGAACAAATTCCTTTTTGTTATTATTTTCTGAAAATATTTTCTGTAAATAAATTATTCTTTTCATTTAACAGCTGATGGGGTGACCATATGAAAAAGTGGGAAAAAGTGGGGTGACCATATGAAATAGGAAGAAAGAATGTATAATAAAAAATTTTCAAAATTAATAAAAAGTCGTCCGAATGATACATTTTTGTGAATTGCTGAATGCATTTTTAGTATATACTGAAAATTTCCCTTCTAGATGCAACAATACAGAAGTGAATTATGTTTTTTCACAAAAAACCAGTTTGAGTATATGAAACCTGGCCACCTCATATTGATTTGTTCGTCGCTCGCTGACGAAGCAATTAGAAATAAGTCTATTTCAACTTTCGCTGAGTATGACGAATTTCGACCAACGCCACGATTCTGTGCATTTTCATATACACCAATGTGTTTTATTTTTGGCGACGAATATTCGCGACCAAAAATTCGTCGTTCGTCACAGTTGTGTTCCTAGCATAAAGCAGAAATATGGGAATTAATAATGGAATATTATGTCGGGCAAATGCCCACCTCTAGCACGTCGGCACACAATTCTGAACCACATTTTCCAGCAAATCTTCGCTTGTTTTGTCAATATAGCGCCGAATTTCATCTTTCAGAGCGTAAATTGTTTGTTGCTCACTCACGTAAACCCGGTCTTTCAAGTCTTTTAAATTTCAGTCTTTTTAAATTTCAAGAACGAGGCGGCCAGGTGACATCGACAAATCGAGAAATTACGCAACCGGGAAACTCCTCATGCAATAACTGACTTATTTAGCCGGCTGTATGGCTTGTGGCGCCCTTTTGCTGAAACTAAAGGTCACTGATGTAAACATTAGCCAATTGTGGCCACAAAAAATTAGAGCAGAGAATTCACGGAGATGACGTTTTTTGCTCATTTTCGCAAAAATACGAACCGACGATGCCGCCTGACGAGAAACCACACCATACGGCCACTTTCTTTGGATGTAATAATTTTTCGAGGACTGTTTGAGGATTTTGCGAGCCGCTATATGCGATAATTTTGTTTGTTTATTTAATCGCCTAAGTGAAAATGGGCGTCATCACTAGAGATGATTTTGTTTAAAAATGCATTGTTTTCGTTCAGTTTCCCAAACAACCAGTCGGCCGACGTTCCATGGTTAAAATTTCCCAACTTTTTACTAAATAAATGTCAAAAGATGACAGCTCAATTCATGACATTTCATTATTTGACAGACAATTTACTTCCTAACCTCAAATTTGCCCACAATGTATTTAGGTTTGCATTGACTATGACTTGATCAGTTTTGCAATCTTCTAATTACAAACTCTGTCCTATTTTTTTTTTATTGTCAAAGATGTATAAAATCATAAGTCCGATTCGAAGTTTTTCTGTGTCTTCTTCACTTAAAATAATAACAAAATGCCCAATTTCAAATTTACCTTGTTCAATTGCTCTATTGTTGGTATCGCAATATTCAATTACGCTCTCAGCTGATAAATTAAATTTCTTTAATTTCATATTTATACATTTATTTAATAGTTTATTGTAAAGTTGTCGGTTGGCATCTTCCGATTTAAATAAATTTAAATAAACATTAACCTGCAAACAGAAAAAAAGAACGTTATTATCCATAAAAATATTTTCATGCATAATTTAAATATACATTTTTAGATAAACATCCTTAAAAAAGTAAAATTAAATATTCTAAATATATATATATATATATATATATATATATATATATATATATATATATATATTAGAAACGCAAGCAATCTATTGAAAGTTTAATAATTGATTTAAAATCAATATAACTACAAATTTATTAATTCATTTGTGGTAGAAAAAATTTACCGTCCCAACGTAATTTTTTTTTGTAGGAGAACGAATTTGTTTAATTTTTGGTGCACTGAAAAATTCATATATCGCTCGTTAAAGTTTTATGTTTTATATTGACATTTAATTTAAAATTTATTTCATAATTATGTATTTATGTGTTAATAATAATGAAAAGCAAACAGCAAACTAAACGTCAAGTTCAAATCATCAACAAACAAACAATAATAATAATAATGACTTAATTTTCAAGTACGTTAATTTTTTTCCTCCGAGGTCTATTTACATATGTAAATACGCATGTAAACATAAAGAACAATGATTTTTTAAATTATTTGTCACTGCTGGTTTAAGCCTCTTATGGTGTATTTTCCCAAAAAAGCATTATATGATCATCGCATGCATTTGTGATATTGTCATTGAAGTCATGGAATGTTTTATGGTACTATTTAAACGACATCTTTACAATTTCATTAAAATGCATATTACAATTTTATGTAGTTGTCTAGCGGCTTCCAGCACAATTAAAAAAATGTTAGAAAAATATTCAACTTCCAGTTTAAAAAAATCAATAATCATTAAAAATTTCTATTCTTCGTCGCCCTGTAACAAAAATTCGCTCTTCCTCCCAGTACTATCGCCTTCCTTCTACTTCCGGCGCAATGCACTGCTTATTTAAAGGTCATCCCCTGAGTTCTGGGCCTACTAAACACACAAACCAAAGAAAAAACCCAAATTCTATAAACCATTCATATCTTTTACAAATTATTCTTTATTCAGCTTTAATATTATCTGCCTCGTTATCACACTGTAAGGATTGTATGTATTTTCTAAAGTGCCAATAAAAATAAAAAGAAGTAAGAACGTTCTAATCGACCGCGTCGTATCTTAAATACCCTCCAAATACTTACTAAATAAATTAAAAATGTTTAACCTGCTGGTTCAGAGTTCCTTTAAGACATTTCTGTGCCCAAATTTAAAACCCTATTTTGATAGGATTCCTCCGGGAAGGACCACTAGGGAAACATTTCACCTGTGCCATAAAACACTAAAATGTAAATTTGTGTGGTTATTAAGTGTAGATAAACTAATTTTTTTTTTGCTAGGGCTACGTAGGGGCCAAAGGTGGGTTAAGGGCTGGGGCAGTGGAAGATCAGAGAACAGCTTAAAAAATTAATTTTTAAGGAATTTAGGCTTAAGGTATACAATTTACACTATATTTCCATCTAATATCTTACTTTAACGCCCACTAAAGGGGGCGGGGTCCAAAAATGGATTTTTTCGGTTTCTGGCTCCAAGTTCAACGCCTTGGATGGACCTTCTTCGACATAAAAATATATTATTTGCTTAACAAAATTATAAAAAAGCTTTAAACCCCGATATTGATAGGATCACTTTGGGAAGGGCCGTGGGGGAGACATTTCACCTTTGTTGCGAAAACTTAAAAATTAAAGTTTTGGTTTAATTAAGTGTAGAAAAATCTTTTTTTTCTGTTAGGGTCACTTAGGGGCCAAAGGTGGGTTAAGGGCTGGGGCAGAGAACAGCTTAAAAAAAATAATTTTTAAGAAATTTAGGCTTAAGGAATACAATTTGTTAAATATTTACACCATTTTTCTATGCTCTATGTTACTTTAACGCCCACTAAATGAGGCGGGGTCCAAAAATAATTTTTTTTCGATTTCATGGCTCCAAGTTTAACGCGTTGGACCTACTTTGACATAAAAATATATCGTTTGCCTAACAAAACTACAAAAAAAAAACTTTAAAAATTATGTTGTTTTTCAGAGGTTGGTTTAGTTTTTCTTAGGGAAACTTTTTTCTCTCTGGTCCAATTGAAACCATTTACGAACTTGACCTGTGCTATACTTCAAGATTTATCTGTACCAAATATCAAAGGTCTGGCTCTTTTCGCTGGGACTGTATTGTGATTTCCACAGACAGACGGACGGACATGGCTAGATCGTCTTAGATTCCAGCACTGATCAAGAATATATATAATTTATGGGGTCTTAGATTGATATTTCACTGTGTTACACACGGAATGGCAAAGTGAATATACGAATACCCTCCGATTCAAAAAAGTGTCAAGTAGCTCTCTTAAGTCTTTTGTTTCTTTACATGTACACTTGAACAAACAATAAAAACACTCACATGCACATCTCAACAACAGTAACAACAACAACAACAATTCAACTTAAACTACTTACCTTTGAATTATTTCTCAATATGCCTTTATACAAATCATTTGTTTCATCTTGTGGCAATTTATCGATTTCGAATTGACACCATTGCACACACATGCCAAAGTACAAATGACGATGCTGGAAATGATGTTTATAGTACATGGAAATTTCCTCAATTGCCTGCCAAGCTGCATTGTTATTGTCTGTTTGTGGTATAACATCCGCACGTACAAAACAATATATTGAAAAGTCATTGAACTCTTGCAGGCAACGATCATAGTCATCCAAATCGTATAAAGGAGGCATTTTGTAATATTGTGTCACTGAAAGTAGAAAACAGAAACGAAACGTTTATTTTTCTAAAAGAAGGCCTCTTGGTAATTGAAATGAAATCTGTAAAAATATTTAAACTTGATGGAAATGATGATCGCTTTATAGGCTTAATTAGCTAGACATCCTTGTAACTTAATACACATTATATTTTTATGAGAATTTTTTCTTTTGATAAATTTTGCTCGTTCTTAGTAAAATTGTTACTTATTAAGGGGTTTATTCGTTGCATGCTCTTATTTGATTTTTTTTTGTTCTTTTGCAAAAGTGAAAGGGAACTCGTTTCGTTGAAAGATTAATTCTAGTGATTCTTTGTTTTCTGCCTGTAAGAACATCCTTTTCAACTTTAGTTTCTAGAATTTATATAAGTTAATGGAATTTTTTTCGATCTTTTATTATGGCCAGCTGTAAACTTGATTTGTTCTTCTTAATCTTTTCTTACATTTTTTAAAATTTTCCTTTCAGTAAAAATAACATTGTACATTTTACGTGCTAAGTTTATAATGGGACGTTATCTAAGGAATCTTACCAGTTGCATACTTCTCGAATATTATGTCAATATTGATCTTGAGTGATTTGTTTGTATGACAACTTGAAGCAGAATTCATTGCTGATAGATGTGTTTGAAAAATTCATCAAGTTTAATTTATATTTATGATCGCGCTACTCTTTCAATATATTCTTAGAAAAAATTATATTCCTTAAATGCCCAAATAATAAAAAATTAATTCTATTTTGCCTCAACAGAGTCTAGCTATAGTTCACATAATGGTTTCTGCTCTACTATTTCTATTGTTTATATCGAACCAATTAACAAAAGAACATTTACGTTGTGTGGGCCATAACACTGCCCACATAATTAATGTCAGAAGAGTTTCTGGTCATAAGAATTAAATATTTATGCCAAGTTTTATAATAAACCGAATTAAGGGAAAGTAATGAAATTTCCGGGGAAAAAGCTTGCCTCATTTTTTTAATAAAAAAATTTATTATAAAGGGTGTCCAAATTGTGGTATCAATCTTTTACTAAAATTTTCAATCACGTTTTTCAGTAAACTGTTGTCAGTGATTGATATCTGGGGCCAAATTACCGCATTCGATTCGAAACGAAATTTCAACACAATTTATATAAAAATTTCGATCGATATCGAGTGCCGT
Organism: Linnaemya tessellans; assembly: GCA_951800035.1. Taxonomy (NCBI): domain Eukaryota; kingdom Metazoa; phylum Arthropoda; class Insecta; order Diptera; family Tachinidae; genus Linnaemya; species Linnaemya tessellans. Next base: position 21,389,801 of record OX637532.1, on the reverse strand, counting down.
AATTTGGCCCCTGCTCGATAATGTTGGTTTTAAGCTCTTGGACTGTTGTGGGATTATTTATGTTGTGTTGTACACTTTCGATTAAAAAAAAAAGCTTCCGCTTTTATGACTTTTTATAATGAATGCACTTTTTCTGTTAACTTTTCATAATAACCTGCACTTTTGCTGATGACTTGCACTTTTCATAATGACTTCCATTTTTTATGATGAGTTGCACTTTTTATAATGACTTGCACTTTTTATGATGACTTGCACTTTTTCTGATGACTTGCACTTTTTTATAATGACTCGCACTTTTTATGATGACTTGCACTTTTCATAATGACCTGCACTTTTTCTGATGACTTGCACTTTTTACAATGACATGTACTTTTCATAATGACTTGCACTTTTCATAATAGCTTGCACTTTTTATGATGAGTTGCACTTTTTATAATGACTTGCACTTTTTATGATGACTTGCACTTTTCATAATAACTTGCACTTTTTTATAATGACTTGCACTTTTTATGATGACTTGCACTTTTCATAATGCCTTGCACTTTTTATGATGACTTGCACTTTCTACAATGACTTGTACTTTTCATAATGACCTGCACTTTTTACAATGACTTGCACTTTTTATGATGAGTTGCACTTTTTATAATGACTTGCACTTTTTATGATGACTTGCACTTTTCATAATGACTTGCACTTTTTTATAATGACTTGCACTTTTTATGATGACTTGCACTTTTCATAATGCCTTGCACTTTTTATGATGACTTGCACTTTCTACAATGACTTGTACTTTTCATAATGACCTGCACTTTTTACAATGACTTGCACTTTTTATGATGAGTTGCACTTTTTATAATGACTTGCACTTTTTATGATGACTTGCACTTTTCATAATGACTTGCACTTTTTATGATGACTTGCACTTTTTATAATGACTTGCACTTTTTATAATGACTTGCACTTTTTACAATAACTTGCACTTTTCATAATGGCTTGCACTTTTTCTGATGACTTGCACTCTTTTATAATGACTTGCACTTTTTACAATGACTTGCACTTTTTATGATGACTTGCACTTTTTATGATGACTTGCACTTTTTGTGACGAGTTGCACTTTTTATAATGACTTGCACTTTTTACAATGACTTGCACCTTTTATAATGACTTCCACTTTTTATAATGGCTTGCACTTTCTATGATGACTTGCACTTTTTTTACTAATATAATAAATATGAAAGTAACTCTGTCTGTCTGTTCTTTACCTTTTCACGCTCAAACCACTGAACCGATTTAGATGAAATTTGGCATTGAGATATTTTGAGATCCGAATAACTTGTGATCGTTTTTGTTTTTAGAAATTGTGGTCTTAAGTTATATATCCCGGTATGAAATTATGCAACTGATAACTAAGAATGTTTTAAACTTTGATACAGTAAAAATACAACACATCATTGACATAACATACACAGTAGTTGAAGCTTAATATATTCTTTGCGGACAAAGTCGTGGGTAAAAGCTAGTTTAAAATAAAAGCAATATATTGAATATTTGGGAAACAGACAGCGAGTTGCAAATAAATCGAATAAAAAATAATCTTATTAATATATATGTACATATGTATCACTGCCGATTTCACAATGTCGACAGAGTTCCTTCTGTCGTATAAATACTTTTGAAACAAAAACAATTTATAATATTTTTTTTTGTTTCAAATATATTTGTACGAAAGAAAGAATTCATTCTACATTGTGGAATATCCAGTAAATCTTTGTTTAACACAAAGATCACTTTTAAATGAAGCCTTATTAAAATAAGGTATACAAAAAAGGCAAATTAATTTGATTGATTTTTCTTATAAAAAAACTTTGTTTTTGTTATTCATCCGTTTTATTAAAAATAAAAATGTTGATGACTTAGCAATTAATTCTTAAGTGATTTTTGGTAAAATCTGCAGTGACATCATTCTTGAGATTGTTTACAAATGGCGCTCACGGGAAACGTGCGTCAAAACTGATGTTTAGCATGTGTTACTCGTATATTCTTGGACAACATTTTTTAATGACTCTTAGTTGCTTTTGCTAAAATCAAATGAAATAATATTTTTTCTTCAAAAGTATAAATAAATAAATGCTAATTACCAGTTAAAGATGATTTCAATTGCGAACTTTGAATTCTGTCTGCTACTTAAGCAAATCAGGTGCATCATTCGTGTCATATCCGGTTGAATGGATCAGTAATTGTATAGGATTGGGGGCCAATTCTGGCACTCGTAAAGGAAAATGTTTTCGAAAAACTTTCCAGTATATCCTTTTGAAAAATTAGTAAAAAATACTAAATAAAATATTTTCTAATATGGAAAAATGCAATACCTGATTATTACATCGAAAAAAATATTTTTATATCTAACAAAGAATCACGAGATATGAGCAAATTAGATACAATTTTAAAGTCGTATGAATATATGAGGTCTGTTCAAAAATTAAGGTGAATTTAAATTTTCCCCAAAAAATATTTATTTAGTGATTAATTTCTATTTTGTTCCCTCAATTATAAAGCACTTGTGCTTGGCTTTTTTTCCAATCCTGGTATATCCTTGAGCTCTCTCAGCATTCTCACGGTGTAGTTTTTGAACGTCATGTAAGTTTTTTTTTTGTAAAAAATTCCAGGGCATAAACCAAAGAAAATGACGACAACTTTTCTCTTTTTTGCGATCCTCCATAGAGAAATTCTTCACTTTCTCAGAATTTTCATTGGATGTTGCTATGCTGGAACATTAAGTACGAGCGTCTGGTATCCAATTTATTCAACAGAGCAGAACAGCAGTTTTCAAAAGCTGCCACACTTTCATCAACAGTACTCCTGTGTGTTTTTGTTTATCACCACTTATTATTATGATAACTGATTTTACTTAGACAAATTTTATTAGCAAATTGCATACGAGAATTGCATCAAACCGATGTTAATACACTTTCACTTTCCGTGTTGCCATTTATTTGATCATTTTCTTCATGTCCCATTTTCTAATATTTTTTTTTATTCCATTATATTTAAGTCAAACTTTTTTGATTTGAATTCTTTTGTACTTATCTTCATGTCACGACGTTTGAATTTTTTTAATAATATTGTAATGGAGATCATCGTAGATGTGTATTTATCAAGATCTATATTTTCCCATAAAAATAATTGAAAACGTGCCATAAATTTGAGTTAATTAATTCACAAATATAATACTTCAGTCTATTATATTGTACGAATATGTCAAGTCACGTGCAACCTATTTATTAAGATTTAGTGGAATTATATAGTTTTAGCACCTGACGATTATTCTCGCCGTAGGCTAAACTTCTGTGCCAATAAAAAAGAAACCAACAGCAAAAGTGGTATTAATTTCAAATGATAATCTAATTAAAAATTCAAACAAAACTGATTCACAAAAAATTTACTTTACGCTTAAAACCTGTTTACTAGTATTTTACAAATTTCCATAAAAATGTTTTGCCAAACGGTTTATAAATATAATATATTTATTATGAATTTAGCCTATAGTGATGTGTTTATCAATATTTTATGACAATATTTTGCCGTTACAGCGTTACTTTTTTCGCCGGCATAAAGTTCATTGAACAAAAGATTGATTAATCTCGTGTCAGTGATTCACTGATTTATCGCGAATATAAAATTTCATAGGCATACGTGTAGAAAAACACGCACGCCCATACATATTTTTGTTTGATTATATAAAAACATGAGTTTGACATCCCTCGTCTTGCAAAAATTTCAGTTTCTTTTGTGTTTTTCTATTTATTGTCAAGCCGCTGCCACTTGTTAGACTCAATTTGCCTTTATTGGCATTTAATTGATTGTTTTTTTTTAAACGATTGCTATCAACAGGATCGTTATAAAACCAATTTTGATATGAAATAAAAGTTCTTAATCGTTTTTTTCCATTTTCATAATAATTTATATGGGTTTTTCATATAAAATTTTGTTATAGAAGATTTCAAATAAATTTAATGTTTTTTTTTAAATATTTGGTAAACCCCAACGTAATAAGACCCTAATTTAGTCAATCACTTTGCGTTAAGGAAAGCGATTGACAAACAATTTCAAATATTTGCTCAAATTTGGACCACAGGTCAATCTTGGATCATTAGGGTGGCCCATATTTTCATTGAGGTATTCTACGTATTTTTTATTAGGATGGCCCAAATTTTAACTTTACCCTTAACAATACAATATTTTGGTATCATTAGGGTGGCCCATATTTTCATTAGGGTGACTCAATTATAAAATGTGTTTGTTTGTTTGTTTGTAAATTAAAATCTGCCAACTCATTTTTGACCCATGACAATACAAATATATTGGTGTCATTGGGGTGGCCCATATTTTCATTGGGATTTCTGTTATTTGGGAAACTAATTTTTATTAGGATGCCCAAATTTTAACTTTACAGTACAATATTTTGGTATCATTAAAGTGGCCCATCTTTTCATTAAAGTGGCCCGCATTTTCATTAGGGCACTTACATTTTAAATGTTTCTACTAATTTTTATCATATGAGAAACTACATCAGACTAAAAAGTTAAAAAATAAATATATAATAAAAAAAATTAAGTTATAAGAATCGTGATTTCCACAGACTACATTGTCTTAGATTTCATCATTGATCAAAAACATATACACCCCAATTATAAATATTCCCGGGGAAAAGAGTTCCCGGGGAATTCATTTTCCCGGGAATAAAACTCCCTTATTCTAAACAGACGGGGAGAACAGTATTATGGGAAAAAGAATTTCGAATTTTCGCAGTCAACTGTTTTGCTTTCAGTTGTTTTGTTTTGACTTAAAAAGTGAAAAATATTTTTTTCAGCACAACTCCCTTGCAATTTTTTGAAGGAATTATTTTTTAAATTTATTATCAAATTCTCCCTTTAATTTACATTCATAATACCTACTTTTTTCCAGGGGAAGAGTCTCCCATTTTCGAAGTTTATTTAGAATAAGGGAAAAGGGAGAAGGGAAAAATCTCCCGGGGAGATTCTATTTAGAATAAGGGAAAAGGGAAAAGAGAGAAAATTCCCGGGGAGTTGTTATTCATAATTGGGCTGATATACTTTATGGGGTATTAGAGGGATTTTTCGCTGCGTTGCACGGAATGGCAAAGGGAATATATCCTCCAATTCTTTTCTTTTTTTGGAGGGTACAATAATAGTGGTTTATCAAAGAGCTCGAAGAGTTTAAAGCACTACAAACCACGTTTGTCCTCAGAGTTACCCGCTTACCATTTTTTTGTTATTGTAGTCATAATGACATGCAAATAGTTTTATGTTTTTTGTGGAACTTTTTGTAAAATACATATATAATTTATTATACCCTTCACAAAAAAGTGAAAGGGTATATATAGGTTTGTCATTCCGTGTGTAATTTCTTCGATATGCACATGGGACCCCATAAAGTATATATATTCTGGATCCTTATGAATAGCCATGACGATTGAGCGATGTCCGTCTGTCCGTCCGTCTGTACGTGAAATGGTTTTCCCAAGCCCCCAGAAGAGCTAGAGATTTCGTTCTTGGACCGTTGGGTTGGAATTGAACTTAAATAGGCTGCTATTAAAATTCAGAAAGATCCGAAGTACGGTTCCAGAGCTGGGAAGCTTACACCTATTTCTCGACGCAAAATTTATACCAAAAATCAATTATTTTTCTTAATGTTTGTAAATTAAACCTACTTCGTGCTTTGGGGAGCCTCAATGGTCTATTAAAAACTAAAAAAATAAAATTTTTTTTCCAGGGATGGGAAATTAAAATTTTTTTTCGGCCTATTCCGTATTTTCAAGTTTTTCTTTAAAAAAACCACTTTATACGTCATGAAGATTTGCATTAGCCAAAAAAAATCAAAAATTTTACATTCAAATTTTGCTACCAGGGGTGGGAAATTGAATTTTTTTTATACTTGAAAGTAATCAAACATGCAACTGATGTTGTTTTTTTTTTTTTTTTGTTTTTTGCTAAGTAATACCGTCTTATAATTTCGGAAGAACAAAATTGGTATCAAAAATAAAAAATTAAATTTCGAATCCAGGGATGGACAAGTGCAATATTTTATGGTACATGAAAGTTACCAAAATGGTAATAAATTTGCAATTTTTCGTAAATAAAACTACCTTATACCTCAAGAAGTGTTGCACTGATAAAAAAAAACAAACAAAAAAAAATTAAAATTTCGTTTCCAGGGTTGGAAAATTTAAATTTTTTTTTGGTACATGCAATATTTTGTAGTACATGTTATAACCAAAATGGTTGCAAAATTAGAGTTTTTCTTAAACAAAACTACTTTATACCTCATGAAGATTTGCATTGATAAAGAAAATTTTAAAAAATTTTAATTTCGCTTCCAGGGTTGGAAAATTGAATTTTTTTTTAAACATAAATGTAACCAAAAAGGCAATTGACGTTGTTTTTTACTAATTAAAACTATATTTATAACCTATATGGTTATAAAATCTTAGAAAATCAAAATTTAGACTCCAGGGTTGGACAAATTATATATTTTATGGTACATGAAAGTGACCAAAAAGTTTAAAAATTTTAATTTTTTTGTCAAGTAAAACTATGTTACACCTCACTAAGAATTGCATTGGTAAAAAAATAAAAATTCGCTTCCAGAGTTGGAAAATCGAAATATTTTTCGTACAAAATAGTACATACATAAATTCAAAATTTTGTGCTTTTAGTGAATTAAACCTATTAGATATTTCAGAAAAAATTAAACTGGTATCAAAATATTATAAATTCGGTTCCAGGGTTAGAAAATTGATATATTTTTGGTATATAAAAGTACATACATAAATTCCAAATTTTGTTTTTTAGTGAATTAAAGCTATTTTATATATCAGAAAAAATTAAATTAGTATTAAAAAATTAAAAATGCGGTTCCAGGGTTGGAAAATCGACATTTTCCGATTCATAAAAGCAGCCATTTTATTTGTTATATTTTGATTTTTATGATGAATTATACCTACTTTATATATCAGAAAGAAGTAAACTGGTAATAAAAACCAACAACATTAAAAACCAAAGACGATTCTACGGTTGGACAATTAGAACGAAGAAGACGTTCATAGGTATTAGATATAAGAAAAGCTTCCTAGCCGAAAAATTTAAACGTTTTCTTAAATATAAAAGTAACCGATAACATCATTTTGATTTTTTAATTAAACCTACTTTCTGTTTTGGCAAGAAAGAAAGAAAGAAGAATTACATCTGTGAAGGGTATTTAAGATTCGGCACAGCCGAATATAGCACTTTTACTTGTTTATTTTTGTTTTTTGCCTAAAAGTTTCTTAAAAAATCTGCGGTATAACATAAAAGAAAAAAATATATATAGTATTTAAAAATAGATATTAATTTTATTGTAGTCATAATAATATGCAAATTGTTTTATGTTTTTTTTTTATTCTGATGCTTTTTCTAAAATATGTAATTTTTTTCACTAAAAAAGTTTCTTAACAAATTTTAGAATATTACATTCTAATAGTATGTAAATATTGATCTAAATTTTAATTAATTTAAAAATTGCTATAAAATAAACTTACTATTAATTTGATATCCTTGCACATATAATCCCAAGACGCGTAATGGGACTATGATCCTTAAAAAATATTTAAGTTGCATTTTGACTTTTATTTGGCTATTAAATCGAAATTCGAAGTAACTAAAGCACACGCACAATTATTTGTAAATTTTATTTTAATATGTCAACTTTATTGAAAGAAGATGCACAATTTTTCAACGAAATCGCATGAAAATCGCACGAACACAAATTGTATTCAATTAATTCACAAATATAGTCGCGCGTAAAACAATTATCCAAATTTAGTATAATTATACATTTTTAGCGCACGACAGTTTTTTTCGTCCTAGACTAAACTTTTGTCCCAATAAAAAACCAAATTTATTACTAAAAATATTCTCATTAACAATTCAAACAAAACATAAGGCCTAATTCTTAAAAATATAGTTTATGCTTAAAACCAGCTTATGTCACAAATTTGCATAAACAAATTTTTTGGCAAATAACTAGTTTATAAAAATAAAATATTTATTATTAATTATGCCTATAGTGTGTATGTGTACGCGTTTTTATAATATTTAATATGGCTAGAGGAACTAAATTGAATTTCCAAAATTTGTTTTTTCTGAACTTTAAATGATTCATGACTGAATGACTGAACAGGAATGTCAACACAGAATGACATACATTGACATTTCCCAAAACAACAGCTATCGATATCAATAGTTGTGATGAAATTATTTTGAAAAATTTTAGCAATAAAAATTTGTGATCTAAAAATCCCATTTACAAAATAAAGGATATGAAAAATATTTTTAATGTTGAATTTATAAAAAACTCCGATTTATTTATAACAAGTTAATAGGACAAATCTTTATAAAAATACTTGTTTTATAATTAATTAATTTTTATTAATTCATATTTTTTTTATAAATTGAGCTGTTAATACACCCTAATTTAATAATTAATAATAATTTAATTTAATAAGAGACTTATGAAACAAATTTTTGTATGGAAATTTGCCCTGTTAATCTATAAAAAAAATTGAAAACTTTTTTCATAAATTAGGCCTATAAAATATAAATATTTTTGCCATTATATTTATTGGCATAAAAAACTTTTAAATATTCCACTTGATCTCAGCATTCGATGGCTCTGAAAAAAAGCAAAGAGAAAATGGACTATTTGGAATGATAATTGTCAGGGTTGGGCAATTTTGTGCCAACCAAAAACGAGTCAACAGAGGAGTTCTTATATTCTATTCCATTAAAAAAAAAATAATTGATATTCCTAATGTCGAGTACCACCGTGGAAAGTGGAAAAAGTTGAACAAAGAACGCTGATGAGATGGCGCACAGAGGGATTTGTTCATACAATGTTTGGCAAAAAATATAATGAGTGCTCGTAGAATGTTGAAATTTTACTCTGAGCCTTTGGTTAGCTCAATTAAGAAAAATGTAAAGTTTCGTTAAAATTGACCACGCCCACTACCCACCGCCCATAGAACCCAAAATTTATTTTTGGCCCAAAGTTTTTGAAATTTGGCACAGAGCCTTTTATTACCTCAATTAAAAAATATATAAAATTTCATTAAAATTGACCACGCCCACTACCCACCGCCCATAGAAACCCAAAATTTATTTTTGGCCCAAAGTTTTTGAAATTTGGCACAGAGTCTTTTATTTCTTCAACTAAGAATAAAGTAAAGTTTCATTAAAATTGACCACGCCCACTACCCACCGCCCATAGAATCCAAAATTTATTTTTGGCCTAAAGTTTTTGAAATTTGGAACAGAGCCTTTTATTACCTCAATTAAAAAATATATAAAGTTTCATTAAAATTGACCACGCCCACTACCCACCGCCCATAGAAACCCAACATTTATTTTTGGCCCAAAGTTTTTGAAATTTGGCACAGAGCCTTTTATTACCTCAATTAAGAATAAAATAAAGTTTCATCAAAATTGGCCACGCCCACTACCCATAGAAACCAAAATTTATATTTGGCCCAAAGTATATGAAATATTTTTTCCCACAACTTTTTGTTTCTTTACAAAAACCAAAAACTTTTTTTTTTAGTTGATATAATGGAGTCTTACCTTTTATATTATTATAGCGGTAGCACCTAGCACGACTGAGCAACCCTTTTTTTCTTCCAAGGAAGTTTGCAATCATGGCACATTATGGAACAAATTTTATTCTATCATAATTTTTAATTAAACCATGTGATCGAACTTTATAATTTTTTTTTATAAATACGCAGAAAAGGCTATACATATTTGGAAAAACTCACTATTTAAATCAGCAATAAAATTATCTTACGTACAAACACTATAGAAGTGCGTAAACAGTTTTCAATATATTAAGCCAAAATTTACATGTGGCTTTACTTCATTATTTCAAAGACAAATAAACGTATTTTTTTATGAAAATATTTTTGCCATTATATTTATGGACATAAAAAACTTTTAAATATTCCACTTGATCTCAGCAGTCAATGGCTCTGAAAAAAAGCAAAGAGAAAATGGACTATTTGGAATGATAAAATTTATGGATTCTTCATACTGAATCAATTTTGTACGCCACAATTTTGTGAAAAAAAGCAAAGAGAAAATGGACTATTTGGAATGATAAAATTTATGTATTCTTCATACTGAATCAATTTTGTACGCCACAATTTTGTGCGCCATGGCGTAGCGTCCTCGAAATCAGTACCGGTTCGTTCTACTAGTTTAATGATTATAAAAAAAAATAGTCTAAACATTCTACTCTTAATAAAATAACTTGAACTTAAAAAAATTCTTAAAAAAATAATTTACATATTGCAGATTTGAACTTAAGTCTGCATAAAAAATTCTTATCTTAATAATTCTAATAAATTTAAAAATTGCCATAAAATACACTTACTATTCATTTGATATCCTTGCACATATAATCCAAAGACGTGTAATTGCACTATGATCCTCAAAAAATATTTAAGTTGCATTTTGTTTTTTAATTCATAATATATGTCACAACAAAATATAAATAAAACACACCCACACAATTATTTTTACACTTTTTGCTTAAAATAAGCCAAATTAATTTAAAGAAGACCGCACAATTCTTCTGTAGCAAAATGTAACAAAATCGCATGAAAATCGCACAACGTTTAAACCGTTAAAACAATACAAACGTGCGTTTATTTTGAATTTACACCGTACGCGTTTGCTGACCGAAAATTGAATGATTTTAAATCACACTTGCAGCAATAATAAAACCCTGCTTAGGAATATGATTCCCAAAATACATTCTCATACACACATACATTAAGTTTACTACGGCTTTTAGCAGAGATGCTATTAATAACGAAAGAAACCATCTGAAATACGAGACGGTTTTACTCGTATCTTAATTGTGGTGAACAGAATAAATGTTGTTGTTGTTGTTGTTGGTGTTGTGAACATAACTTCATCATCGTCATGGGCGTTTATGTTTGAAGCCTATTTTTGCGTCAAACTGGCTACGAATTGAAGATTCTTTCTCACAAAAAAAGGGAAGACTAATAAAAAATGCTTTTTGTTTGCTATGTGCAAAAAGCGCTAATTTAATTAAGACAATATGTCGAATAGAAGATTTTAAAAACTAATAAAAAATGTAGATTAATAAAAACTGAAAGAAAAAACTTAGCCTTCGATTGTGGCTAACGAAAATAGAAATTCAATATTAAAAGACTATTTATTAATAAACAACCTGAAGTGATAATTTGTTTTATTTAAATAAAAATGCAAATTTTTTTAATATGCCTGCTGTAACGTTGTTGTTGTTATTTCTTAAAATATTTATGTAAACATTTATTTGTTCGAATTTAAAATTAGAATATGTGTTTTAAATATTGATTTGACTACTTTCACTTGTAATTATTAAACGGTCAAATATTATAAAAATCTTAATCCTAAAAAAATTGGACATGAGACAATGCCTATTGCCAAAGTATCTTTTGCAAAGGAGAGTAGGACTATTCACAGTCTTGTGTAAATGGTCTTGCATCATTGCAATGGCAAAATAATTGTACTCAACACCAACAAAATATATTAAAAATGCCCTCAAATCCTCTCAATTTTCAAATGCAATAATGCAAGACCATTTGCACAAGACTGTGAATAGGGGTAGTATCTTCTCCAAAAGGTACTTTTGCAACAAGTAAATTTTTCACAATGTCTTTCGTTCTCTTTCCAAAAAATAGTCATTTTTCCTTCAACAGGTCCTTTAAAAATTGTGCATAAAAAACAGGCATTCCAAAAAAAACATTTTTCCCAAAAATCATGTTTCCAAAAAAAAAAGTAAAAAATTTATTTATATCAAATAAAATTTGTTTGTTGTATTTTATAAAATTTCAAAAACTGCTATGATGTTTCTTTATTAATTCTCAAATGATTTTTGAAAACTTCTGAATAAGCGAAAACGTTTTTCCTTTTTTTTTTAATAAAATAAATCTATTTCAAAAAGTCCAGTCTATTGAAAATAGTAAAACAAAATTTTAGGATTTTATTTTTAATTGAAATTCACAACAGAACCGATATCCAGTGACATCGTGGACCAGGCAGTAAAGGTTCTAAATATATTGATTTTTTTTTAATATGTATATAATCTAATCATTATGATTGTATTTAATTTGTAAAACATACAAATGTTTTTTAATTAATTACATAAAGAATAAATATTTATAATGCAAAAACTGTTTTTATTTTAGTAAAATTAAACAGCAGTTTATCATCTCTTTGGTACATTTCTGTAAATAAAATGTTTGTTCTGTCAAACGCGTCATAGGTGTAACGATAATTTCAAAATCACAGCATACTTTAGGGACTTTACATAAATTAAAATAGTCCATTCACAATAGATTTGTGCTAGTTTTTAAAAATTGCAGCATACTTTGGGGAGGTTTCAAAAAAAAAGTATTTTCTACCTCCTGTTAAATTCTGGGCGCCTGGTACTTCAGCAAAATTTTAACTTTTGCCACTGATTGAACAGGGATGGGCAAACAAGCCGGCACAAGCATGAAAATCCGTCATTTAGGATAAAATATGTTTCTTGCCATTTTTAAGCGATTTATTAGAACATTTTGAAATATTTGAATTTTAAATAAAATTAAAATATTTTATTTCAGCATATAGTGGAAAAAATTTGCATAATATTTAAAACAAGATATACATATTTATATATCTATATATTTATATATGAATAAAAGAATCTTTATTAAAATTCCAGCATACTTTTCATTATATACAAAAAATATATGATTGTCAAAAATACGAATTTATAATAAATAGTGAAATGAGCTGATGAACAAATTTAATTTAACTTTTTTAAATTTTTTTTCAAATACTTAGCCACTTAGCTGGTCTTATACGTCTGTGTCAGGCACGTGCCCGCATTGATTTCTCCTCCGAGGTCAACAAATTACATGTACGCGATGTCATTTCAATGGTCAGAGAAAGTAATGCCGATATGACCGTAGGAGATTATGTGGATATAAATCCTTCCACGACAGTTGCAGCCAGAAATCAAGTTGGCGGCAGTCAAGGCAATGTGCGCAAGTTTATAGAAATGTTACAAATGCGCTCCAGCGCTTTGGCTCGTCGTATATTTGAATTTGATGAATTGAAGGATATGGCTCGGCGTGTGGGTATACATTGCGGTGTAACAAATCTAATAGATATAGTAAATTTACAGGGCATATTATTGAAAAAAGGTCCAAATATGTATGAGGTGATGGCGGATTGAATAAAATGGAAGACCTTATTTTTGTTTATTTTTTTCTTTCTTTATTTTTCAAAGTTTTTCGTTATTCAACTATTAATATTTGTTTGTAAGTATCCATGTATTCAAGGTGTTTTTTTTTTTTTTGTTTATCTAAAACTTATAAATATGTATATTAAATATCAATTTTAAATTAAATTTATTTAATAATAATATAAGTGAACTACAAATACAATGTCTTTTACCATTTAAATGTATAAATTATAGCTTTCTTATTCTCAGCTTTCTTCTTTCTATATCTCTAAATATTAAATATTTAAGATTTCTTCCAACTTACTTTATTTATATTTTTACTAATAGTAACTATAGTATTTAAATATGTACTTAAAAAAGATGAGGCTATAAAATTTGTTGAACTGTTAAAAAGTAAAATGTTTGTTGTTGCTAATGCAGTTTTGTGGTATTCTATTTACAAAATTTAATTTTTTTTATGTTTCTTAAACCTTAAAAATTAGTTACTTTCAAAATACGTGCAAAAACATGTGGAATTTAATGTGAGGGTTGAAATATTAATTTTTATGTTTTTTTTTTTGTTTGTAACACTTTATTTGGCTTTATTTCTAGTTTGTCAAAATTAATTAGTCTTTAGGCTAAAAAAATTTACATAATTTTTGTTTTATTTTTAATACAATAAAACTATAGCTAATAAAATTATGTTTATATTGAATGCGTTTTACTTTAAATAAATTTTTACTAAAAAGGCAAGTGATATCCTTGTTTATTTTTTCTTTTCATTTTCTTAAATTATATAAAATATGTAGAACTACAACAACGCAAATAAATATTTGATGATACAAGTTAATCGGTCCTAACTCTTTTTGAGTAACAATAATTTACTTTTTTTTAATAAGTTTGGTTTTTTTGTTTTTAAATCACGTGATGTTTTAGAAATTTCAACTCTTGTTAAAATTGGCCTATAACTAAACAAAGTATATAAACTTGCTAAATAGTTTTGCAATTTGCAGATTAAAAAAAAATTTTGTTTGTTTTATGTTATAAAGAACTTTTCTACACTGTGCTACAAAGCCAAAATATTTGCCAATCAGTATGGAGAAAATTGTTTTTTTTAAGAAATAATTAGAAGCAATTCAACCAAGAAATTGTTGAAACTTTTGGCTACAACTTTTCTCTGCTGTAGAACAGTGTTTTCTTGTCATTGTCAAAGGAAATGTTTTTTTTTCTCTGATAATAATTTTGTGATGTTTTGCTATGCTAAGTTCAAGTTGCAATATTCTTAATAATTGTTGTTTTAATTTTATTTGATTTTTATTTGTTTAAGCTGATAATGTTTATTGTTAAATAAATATATTTTATTTAATGCCTGAGAAATAAACCCTTTTTAATGTTAAATAACTGAAGCTGCTCTAAATATTAAATAAACTAAATAATGCGTTTTGTTTCGAGAAAAAGGTACTTTAATTCTAACTTTTAACTATAATTTAATGTTAATTTAAATATACTTAAACTATTTTTGTTAAATTAATTATTAGAGATATTTTTTATTTTTTCATCTTCGCTTGCATAAATAGGGGAAGGATGTAAGACTGGCATTTATTATATTAAAAAGTGTACATCGAGCTAAGGAAATGTAATGACAGTCAAGTAGAGAGTGTAAGAGGACGACTAAAGCTACGATCACATGGGGAAAACATGGACATGAATTGAAAATTTATTTTGTGGTCACACAAAGAAAAATCTACAAATTAATAGTTATAATTATAGAGCATATAATCGAAATACTTCAAATTATAATGCGTCGACTCTTCAGATGGAATTCAAATATTTTTGTGGTACACTTTTAAGTATCATATCGTTCGCAACTATTGATAAATTATACATGGATTGAAAGGTAATTTCATGTAGATATGCACAAAATTTATTATAAATTTTTAAAACCATTAAAATTTTGCATTAAAAGCAACACCAAAACCTTTCTATATCCTTTTTCCTTCCTGAAGTATATATTAGACTACACTTCGTTTACATTATTAAAATAACGAATATATGTATTTTCCATTTCAAAAGTGACCTAGAGTGTTCCTGGGTGTGGTTTAGCCCCTTAAAAGGACCTAGCTACGCCGATGAGCTCTACCTTGAAGGAAGGATGGAATATGCATATCTATGTACAAGGTGGGCCAAAAGAAGTCATCCGATCCAAAAGAAGTCATTCACAGACGAATTGTTACGCAAAAAAATAGACACGATTATTCCGCGTTCTTGAGGAGTGTATCGCTCCATGACTTGTTCACTTGTATTTTACATCTGTTGGCCGCCATTTGCAAAAATAAGCACCTTCGAATAGAGTGATTTCTTTTGGCCCGCCTTGTATTTTTAATAAAGATTTACTTTGGCTATAAATTTATGTCAAGTGATGGAATTTTGACCGATCGAAGTGATTTCAAATTGCCGAAGGACCACACTTGTATCTTATTTATTTTTTTTAATACAACGAATATTTCTCAAGGTGTGTACCCGGAAAACATTTTCAATTAACGTAAGATTTAAATTAAGGGGTTTCGAATTGTCCAGATTCGATTGTAGCTCCTCTTCTTTTTTTTTCCCAGTAAATATTATTCTCTTTTCGGATTGGAGATTTTACAGAAGTCCTCACAAAATCCCTCCTCTTTAACTGTCATTACATTAAAGCAAATTTAAATTGTATCATCTATTTTTTAATTCTATTCGATTTAATAAGGCCATAAAATTAACGATTTCCCTGCAGAAACCAAAACATAAAACCATACGATCATATAATACGATCTGAATAAAAAACTATAGTAAACTTATGAAAGAAAATGTTATTGTTGTATTGTAAAAGACTGTAGTTTAAAAGTTGGAATGATGAAAAATCAAAAAAATATGCTTTCGTATGCAGCAGTTTGTATATATTTGGAAAGAAGTTGCATTCAGTTTTGAATACAAAATAAAATTAAATTTGTACCTGCGTGTGTATATTTAAAGTGTGTAGTTTGTGTGTTTAGATAGGAAAAACACTAGGGAACAAAAGCCGTAAAAACTCAGTCTGTATGAAATAATTAAAGCAGTGGAAACTTAAAAAGATATAAATCAGTCGAAATTATTGAAAAACAATTCAAATAAAACGCTAGTAAATAACATGAGATTCTTGGAATATAAACAATTGATAATAATAATAAATAAAATGTTTAAACTAAAAAAAAACTTTGTTTTTTTTTTCTCTTGTTAAAAAATAATTATTGTTTTCGTTTTGCTGTTTTGCACTTAAAATCTAAGTTTTAAAAGTCACATTAAATGTTAATATTTCCATGGGCTTGAGGGTGATTTCATTAAACGATTTCAAATATTTACGTTGTTGTGAAGTCAACATGCCAGTTAAACTGGTCGTTTCTAAACTATGCAAATGCAATTTATTAAAGCTAACTGTACCTAGACCCTGTTTATTAAAGGGACATACGGGCGACAAGTCTACCATGTGATTCTGTACCGCACAATCGTAACCCTGACGTTGCAGAATCATGAGAGCCGATGAGGAGGGGAACAATTGTAATTGTTCTTCGGACAGTGTACGGAAGTTTAAAAGATGTACATCGCAGGGCCAGGCGCCATGATCGAGCAGCTGGGCTCTGGACTTTAATTGTGGTGGATTGTCGAAGTTCTCCACAAAATAAATATTGGGTGGATAACGCAAACCACTGGCTAGATAATTGGTTAAGAGACTGGGCACTTGATAACTATTGTGTTTTGCCGAAGCTGTTGGCATATCTTCTATTAGTACCCAGAACTTGTGGCGTGTAAGACGGCTGTCCACAACACCCTCTCCCATGCCACGATAGTCATCGTATAACGTACGTCTATCTAACATTACCTCTAATTGGCCGGGCTCATAGCTGGCTGCTCCCTGGGCATGGGTGGTCAGCAAAGTAAATCTCACTTTGTTATCCTGCATAAATGCGGCCGTAGTGATGGGGAAGTAGTTACCCTCAATGCCTATGGTAGGTACTTTGGTGCGTCTGCAATATAAATATTAAAGTGTCAGTCCTCCTCTCTGTTCATATAACCCCAATATTTTCTCTTACCTGTGATACTGGAAACCATTTTGATCGGTATAAAACTCTGGCAGCTCTGGTATAGTATCGCCATCTTTAAGTGTCTCCTTATTGACCGGAGCTATATTGTCTATGTCGGTAACGAAACGCATAAACAGCTCCGTTTCTCTATTCTTGGGCGGTGGTTCAAAGTCAATATCATTTTCTATATAAATTGCAGCATCCAAATGGGTTTTGGTATTAAATATTCTAACAGTGTGCGCCAAAAATGGTCCATAAATAACCGTTACATCGCTGGCGATTGGTCCTGATGTTATAATAATACGTCTATCTTCATATTGTTCGAGTACATCTTTTTCAGCTTCGCTTTGTTCGGGATCCGTTTTGAACAGATATGCTCCGGAATGGAACTGGGCACTACGATAGGCGGCAAATTTAATCGCACACTGCATGGGATTAAGTAGTTGTTGATTCGGTCCTTTACGCGTTATGGTCTTCATGAAACCGTTCTTTTCATCGAACAGTAAACGCATGAAATTATTTTCCAGCTGGACATCGCCTGAAATAAGAAGAAGGGATACGTTTTAGCAGGTTGCCACATCGTTTGCATGACAATTTTTAAAATATTCACACAATTACGTATGTATACTTGGGACCTAGTCGGTGATTGCCGATAATTAAACGATTTTTGAAATATTTGATATATTTAAAAAAAATTTTTTAATGCCTTGTAGGACTACATATTTAATTGGCGTTTCAAAGTCCTTGCAAGAAATATCCATTTGATGTCTGCGCTGTCGAAAAGAAACCGTTATTTTTTATATCATGTGAAAAAATAAAACTCTAGAAATAGCAATAAAAGTTATTAAATGTATATATCGCCCCTTGACAGCATTGAAGGTGGTTAACGAATGGTGTTCGAGAAGCGGACTCACCATCAACCCAACAAGAACGGAACTGATACTCTTCACAAGAAGGTACAAGATTCCATCATTCGTCCACCCAAAACTCAATGGCATTACCCTAGATCTCTCGGATAATGTCAAATACTTGGGTGTAGTAATTGATAGCAGGCTATCATGGACGTCTAACGTCCAGGAAAGAGTAAGGAGAGCCTAGATGGCAATTTATGTCTGTAGGAAAGCCATTGGCCATACCTGAGGCATAAGCCCAAAGGGCGTTAATTGGATACTAGAGACTGTGCTAAGACCTATACTATTCTACGGTATTATGGTCTGGTGGGAAGCACTGGACGTAGCGTGAAACCGATTCTATATGGAGACGGTTCTCCGCAGAATAGCACTTATGATAAAGTATGCTCTTGGAACAATGCCAACGCTTTTTGCCATGCTGTGTTGGCTTCCTGTGGACCTAACAGCTAGGAAGCTGGCTCTACGCACCGCAGTCAGACTGAACGTAATAGGCGCATGGACTCAGATCATGGGGTCATGCTAGCATTTTAGATACGATAGGTAATTTACCGAATCTCATAGACTACTGCACTTCGTTACCCTATTTCAGTAGTAAATTTAGGTTTTCTCTGGCAGAAGGGTTCTCAACATAGCACGGATCCGTACAGATTTTTATTGACGGGTCCAAACGGGGAGGGAAGGTCGGTGGGGATGTCTTTATTCCAGACTCTGGAATCGAGATGTCCTCCAGACTCCCGGATGAATGTAGCATATTACAGGCGGAAATATCTGTCATCAAAAGAGCAGCGTTGTGGCTAAGGTTTTATCGGATATCAGACCGGGACATTCAATTCATTACCGACAGTCAAGCTGCAATAAGGTCACTTACGGGGGTGTATAGCAAATCCCAATTTGTTCAAGAATGCCGCAAAGCCCTTGAGGGAATTGCAACACATTCACGCATGACCTTAAACTGGGTGCCAGGGCATGGGACCACCATGGACAACATTGAACATAAGGGCGGATGAACTAGCTAGGAGAGGAACCGCACTTCAGGAGGCCGACATTGACCAACTAAGTGGGATTCCACTCTCATCCTGGTGGAATGAGAATCCACTTGCGAGATATCAAGGGTTTTATGGCCCCGCCTAAACTCTAAGAGGAAGAGGTATCTTTTAAATTTCGCAAAAGGTCATTTACGCAGTATGGTGGCCACACTTACTCGTCACTGCATTTTTGAGTGGTCCATGCCCGGCGCATGGGACTCCCCTATAATGACTACTGCTCCAGTTGCAATGACGAGGAGGAGAGCATAGCACACTTCCTCTGCTTCTGTCCTGCTCTGGAGAAGCAGCGCCCACAGTCTCTGGGCAAGACACGTTTTAGAGACATTTCGCAGATATCAGGTATTGGACTGAAGAGCCTGAGTCTCTTTATTAGGAGCAGTGGCTGGTGCGTCAGCTGACTGGGACGTGCGTGCACGAGCAGAATGCTTGTCTATGTATGTATCCCATCTTCTTACTATTCTTCCTACCTAAACTCTGACTATCCCTTCCTTTTCTTCTTCACTTCTCTCACCTAAACACTGAACTTTCCTATACACAGGTCACACAAAGGACCCAAGTGAGCTGGATTCTACTTTTCTTTTTACAAGCAACCTGTTAACCTAACCTATCCTATATATCGCCCGTTTACTGCAATAATGTAATAAGTCAAAAACTATGTTTTGGAATGAATGAGTATATTTTTCTAGCTATTCTGAGAAATTTTCATACTAGTCTCCAGCATACTTTTAGGAGTTTATTTAAACTTTAAGAGATATTAATAAATTTAATACCATTTTTTTCTTTTTGAAAAATCGCTACTAATCAGGAAATCAATAAATATTAAAATCTTCTCTCACCTGGCGGTTTCGATTTGACAACAAATTCCTCCTTAGCATGTGGTGCTTCCGTTATAGTCTCCACAATATCCGAACATTCATCACAGTAAATTGATGACATGAAGCGTTTATAATTCACCTCATCGACCACCACCTGATATGAAGTGAGCGACAAAGCTTCCAATTCGGCAACAAACATGATCTCATACTGACGTTTAGATATGCGTATGCGCGACGAACTACTAGATCCCATCACACCCATACCCATTTCATAGGGATCGGTAATATTCCAAACCGGATTTATTTGAACATTTCGCAATTCCACGCCCAGCTCATTGACAATTTTAATGTAGGGCGTTGTGGTGCGTACGGTCAAAGCTTCGATACGTTTATGTGTCAGGGGATTGAACACAACAAACGATGCTGATTTGCCATCAGATGAGGCAGAGGTAAATTCAATCGAGAAGTCATTACTTTGGCCAAACGAAGCGGTCAGAGGTATGGGCGTCTTGCGGGGCAATTTGCTGAAATTATCTCTTTCCAATTCACTCAACAGGAAATTATGCTTTTGCGTGCCATTTTGTATGAGCAATTCGATTGTGGATTCTTGCATTCTCACCACATCCTGAAGACTTTCAAACAAACGCATGCCATAATCACGCATAACCGCGGCCTTGGACGTGCCCGTTATAGCATCATGATGCTGGAAAAGGCCCAAATTACGCCGAGCATGTATCATTTTCTCATAGTTCTTTTCAAAGATTTTAATGGCATTTTCATTGTGCTGCTGCCGCGCTGTATTATAAGCCAGAGTGAATAAAATCTCGGCAATTCGCAGATTTTGTTCCAAATCGGCGCTAAGTATTTTATATGACGGTCTAGTGGTAAAATAGCCGGACCAATAGGCCGGCCTTCCTTCCGAAAATATATCCGAATAAACAAAAAAGTCTCCTTTAAAAGTGGGAAATTCGCGGGATCTCTTTTTAATTTCATGGAAATAATCCTTGGGCGTGCCAAACGATATATCCACGTTGTACAAACGTTTATTGGCCATAATATGATCGATGAGTTTCTTGTAGTTCGTATACTGCTGATCTACTTCACGTTCCTTGTTGTAGCGGAAGTCATCTCCCACCGGTATGAGGGCCACATTGTGAGGAAACAAGGAAGCCGTGCGGGAATATTGTTCCAACAGCAGCTGGGCTTTTTCTTCAATGTTTTCGTCCGTTATGAATTGTGCCTTAATGGAATATTCGGTGTATTCGCCAGGAATCTTACGAAAATCAAAATTTAAACAAATGAATGGATGAGGCCCACAAGAACCCTTAATGGAATAAATATCGAAGGGCATATTGTGTGTTAACAAACTGCCTCGTCTATTCTGGTGCTCTTCATCTTGCACTTGCCAATAAGGAGTCCATATAAAATCTCCCTTCTGCTGTCTGGCAAACCATTGCTTCCAGGCATAGTGGATGCGTTGTATAATGGCTCCTTCAAAGTTACTGCCCGACAACAAGTATGGCACTGTACTGCCATGCCCAAACGGATCTATGGACCAGCCCACAGTGGGTGTTACATTCAAATTATTCTTTAACCATTGATGACCTTCAATCAATTGATCCAACATGGCGTACAGATGTACATTAGCCTCATCGGTCATTACCCAGCCGCCGGTAGTGATTTCTAGTCTGCCCGAGTTGATAAGTCTTTTCAATGCTCGTTGTTTAGTTGGATGCGCTTGATCCCACCACAATTGCAAGAAACTTATTTCCGACCATATGAACGTCATGTCGGTATATTCTTGCATTTTGGTAACCATTAAATTTAAAATTTGCCTCGAATCGCTTTGGAAGTAGTTGACAAAGGTTTTCAGCCAACCGGGATCGTTGTGGGAATGTGGCACGACAAAGACCTGCAAAAAAAGTAATAATAATAAATAAAATAAACAAGAATAACAAAGTGTGTCCGCATGAATGCTGTAAAAATTCCAGGGATTTCCAATAGCTAAAATTGTTATTTTAAGTGTAAAGTCGCCTTAAAAATTTTTTATGTCTTTCGGTATTAGAAAACTCATCTTATTTATTTAGCAACTTTCAGGTTAGCAAAACTGTTTTAGACAGCTCAGCTGTTTTCGTGTAATATGTTATTGCTAAACATGTTCAGTTTGGTTTTTAATTTAACCCTGTTGAATTTTATTATAGAAATTAGTGGTCGGTTAAGAAAGTGAAATTTTAATTAATTATTATTCAATAAATATGTAATATTGAGTAAAATTAAAAATGCAGCACTGCTAAAAAGTGTGTTTAGTGAGGAAAACACAACTCACTGAACAAAGTTAGCAGAGACTTAGCACCTAGATTGTGGAAAAAGTGAAAAAAGCAATAAACAAAATATATCGAGCCGTTTTGAAGTTAAATTAGTAGCATTAAATTTATTATTAATTCGAAAATAAAACAAGTAAAAACGTCATATTCGACCGGGTCGAATCTTATATACCCTCCAAATATTTAGTAAGTAACTTTAAAATGTTTAACTTGGTGGGGCAGTTTAAGACCCAATTTTAAATCTCTGTTTTGAGAGAGTCATTCCGGGAAGAGCCGTGGGAGAGACGTTTCACCTCTGCTTCTTATAGACTTAAGGAATACAAATTGTTCAATATTTACACTATTTTTGCGTATAATATCTTACGTCAACGCCCACCAAATGGGGCGGGATCCAAAAATAGACTATATCATGTTTTCCACAGACGAATGTATGGGCATTGCTAGATCGTCTCAGACTTCATCACTGATAAAGAATACACATATTTACTTTATAGGGTCCAATTCTCTTTGGAGGGTATAAAAACTGTATTTTGGTGGGGTCGCTATGGCAAGGGCTGTAGGGGAGACATTTCACCTTTGTCATAAAACTCTAAAAATAAATGTTTGGAATAATTAAATACAAATTAAAAAAAAAAAATTTTTTTGATAGGGTCATTTAGGGGGAAGAAGAGGGGGGGGGGGTAGGGCAGAGGAGTACCAGGTTACATCTCAGCTTCGTCATTAAAGCTTACAAATTTAATTTTTAAGGAATGCAGGCTTTTAAGTAAAACAATTTATTAAATTTTTAAACTATTTTTGCATATAACAAGGCCCACTAAAGCGGGCGGGTTCCAAAAATTATATATTGTTTCTTTTATGACTCCAAGTTTAACGCGTTGGACCTTCTTTGATATAAAAATATATCATTTTCTTAACAAAATTACAAAAAAAAAATTTAAAAATTATGTTGTTTTTTGGAGGTTAGTTTAGTCCTTCTTAGGGGAACTATTTTCTCTCTTGCCCGATTTAGCCCATTTCCGAACTTAACCTGTGCTATCTTTCAAGATATATTTATACCAAATTTCAAGAGTCTGGCTTTTTTCGTTTGGACTGAGTCGTGATTTCCACAGACGGACGGACGGACGTACATGCTCAGATCGTCTTAGATTTCATCACTGATCAAGAATATACATATTTTATGGGGTCCCAGATGGTTATTTCACAGCGTTACAAATGGAATGACAAAGTGAATATACCCTCCATATTCTTTTTTGGAGGGTATAAAAAAAATAAAAAAGAAGACACCAGATTTGAATATGAAAAACTTGTACTTTTAGTTGTCATACGTTAATTGAAATGAGTAAATTTTGTTCCCCATATTCATAAAATTTAAAATGGGTTTGAAATGTATTTTATTAAAAAAATTTCGTACAAAATGTTTTTGAAATAAATTTCAAATACATTTAATTTTTTTATGAATATGGGAGTGCATATGTGAACAGCAAGATAATTATGGCAATAAAGAGAATATTGACTCAATTAAAAATGCATGTCTGAACAACGTAGCACGTGTTTGCTCCAAAGCAATAAGTCTTATTTTAAAAATAAATTAAAATTTTATTGTTAATTTAATAACAAAAAAACACAGATTCTTATTCATTATTTATGTGAACGAAAGGTCTATCACCTCTTGGACCCACTACTTTGGTGCCTTAGTGATACCCTGCAGCAGTGGCGTCATTGAGGCTGAAAGGAGTTTCTTTCAAAATAATATTGTACAAGTATATATCCCAAAGTTTTTCTTAAAGCCTATTCATTATCTTTGCAAGAATTATTAAAAATCCTGCTATTCTACTCTATTTTTATAAAGTTTTTTTTTTAAATGTGTTATTTAAATTCCTATAATTACGGCCAACTTCGACTCTGTATACCATAAATCTTTGCAAAGTTAATCTTCCATTGAAAACAAAAGCTGGCAAACGTTTCATTTTAGTTCATATAGAAAACGATATTTCTTTTGCATAATTACCTTTAATGGTGGTCTCTGCTTATCTTTCTTCTGTGCTTCGAAACGTTCTTCAAAACCTCTGTCCCAATACTCTTTGGTACGTATCCATTCAGGCTGTTTTGTTGGAATCAAACAGAAATGGGTAGGGAGAGAAAAAACAAGCAAAATGTATGAATGAACAGCAAGACAAAAGAAGCATAATTCCATAAATATGTACAACATAAAAATTGTTATCGTTAAATGTTTTACTTGAAATTGTGAGTTGTTTTTTCCTCTTTTTTTTTTGTTGTTGCTTTTACCTGAAAATCAAATTTTGCATATTCCTCTTGGGCTGTTATATTCGTATCGCTCTCATCTAGAATGTAACATTTATCGCCCCATTGAGGATTATTGACATACATGCCCGAGGCATAAGTAGTACTGCCGCCACTGCCACCATTTGTACTGCTGCCGCCATCACCTGCCAGCCCACCACCAGTTGTTCTGGTGGCAGCCTGCAAAGCTGGCTCATTGTTATTATATGCAGCTTTGGCTATCAATTTATGCGGATGCTGCTGCTGCTGTTGTTGCCTGTACAACGCTGAAACTGTATCATCCTCATTGTCGTTGTATTTCATTTTATGAGATGCATAATTTTTGTTATAATGCGCCTGCTGGTGTTGCACTATCGGGCCACTGCCACCATTTGCAGGTGATATGAAAGCAGCCTGCTGCTGTTGTCCTGTTAATAAACTGGCCTGCAAAGGATCCTTGGGCTGTATCGATGGCTGACCCATTGAAATATAGTACAGGCACAGTAGTATTGTTATAAATGCCGATAGTAAGCCAATACAACGTGCGGAACCGCGTCGAAAAAATTTAAATGTCATGCTGTTTATTTATTGGTTTTAATGGTTGCCTGATTCACAGTTCGCTCAGTTGGATTTGTTCTGGCGAATTAAATTTTGGAACTGAATTTTCCAAAAAGGATTAAATTGTTTTTTTTCTTTTTTTATTGTTATTTGTGGGGCGGAAAGAAATATTTAATATCGTTGTTCTTTTTCTTGCCAAAGCCCTGTGATTTTTTTGTGTTTGTTGTGCTACAAACACAACAAGGGCTTTCTGTCAATCTTAAAAACTAATTTAGCTGCTTGTCAGCCATGTCCAGAGATTCTTGGCCGTTTTGTTTCTTTTTATAAAGTATTTTTACTTATTTATTTTTCTTACAGTGACTGCTTGTCTTTTATTTCGGTATGTTTCTTTTCTTGTTAATTGTATTTTGCGGTTTATTTCATTTTGTTTTTTATTTCAAAACAATTTTTGTTTTATTGCTGGCAGGTATCAGCTACCGTCGCATCTTTAGATCTCTGTTTTTGTATTGTTGTTGTTGTTGTTGCGGTTGACTTTGCAGCCTCTGAAACATGAAAATGAGAAACAATCAAAAGTTAGTCCCAATTAAAGTTGTAGAAATCATTTGTGTTATAAATATTAAACAAAATGAATTTCTTAATGAAACGTAAACAAAGAAACGTCTAATCCGCAAAATTTATTCAATCATTTGCCCATTTTTATGGCTGTTAAGGGCATAATTATTTATATTTAATAATGATGAGTTAAGCAATTTTGGCATCGATATTTCCCAGTTAGCCAAATCGTCGTAGACGAACCCCCCGGGCGAATAACTAACAATTGCCCTGAGAAAAAACTCTCAAAAATTCCTACTCAGAAAAAAATATAATTTAAAAAAAAAACTAACAAAACTAATTGCTGATATATAATTTGAATTCAACTATATAATTAATATGACAATTTAGGTTGTTCATGTTACAAACAAAGATATATAAAAACAAAAATTCTTCTGGTTTCTTGACCTCTTTTTAATTATTATTGTATTCTGATATTTTGAAGCTTAAGGTCTCTTTATTTTAGTTTAATTTTTAATTTCAATATTTCGTCACTCCTTTGTGTGACTTCTTCAGGAAATTAATTATTTTATTTGATATGAAAAAATATGTTGTTTGTGAAACAAAATTATTTGTCAACAAAATACAAAAAGATTCAAACAAATTTTAAATAAATTTACAATATATGAACAATAATAAAATATTTAAACCTATACATGCATATATATTTAAAAAACATTTATAAAAAACTATTTTTAAATCATATATACATACATACCCAGTCAGCATTTTATGAAATTAATGATCATATCCGAGTCTTTTTCGAGTCCTCCGCACGATTAAAATAAGCATTTATGCGCTCGTTTTCGAGTCGAAAATGACTGCTCATTCGGGAGAAAATGGTACCCTAGCCGCGACTCTTCCTTTACCTATTTATTATTTATTTATTACCTTTTTTTTTTCTTTCTAATTTTTATATGAATTCACTGACAAATGTTATATATATACTTTATATATTTCTTTGCTTTCTGTTTGTTTTTTTTTTTTTTAAATCACTTTCTAAGTATTTCTGGGAATCATTTTCGAGTCTCATGTTAAGCGCAGAACTGATTAATCAGTTTTTGATCACCTAAGGTACTCGAAAAAAACTCAGTTTGGTGACACAATCTTCCACATGCTGACTGGGTATGCATACATACACATACACATATATATGCATACATACACATACATAAACATACATACACATATACATATATATACACACATATATACACATACATATACACATACATACATATATACACATACATATATATATATATATATATATATATATATATATATATATATATATATATAAACATACATACATATATACATATATACCCTGCAGGAGATCGAACTAGTATCAAATTAGTATTGCACTAGTACAAAAATCACCAGTACTAGTTCCCAACTGTGAACTTTCCTATACTATGTTAATGCTCAAATTAACATTGAGTTTGTTTGGAAAATTACTAGTACCATTGGTACTAGATGAAAATTAGGGGGATACTAGTACTATTAGTACTAGACAAGTACTAGTACAATTTCTTCTAGTCGGATACTAGTGCAATCAGTTCTGCATTAAGAACTGGTTTATATATAAAAAAATACCTAAATTTATTGGTTTTATAAACCCAATGAAATTTGTTAAGTCTTTGTCTTTACAAGCAATTTTGGATTCATCAATTCTTAGTTTATAAGAAGAAATGGAAAGTTCCTTCAGGGCACACCATGTACAACTTGAGTTACGTTTGGTACTCCACCATATACCAAACAATAATGAACATACAATACATTTATCAGTTTTTATTATTTTAAAAGAGATCGCTCATTTTACATATGAACATAAATATTAACAAACAAAAAACACGTTTAAAAAATTTTAAAATTTGCTTTTAATTTTATTTATTTTTTAAAATGTTGCTTTTTTAACACAAGAAAACTGCGGCTTACTTACATAAATTATCGAATAAATGAACTGATATGCAGGTGGCAAAGTCTTCTAATACTATTCTTTGTTTCAAATTTGAATTTGTTTAAAAATTGTAACAATTAAAAATAAAATAAATGAAAATGCGAATTAGCAATTCGCTTTAAAACATGATTAAAAAGTAATATGAAATTCTACAAGTCCAATCAATATACAAATGAACTACTGGAAGTACTAGTGCTTTTCTGTATATGTTCAATCACCTCTTGAACTAGTGCTTGCTATACTAGTAATCGTACCAGCAGCTTAGAGACAATTAACGCTTATCCTCCTGCTGGGTATGTAAACACATACACATACATATGCATACACATACATACACACACATACATACATACATACACATATACATACATATATATATATATATATATATATATATATACATATATACATATGTATATACAAACACATACACATACATATACACACATATATATATGTATATATATATATATATATATATATATATATATATATATATATATATACAGGGCGGGCCAAAAGAAACCAAGGGGCGCAGAAGTTCAACAACCTTTTAGTTTATTAATCCTTTTTTATATTTTCTCTCAGACTATATAACACACAAAATTCATACTTAGTGTAAAAAGGTTTCCATTTTGTATGTTATATAGTTAGAACGTTATATTCCTCCAAAATTTTTTTAAAAAAAGCTCTATTTTATAGGGGTCACTCCAGAATGGGGCCATAAGACACTAAAAAGTAAATTTTTGGGATTTGAAGAGTAAAAAATAAATGTGTGTGTGTGCAAGTCACACACGGCAGAAGTGAAACTTCTGAAAAGTGCCTGACTGATTAAATAACTTATTGAAAAGTATTGAAACAAGCAACCATTCTTTTATATATTTTTTTCTTGAATGGAAAACATAATAAAATATTATCCTATCCAAAGTATATCAATATCAAGTAGTCGCAAGAGTACAACAACATAAAATTACAAACACCACCGTACATTTTGTTTGTGTAAAATTAATATCTCATGTCAGAAATTTTCTTTTATTTTATTTTGTTTTGTTCACAATTATTTCCAAAAATTTAAATACTTTTCGCATAGAACTTTTTTAAAACAATTCCTTTTTGTTACTTTTCTTAAACAATACACTTTTTCACAAAAATCTTTTCCACAACAATTCTTTTTTGCTACTTTTGTTGAATTAATAATGTTTTTCACAATTTTACAAAATTATTTTTTCAACGAATGAACAAATATGGCTCGCTACAAAAGTAAACAAATTTTGACATACGTTCTTGTAAAAACTGAAAAAAATTTTAGTCAGCTGGGCTCTTGCATATACATACTTGATATAGATATACTTTGGTCCTATCATTTTGAAATTTTTTTAATTTGACTGTTTACTTAGAAATAGTTTTGTTTTTAATTAATAATTTTACTTAATCAACGTTTTTTTTTCAAGTTAGAAAACATAGCTATTTTGTATATATATATATAATGCACCATTATCTTTCAAACGCTTGTCTTTGTGTTTGGTGGGTAGCTCGCAAGTTCAACACATACACAATTTACTAATACATTGACGGTGCCCACAACTGATATTGATATACTGACTATCCCACTACACAGCAGCATACATATAGACA
The DNA here is from genome assembly GCA_951800035.1 of Linnaemya tessellans. NCBI lineage: Eukaryota > Metazoa > Arthropoda > Insecta > Diptera > Tachinidae > Linnaemya > Linnaemya tessellans. Next base: position 21,360,255 of record OX637532.1, on the reverse strand, counting down.
ATGTTTAGTAGACGATAGTGGGGGTGCTACGAAGAGTCGCACAAAAAGGAGACCGATAACGCTTAATGTATTCTATCTCATTCTCTCACCGGCTGAATCTTATCAATTTATGTGTTTGTGTGTCTATGAACTTATTTTTTCGTTTCATCGAGTTTGAAATCACAACGATTCTAAAGAAGTTTCACTTCAAAAATATTTTTTTATAGGCATTTGGTGAGCCGAGGGAGGGGGGGGGGGGGGGGGGAAGGGTAGGTTCAGAGGAAGATCAGAGCACATCTCAGCTTCATCATAAAAGCTTTAAAATTTAATTTTTAAGGAATATATTAAAGAATTTGTTAAATATTTACAGTATTTTGCCAGGTAATATGTAACTTCAATGCCCACTAAAGAGGGCGGGGTCCAAAATTTTAATTTTCTGATTTTCTAGCTGCAAGTTCAACGCTTTGGATTTTCAAAATATATTTATACCAAATTTTTTCAAGGGTCTGGTTCTTTTCGTTTGGACTGAATCGTGATTTCCACAGACGGACGGTCGAACATAGCTAGATCGTTTTAGATTTTATCACTGATCACAAATACATATAAACTTGATGAGGTCTTAGAGGGTTATTTTGCTGCGTTACATATGGAATAACAAAATCGTTTTTGGAGGGTACAAAAGAGGAAAATAAAATTGTTTTTCTCAACAAAATCAATTGTTCAGTCAACAATAAAATTGTTCATTCAACAATAAGTTGAACATTTTTCGTTTTCATCCTAAAATATTTCCCCTTATTCTGTAACTATATGTCAACGTCAATGTCAAGACAATATGAAAAAATGGGATATGCAGACACTCGTTGTGGTGAATAATTGAATTCTGCTAGTGGCTTGAGAGGCTTTTGAAAGCACACAATTGGCGAAGAAAAAGCGTAAATAATTGTCCTTTTTTAATATTTTCTTGACGTTGATGTCGACAAATGGTTACAGAATAGGGGGGTTTAATAACTATATTGATAAAAAACGTTGTAAGTTCGATTTGAATTACTAATTTAATTGTGTTGGCAAAAAAATTAATTGTATTTACAAATAATTTTCTTTTGTTTCAACAAACTTGGTCAATTATATTTTTTGTTATGTGTGACGCTCAAAATCAACAACTCTTGTACACATGTGAATCCATATGTATTTAAATATGGATATATTTGTCATTTGAGCATGGAAACACAATGTTGCAAGTTTTTGCTTCTACATACACGTATGCCTACTTTCTGTTGCAGGTTGAAGTAGTTAAAGCGAGACTAACAACCCGAATACGCCGAGATCAATTCCTTTCTGCATCGAAAAAAACAGAAAGAAAAAGAATTTAGTTTTTAGTCAAGATAAAAAAATAAATTTAGTTGAAAATTGTTCGCTTCCATTTTACAATATTAATAATTGTATTGACAATTATTGACAATTAATAATTTAATTGTATTGACAAAACATTTATTGTATTTATAAATAAAGAAATAAAATAAAATAAATAGCCCAAAGGGGTTTAAATCGAATGATCTTTGTGACTAAACATCAGTAGTATGCCTCGGGCATTGTCTTATTTAAATCATTGTATATTGGCTAGTTCACGATCTTAAATTTTTTTTTAAATTTGACTAATCAAATTTACTATTTTGCTAATAGAAATTAAGGTAACTGCCTCCACTTCCACGGGGAAAAAACATCCAAAATCATACAATTAAAATTGGTAGGGAAAATTTTTGAAAATGTGTTTTTACATTCAGAATGAAAGGGAAACCCAATAGCTGTTTTAATTATACAACTTACACAGAAGAGCAGAACAGCTGTTTTCGAAAGCCGCTACACTGTCATCATCAGTACCCATGTGTATTTTTGTTTCTCACCACTTATTAGGCGGCTTAGTTTTTATTTATACAAATTTTATTAGGAAATTGTATACGAAAACTGTATCAAAGCGATGGTAACACACCTTAAAAATCCGTGTTGCCGTTTTGGTATTTTCTTCATGTCGTATTTTTCTCAATTTATTTATTTATTTTATTTCATTTTTTTTTTCGTTGCACTTAAGCCAAACTTTTGTGGTTTGAATCACTGTTTTTATACCCTTCACAAAAAAGTGAAAGGGTATATATAGGTTTGTCATTCCGTGTGTAATTTCTTCGATATGCACATGGGACCCCATAAAGTATATATATTCTGGATCCTTATGAATAGCGATGACGATTGAGCGATGTCCGTCTGTCCGTCTGTCCGTCTGTCCGTCTGTCCGTCCGTCTGTACGTGAAATCGGTTTTCCCAAGCTCCCAGAAGAGCTAGAGACTTCGTTCTTGGACCGTTGGATTGGAAATGAACTTAAACAGGCTGCTATTGAAATTCAGAAAGATCCGAAGTATGGTTCCAGAGCTGGGAAGCTTACACCTATTTCTCGACGCAAAATTTTTACCAAAAATCAATTATTTTTTTTAATGTTTGTAAATTAAACCTATTTCGTGCTTTAGGGAGCCTCAATGGTCTATTAAAAACTAAAAAAATAAAAAATTTTTTCCAGGGATGGGAAATAAAAAAATTTTTTTTCGGCTTATTCCGTATTTTGTAGTACATGTAGTATCTAAAATTGTTAAAAATTTTAAGTTTTTCTTTAACAAAACCACTTTATACGTCATGAAGATTTGCATTGGCAAAAAAAAATTTTTGTTTTTACATTCAAATTTTACTTCCAGGGTTGGGAAATTGCATTGTTTTTATAAGTGAAAGTAATGAAACAGGTCTAGCCAAGCCCCCAGAAGAGATAGAGACTTCATTCTTGGACCGTTGGATTGGAAATGAACTTAAATAGAGTGGTGTTAAAATTCAGATAGATCCGAACTATGGTTCCAGAGCTGGGAAGCTTGCACCTATTTCTCGACGCAAAATTTATATCAAAAATAACTTATATTTTTTTAATGTTTGTAAATTAAACCTATTTCGTGCTTTGGGAAGTCTCAATGGTGTATTAAAAACTAAAAAAATAAAATTTCAGGGATGGGAAATTAAAAATTTTTTTTCGGCCCATCCCGTATTTTGTAGTACATGTAGTAACTAAAATTGTTAAAAATGTTAAGTTTTTCTTTAACAAAACCTCTTTATACGTCATGAAGATTTGCATTGGCAAAAAGAAAAGAAAATTTTAAATTCAAATTTTGCTTCCTGGGGTGGGAAATTGAATTTTTTTATACATGAAAGTAATCAAACAGGCAACTGATGTTGTTATTTTTTGTTTTTTGTTTTTGATAACTAAAACTGTCTTATAATTTAAGACATCGAATCCAGGGATGGACATGTGCAATATTTTATAGTACATCAAAGTTACCAAAATGGTAAAAAATTTACAATTTTTCTTAAATAAAACTACTTTATACCTCAAGAAGCATTGCACTGATAAAAAAAAAAAACAAAAAAAAAATTAAAATTTCGTTTCCAGGGTTGGAAAAATTAATTTTGTTTGGTACATGCAATATTTTGTAGTACATGTAATAACCAAAATGGTTTCAAAGTTCGAGTTTTTCTTGAACAAAACTACTTTATACCTCATGAAGATTTGCATTTATAAAGAAAATTTTAAAAAATTTAAATTTCACTTCCAGGGTTGGGAAATTGATTTTTTTTACATAAAAGTAACCAAAAAGGCAATTCAGGAAAAAGAAAATTTATATCAAAAACTAAAAAAAAATCAAAATTAAGATTCCAGAGTTGAATAACTGCAATATTTTGTGGTACATAAAAATGACCTAAATGGTTACATATATGAAGTTTTTCTTAAATAAAACTATTTCATGCCTCATTAAGAGTTGCAGTGGTAAAAAAATTTAAATTTCGTTTCCAGGGTTGGGAAATTGATCTATTTATTCTGCATACAAGTAACCAAGAAGCCAATTGACGTTGTTTCTTTTTGCTAATTAAAGCTGTTTTATAATTCAGGAAGATCAAATTTGGTATTAAAATCTTAAAAAATCAAAATTTCGACTCTAGGGTTGGACAAATGAAATATTTTATGGTACATGAAAGTGACCAAAAAGTTTAAAAATTTTAATTTTTTTGTCAAGTAAAACTATGTTACACCTCACTAAGAATTGCATTGGTAAAAAATAAGAATACGCTTCCAGAGTTGGAAAATTGAAATATATTTGGCACATAAAAGTATTAAAATTAACATAAATTCCAAATTTTGTGTTTTTAGTGAATTAACCCTATTTCATATTTCAGAAAAAATTTAATTAGTATCAAAAAAATTAAAAATTCGGTTCCAGGGTTGGAAAATCGACATTTTCTGATTCATAATAGTAACCATATTGTTTGTTATTTTTGATTTTTATGATGAATTATACCTACTTTATACATCAGAAAGAAGTAAACTGGTATTGAAAGCCAACAAAATCTAAAAGACGATTCTACGGTTGGACAATTAGAACTTTTTGGGGTACATGAAACGGATTTTTTGTTTTGTTTGTAATTTAAACATATTTCATATTTTTGAAAGACGTTCATAGGTATTAGATATAAGAAAAGCCAAACATTTATCTTCCAAGTCGAAGAATTTAAACGTTTTCTTAAATATAAAAGTAAGCGATAACATCATTTTGATTTTTTAATTAAACCGACTTTCTGTTTTGGCAAGAAAGAAAGAAGAATTACATCTGTGAAGGGTATTTAAGATTCGGCACAGCCGAATATAGCACTTTTACTTGTTTTTTTTTTGTTTTTCAAATAAACCAGCTATCCCAAGAATAAAGAAATATGTATCTGCGTTTTCACGCTGTTTTAAAATTATTTCCCAGAATTCTGAGACGAATTTTAAAAATAAACAACTGCAATTATTTTAACAGCTGCATACATGTATTCCATCAGCAAAATACTTGCAAAATAATTTTGCTCTAAAAATCAAGTTCAAGCTTAAAAAAAATAATAAGAAGCGCACAAGATAATACACATAAAAAAACGTTTTTAGATCTGTTTGTATCTTTTACACAAAAGAGAAAAATATATAATAAACAAAATTACAAACAAAAAAAAATTGTCTTCTTTCAGCCATATTTTACAGTTAATGATGTGAAGCGGGTATTGCACATTTAATATGCATAAATTACTGTTAACTTTAACGTAAAATGGTCAATGAACATGAACAAAAATCATAATGAACAAAAAGAAATAAATACAGAAATAAAAATAAATACAAGCAGCCAGTAAATGCATTCGTTATACTTTTCCGATTGTATTTAACAGTCTTTCGAAATGCTAAACGAAATTCATTACACTGGTCGACATAATTTCTGTTTTTTGCTTGTAAGCTGATTTCTTAAGAGCTTTACGATTTGATTAAAAACAAAAACAACATAAAATTTAGAGAATTGCTTAACTGTCACACATTTGAAACGAAAATAGTTTATAAAATGTTGTTTTTGTTTCAAATATATTTATTTGCACGAAAGAAAAAAATTATTCGACATTGTGAAATATACAGAAAATCTTTATTTGAGCCGATAGATCGATCTATCTAATTCAATGTTTAAACATAATATCTTCTAAATGCTCATAAACTGGTTCCAATTTTTAGATAATCTCTGCAACGTATTGGCCGGTATCTCATGAATAAATTATTCAGTATTGGCTTTGATTTCGTCAACCGTTTTAGGCTAATCTCTGCAAACATGAGCCTTAACATAGTCCCACAAAAAATAATCCAAAGGCATTAAATCACACGATCTAGGCGGCGAATTGAGAGGCTACAAACGTCATATAAACAGTTTCTCGAACTCGCCTATTAATTGAATCATTGTTTCATGTGATATATGGCACTGTCTTGCTGAAATCACATGTGAGAAAAGTCCAGCTCTTCTATTTTGGGCAAAAAAACGTTATCATCGCACTGTGAATGACGAGAACTGCAATTCACAGTAACCTCCTTGATTTCATCGCCTTTGTAAAAATACGGTCCAGTGATCCACTCCAAACAGTGGTTTTCTCGGAGTGCATTGGCAGTTCTTGCAATGCTTCTGTCTACTCTACACTCACTCAATACAGAAATCTTTCATGTTCACGTATCCATTCAACCAGAAATGATCACAATTTACTTTGGTAATCCAGCATGAATTTTGATAATAAAATTTAATAATCTGCAATCATTGTTCATCTGTTTGGGGCAAATCATTTCATTTGCCCAATTTAAGTAATAGCCGATATGATTTCCCATACATTTTCCATATGACCAAATTATCTCAAATGATTTGCTTCAAATTATTTCGAAATTTGTCTGTGCAAACCTGCGCGGCTGCTCTTCTTTTAAATGCAACCTTGGGGCATCCATTATTGGTGAGTTACAAATCCGAAAAGGTAGTACTTAAGTACAAATAAAACAGCGCTGATTTTATTTCTTAAATAAAATTGAAAAAAACAGCAATTTTATTTAGCACTTCCAAAACGTTTCTTTTCATTTGGCCATTTTAAGTTAATATTGAAACAAATTTTTGCTTTTTTCTTGTGTTAAAATATAACCAAACAATATAAAAGTTAAATTGATTTCGAAAATTCGAACACAAAATTACTTATAACGTAATGGGAACACTTCGATGTAATTTCCTCAAATCAATTTAATTTGCTCATAGTGAAAACGTAATATAAGTTGATTTATGGTTAAATTATGGACAAAACTGAACATGTTTAACAGTAAGTAACATCCCTACAAGAACTGGGTGACCGAAACTAATACACACACACAAATTTGTACTAATACATTTGCAGCAATTTTTCGTTTTACCGAACATCTGACTGTCACTCTTGATGGAGACATATATCATCAGTGACAAATGTCTATGTAGTAGTTTAATTTTTGACATTTGTCATTCCAGTTTTCATTTTATATCTGTGTCAGCCGAAGTATAATAAAAATTAAATATTTTTTAAATTTAAATGCATATTTAATATTCAATTTAGGTAAATAATATATGTAAGCATACTGATCTATTCATTATTACATTTGCTATATTAAATTAAATTAACTATTGTTCAAATATGTGATAAACGTTTGAAATTACAAGGGAAAGTCAAGACCAGTTATCAAAAAATCTGGGTGCAACAGGAAACGTTGGGTGAAGAGCATGAAATCTTTAATTCCAACAAGTTGGAAGCGATCGTAATTATCTAAAAACCTTCCTTGTTTTCCATTTGTACTGAAATATTTGATATTTACTAGGTCGCATCAAAAACACGGATAATGAAACATTACAATAAAACAGAGGATAGAAGCTTACATGATTTTTAATTTGGTATGTACATAAATAAATATGTATGTAATATATCTTTTTTAAATATTTAATAAAAATAAATACTTGAATTGGAATAAACGTGTTTTATTTCATAAATTTGGTTAGGTTAGGTTTGATACCTTTCATGGGTGACTGTCACCAGTGCCATCATATTTTATTGGGTGACTGTCACCAGTGCCACCATATTCTATCATGGGTGACTGTCACCAGTGCCACCATATTCTATCATGGGTGACTGTCAGCAGTGCCAACATACCCTATCACCAGTGCGATACATTTATATATACATAGTAATAACATTAGAGTGAGTAGTTCGGATATATGTTTTATGGGCGATAAAATTCATGGGTTAGAGAGGAATGAAAAATCGCACGTACACAAAGGTTTCTATCATTTTTCTCACATTGGCCTTAATAAAGTGATAGAAACTTTGTTCTACGTGCTGATAGAAACGTCTTCAATAGTGACAGGCATATTACCGGTCAGATGACCGACACTGTTCTTGTAGGGATGTTACACGAAAACAGCTGATCTGGCAAAAACAGTGTTGCCAAAAAGAAATTTGCTAAAAATCACCTTTTACGTTCTTCTGGTTTTTTTTGACCTCTTTTGAATTATTATTATACTCTAATATTTTTAAGCTTAAGGTCTCCTTATTTTTATATATTACAATATATTATTTTTCAATATTTCGACACTTCTTTGTGTGACTTCTGCAGGAAATTAATTATTTTATTTGATTTGAAAAAAAATTTTTCATATAAAAATAAAAAGACCTTAAGCTAACAAATATTAGAGCATAATAATAATCACCTTTTATATTGAAACATATAATAATGGTTCTTTTTTTGAGGACCGACCGATATGAAGGGCAAGTGATTAGGTCTGGAGCACAGATGCTGCAAATTAGGAAAGAAAAACACACTATTTTTACTCTTCCTTTTTATTATTTTATTTTGTGAACGAATTTTGCTGCGCTATCAAAGAGGGAGAGTGTTGAAATACGCTTTTTAGGTGGCAGCAATACATGCTAGTATTAATTGTTTATGAATAAGAACGAGAATCTATTTGGAGAGAGCCCCAAACTTTTCTGCAGTATTGACTTTTTTTCTTGGCTAATTTTTAATGTTTTGATTTTCAGAATATAATAAAAGAAATATTCCCCCTTATTCTATTTGTCAACGTCAACGTCACGTCAAGACAATATGAAAGTTAGAACACTTCTATACTCATTCTCTTCAACAAATGTCAATTTCTCACAACTTTTTGCTATATTCAACGACATAGAGAGTAGTAGTAAGAGGCTGTCAGAAATAGTTAATTGTTGAACAGAACGGGTATGTAAGTGTCCTAATTTTGATATTGTCTTGACGTGACGTTGACGTTGATAAATAGAATAAGGGGGTTTGCTTATTTTTATAAATTTCCATAACCATTTAAGGCATTAAAGATTAATAGACTATTATTGCTTACAGAATAATGGCAACATTTTATATAACTTGATGTCTTGGTTATTAGTTTGCGAGATACCCGAATACCTGAATAAATTTAACTAATAAAATTTGGGCCACAAAATCAGTGTTGTCCTGTGTTTTTGTAAAGATGTGCATGATTTTCATTTACTTTTTTGTTTTACTTTTGCTCATTAAAGAAGTTTTGGAAGAATGTTTTGAAAAAAAAAACGCAGAATAAACAATATATAAAAATGAAATTTTAGCAAGTAAATAGACTAATTTCATTACAAGTATTAAAAACAAAAACTTTCTTTTTATAATTAAACAAACAGAAGAGCACTCACTCACTACCTTTTTTTGATTCTGCAGTTTTCTTTTAACAGCCTGAAGCCTAAAAATCATAAAGCACTGAAGCATAAAGCCAAACAAATTGTATGAAGAAGAAAGTAAAGGCAAAATAGAATATGTAGTAGTAAAAGTAAGCTAACAAAAACAACAGCAAAAAAAAATATTAGCATTTTTATTTTAGGCCAAGTACAATTACGACAACAACGACAACGAGAACGGCATTGTTTTGCCAGTTAATCGCGCCGACAACTGACCTTTACTTAGAGTATTTATGAATGAATGAAAAGACACAACGTTAAGACAATGATGACACTTGCGCTTTCTATAGCAAATATTACAAGTACTAAAATAATCATACCACTTGGCTAACAATTATTTGCTGTACTCGTATTGGCAAAGACGGTTGGTCAGTTGGTGGTGGCTGTCCCGTCTTTGAACGCTTTAGTAGGCCAAATATTTGAAGTGTGCGCATATGCGTTACTTGAGCTTTAACTCTTTACTAAATTAAATACTATTCGTTATTATTATTCTTATTTGTATGCACTTCACATTCTGTACTATTTTAAGGGTCTTTAACTTTGTTAGCAGCATTGGCAAACGTGTGACTTTTGGGGGCATACTAATGAATGCGTATTGCAAAAGTGTGGAAAGTTGCACTGGTAATTATTTTAGATTTTAAGATGTTACAAGCATTTGAATACTTGAAACTCACTTTGTGATATGGCATAAGAATTATCAGCCATATAAAAGCAATAAATGCCAGGTAATTATTGCAATGGTGGCAATTATAAAACCAAGGTCTGTCGATACTATACACAAATATGTATATTTATAAAAATAAAAATTGTAAATGCTTACATTCACAAGTTGCATTTAAATGAAATTGATTATGATAGACCTCCAATATCTAATTTATAAAAATAGAAATTATTTTTAGCGTGTTAAGCTGAAAACCATACTGCATTGCGCTAGAGCTCATGCCAGCCAACACAGTAAGTGCCTGTGTAAAAGGGGGGAAACATAAATAAAAACTTCTGCCTGTAGTGTCATGTTTAATAATAAGAAAATTTTATAAAAAAATTTTATTTATAAATCCCCTACTACAGAGCATGCAAGACGTAAGAAAAAAAATATCCATGGTTTTATTGCTATAAACACAAATTTATACACACATAAATGACGGGCTATCCATTCAGCGGTTAAAAAACCACTGGTCTGGCAAGGCTACCAGCTGTTAAATATCTGTCATCTGAAGTATTATTTATCTAGTGAAAAATGAGTTTGACACTTAAGGCGGATTCACCCATGCATTTTAAAGAAAATTATTTTCTTGAGAATAATATTTTTAATAAGAGTTTTCTGCGGAATGATTCATTCATTTCAAAACATTTTATCAAGAAAATCAAAGATGCCTTATATAAACAAAATGTATTTCTTTTACAAAGTGGCAGTACTTTTGCTGTTGGCGATATATTGTTCTTCATTTTAATATATATTTTTTATATATATTAATTATTTTATATAGGAAATTACACTCACTTCATAATTTACAATCACTTTACAATTTCACAGCACAAAATGACTATGCAAATTTTAAGATGGGGCAACTCAATTCAAGTTTTGTTTTGTTTATTGGCACCTCATTTTAAGTTTATTCAGAGTAAATATAAAATTAAACCAATTCAATCTGAGAGTTCTGCGGAAGAAATAATTTGTCTCCCTCTCTGAGAGAGACGTCAAATTTCATATAAAAAAATTTTGTCCGAAACAAAATTTTCTTAAGAATGCATTCGTGAATCCGCCTTTACGATTATGGAACGGTTAAAAAAAAAAGGAAAAAAAGCATTAAAATAGGGCCTGTTCATAAATGCAACATTGCTCTGCAGTGTTATGCGCATAACGTTCGAAAATGCAAAAATTGGCAACACTGCATATGTCAACTGTTCGAAAATGCAACACTGAAGCATATTAGCCGCAAATAAATACCAAAAACTAATCATAAAAATTACTGATGCAACGAATAAGATCAGCAGAGGCAGTGCAAAGTAATCATATTATGCAGGGCAATGTTGCATTTACGAACAGGCCCATAGTACAAAGAATTGGCAAGATTATAAAAAAGAAGACATTGAAAGCGCTAGAGATGTGCTCAGGCCGGTGTAATATCGCAATGTGAGCACTGACGAACATATCGCTTCTGTTAGGGAAAATATGGGTTGAATCCGACATTATTGGACACATTTTACAAGTCCTTAAAGCACATTTTACATTATAATTTGTAGCTCCATCAAAATAAAGTCTAACTCATGCATTGCTATAAAAAATCAGCCAAATCTAAAATATGGTGCCAGAGCTGGAAAATTTAAAATTTAACTTTGCAAATAAAATGAGCTAGATGAAACCAATGTTTGTTCTTTATTAATTAAGTCCATTTTATACTTAAAGTAGGTATTAAAAATTAAATATAATAAAAGAAAATGATTCCAGGGTTGGACAATTAAAAATGATTTTGTTACATTAAAGTAAAATAACTAACACAAACTTTTTATATTTCACATTTGAAGCTTTTGAAAGAAATTCAATGGTATTAGAAATCAGAAAAGCCATAAATACAACTCCACAGCTGGAAAATGTAATTTTTTTTGGAATACAGGAATTTAAATTATTATATATGAATAACGCAAATATATATTTGGTTGCAGAAGGAAAATATTAGTCTTATTTAGTTACTTTGATATTTCAAAAAATAAAATAATATTATTAAGATAAGAATGTGTTATTCAGACTCGAGCTTAAATCTGCAATCAGAAAATTATTTTTTTTTGTGCAGAATTCTTTATTAAATTTGAGTTATTTTAGTAAGAGTAGAATATTTAGAATATATTTTGATGATTATAAAAATATTCTAAATATTTTACTATCAATAAAAATTTAAAAAAATTGATTGCAGATTTGAACTTGAGTCTGAATAAAAAATTCTTATCTTAATAATTTTATTAAATTTTTTTTTTTGGAATATCAAGGTAACTAAATAAGACTAATTTTTTTCTTCTTCAACCAAATATATATTTGCGGTATTCACACTGTGTGCTATTTAGTCATATTGTCCTAAAGTCATAAAGGCAGCAGCTGTTTTATCAGCTGAGCGAAGTTGGGAGTAGCAGATTAAGTTATGACGCGTTGTTCACACTAGTCATATTTTTTCCTGTTATTATTTTATGTGAGTCCCCCCATTATATTTTATAAAATAAATTAATAACATTTTTCCAAATAAATTTTTTAATGAAATAAATATTTTCGTCTGGAAAAACAAAATAAAAAACCATTTTTTTTTCATATGAAGTCCCATTGAAAAATGTTTATTTTATTTACAAAAACTGGCAGTAAGAAAAAATTTATAAACAAAACCAATTTGTTTTCTTATTAAATCAAATCTTGAATTCAACGTTTAAGGCTAATCAACTGAAGCTTAGTTCCATTTTACAGTCAATTTCAATAAATCACCATTTATTCCATAGCTTAACACCTACAACTAATTAATTAAATACAAAATGCACACACACACCTGCACATCTGTAGAACTTAACAAATTGAATATCATTTGTGGTCGATACAGCAGAACTAATGGAAATTTTTATTGCGTTTTTATGTCTAGGTTCTTTTTTCAATTGCATGCACTTGCTAGCTAATGACCGGAAAGATAAATAGCAGAAACCAATAATTGCATTAAATAATAACAACTTCCATTACTTCCGAACGATTGACGCTGTTTGCAAAAGCGATAACGAAAACTTGAAAAAAGAATTATATAAAAATAAGTATTACAAACGTGTATGTTACTCCTACGGAGGCTTCATTTATTTGAGTGTGTTAAATGTCATGTTACGTTTTAGAGTTAAAAATCTACATTTTTAAAATTTGAAAAAAGAAATGCATGACATACACGCACAACCTCAATTTATATCTTGCATAGTGTGTGTTTGGCTCAATGTAGGAATGAAAACAATTCAGAGGCTATAAATGCAAGCAGATAACGTACATGAATGTAAAGTCGCGGCACGTGTTAGATGCTTCCGAAAAGATCTTAAATTTAGTCAACATCACTAAATTTATGCCGATTTCTTTTCTGTAAAAACCACAATTAGGAGCAATTTTAAAATAAAACACATATTCATAAGAAATGGAAGTCAATTTCCAATAAATTCACTGTTTTCAAATGCCATAATGTTGCCATGTTCCATTGAAAAGTGCAAAAAATTTAGCATTCTTATTTAGAATAGAAAACAACATTACTTTCTAGTTGTGCATGTTTTTAATCTATAGATGTATTTTTTTTATTTCTAGTTTAATTAAATTTTATAAAATTCGTTCGTTCTGAACGGAATTGATTCTGTATTTTGAGTCCTCAGACACAATTTTTCGCAATAAAATCTCTTTTAATTTCCGTAGCTGATTCCGTTTATATGGTATTCAGATAAGCATTTTTAATTGAGTCAATATTCACTTTATTGCCATAATTATCTTTCTGTTCCCATATACTCGTACAAAATTTAGCCAATTTAATTAACGTATGACAACTAAAAGTAAAAATGTTCCTATTCATGCGGATTCCAAGTTCAAATCTTCTTTTTATTATTATTTTTGCTTTTTTTTTTGTTTGTAATTTTCTAATTAATAATAAATTTAATGTCAATAATTTAACTTCAACCTGGCTTGACATATTTTGTTTATTTTCTCACTTTTGGCACATTTTAGGTGCCAATTCTCGACTAACTTTATTCACTTTTTAGCAGTGCTGCATTTGTCTTTACTCGATTTTATAGCAATTAAGTGTTAATTGAGCAATCATTTAATTGAAATTTTATATGACTAATTGAGCTCAATAAAATATATTAATTGCGATTAGCTCATTTAAGGTGCATGTCTGAACTTATGATTTAAAAAATTATTTCATTGCGAAATATTGTTTCGTGTGTGTGTTATTTTTTCGTTTTCTGCGGATGCGAAATACAGAACTCTGTAACATGGCTGTGTATTTTATAATTTCCCGAAAAAAATATATAAAATTTTCATAAAATCGAGAATTTATTGGTTTTACAGCCGTTTGGCAAAAATCGAGTTTTCACCACATCGCGACGTTCTGAGTTCGTAGGAACCTTTTCTGGCTACTCCTGAGAGGATTTCACTATGCCTTTATGTGTGTGTGTGTGATAGTATGTGTGTTTGCGCTAATGTGTGTGCGTATAAGCGTTGAACGGCTTGACCGAATTGAAAATTTTTTTTTAATAACTTTTAAACGACTTTATTTACTTTATTATTTTTTTATCTTGGATCAGCACTCAGGGGGTGACCCCTAACTGATGACCCTGAACTAATCAGTAAAATCACATCGAGTACCAAAATCGGTTAATGGGTGAACAAAAAAAAGTGAAAAAAAAATCCGAAGCTATAAAAAAATTCGATATCATATTCATATGACCGAGTGCAGACTCAAACCCGCCATTTTTGGCTTCATAGTCTCGCGTTAACTACTTCAGCCAACAGCACTTTTTATAATCTTTCTAAATTTATACCAAAGAGCAAGATTTGAAACCGAAATTATGCTATACGATCTTAAGTGATCTTTCTATAGATTCAGAATACTTTCGGGATAAAAAAAATATATGGATTTAAATACGAAAAAAAGAGAACCCACTATGACTTTCGTAAGTAAAGTGTCAGGGAAATTCTTACATGTGAGGAAAAATTAGGTGGCAGCATTTGCCAATAGCTTGACAATTACAATTAAAGGGTTCACAGTATAGGACAGACTTCTGGGGAATATAACGCCATAATGCATTCTGATAATGCCCAGACAATATCCGCCTTATTCATAAAAACTATTTTTGTTTTATAAAGGATTTATAAAACAAATTTTCTATGAAAATCTGTTCTATAAACTATTTATAAACCAAAAATGTTTTTTATAAATATATTGTGATCACCTTGTCAACACAAAATCCTTTGATCAAACTATTCTAAAATAGTTTCTGACCACCTTGTGACATGAGTATTATACAATATATGTTTTTAATAATTAATTATAGCGTATCTTTTGTATAAATAAAACCTAAAAAATACAATAATAACAATTGTGTTTTTTTTCCTTCATCAATAACTTGCATTTAATCAGTGTTGAAAACACATCACGAATAGCAACAGCAAAAAGATCACAGAAAATCCACTATAATATTTTTAATTACATTTTTCGTTTTGACACTATATAGTCCTGCTGTAGACAATAAACATATATAATTATTTTCATGCAACACATGTTTAAATCACATACTGATTGTTGCATATTTTACCATTTAATTGAGTCTGGCAACCAAACAGCTTTCATTAATCTCCTGTATTTATGATGTTGCTTTATATTTAATGGAAAAAAAAGAAAAAAAAAATGAGTGCATTTATTTGTTTATAATATATTTCCGAATTGCATACTGATGCTGGCAAAAATTGAAAAAAAAAATTTTATCATAATTACAGTTGATGTGTTTGAAACCAAACCGAATACCATGAATATCTTTAAAGCACAAGTTAGTAAATAAATAATTAAATTTCCTGCACTATTCAATTAATTTGAAAGCTTGAATTTTAAGCTTTAATTTAATGGTTTTTACGTCATATGGCTGCTATTTAAATATAAATTTTGCCGTCACATCTACTCTACATGATGCATATTCATGAATTTAACACAGAACCACAACAAGTACAACAATCACAACCATTATTTATTCATCTTCAGGACATCAAACCATATATCATGCTAAAATTTATTATGTTTATTTAGATTCTATTTTCCTGCATCTTTGTGTGCTCGTATATAGGAGAGTGTCGTCGTATTAGCATTTCCCACTGTCACCAAACTATTCAACATTTATAGCTGGGCTATTCACTTAAAGCAGCAACGTGAAGCAAGCAGTGGATATGTTAATTAATTAAACTCTAGTTTGAGTTTATGAAAAGAGCTTTTAACAAATAAAGGCGGATTCACCCATTGATTCTGAAGAAATTTACTTTCCGGATAATCATATTTTTAATGAGAGTTTTCTGGGAAAATTTTATCAAGAAAATTATAGCTGCCGTATGTAAACAAAATGTATTTGTTTTAAAAAGTGGCAAAGTAAAATCAGTAGTTTTACTGTTTTTGGGCGATATATCGATTATCCTTCATTTTAAAATATATTTCTTTATATTTATTAATTATTTTATATAGGAAATTGTCAGTCACAATCACTTCACAATTTCACAGCACAAAATGACTTTGCTAATTTTAAGATGGGGCAACTCAATTCAACTTTTATTTAGCTTATTGGCATCTCATTTCAAGTTTATTCGGAGTAAATATAAAGTAAAACAATTCAATCTGAGAGTTCTCCGGAAAAAAACAATTTGTCTTACTCTCTGAGAGGCGTCAAATTTCATATAAAAAAAATTTTGTCCGTAACAAAATTTTCTTAAAGCGGCATGACCAGTGGCCACACATAAAATTGATGCTTCAAACTTGTGTATGTGTTGGTAAAATTCTCTTTGGCAGTGAAAATCTAAATTGTTTTGATATTCTTCAAACTCACATTAAACCATACGTGTGAGTTTTTTTCACAAACACTATCAAAGAAAAGCATAGTTTGAAGCGTCAGTTTGATGTGTGGCCATGCCGGTTAAGAATGCATGAATGCTTTAAGAGAATTCTTTAAAAATAGCAAGAATAAATACTTTACACAGAGCAAGTGTGTAAAAGTAGTTGAAATATGTATAGTAATCTATTGATTGATTTGTTGTGTAATTTTAGTCTGCAAAATTTAATTTAAAATTTAAAGAAATTTTTATTTATGTAAGTATTCAAACATGTTTTTTATTTTTCCATATATTCCAACATATTTTTATACACTAGGTCTGTCTGCGTACTTTTCCAGTAGCAAATACTCAGTAACTTTTTTTTGGGAGAGTAAGACCAATTTTACTCTGTCGGTTGAAAATATCTCAAAAAGTACGCAGACAGCATCCAGTGAAATCTTGCAAGAAAACAGCTGATCGGTTAGTAAACAATTGAAATATCAAAGCAAAAGAATTTTAGCATATGTGTACGCAAAGTTTGTCTCACAAAGTTCTGCTGCTTCTATCGGTTCTGCCATCTCCAATCCACTTACATCACGGTCGCACTGTATATTTGAACGTTTCTGGCATGAAGTAAAATGTTTTGTTAATTATAATTTATTATAAAAATTCTTTCAAACAGTAAATAAAAACAGCTGTTCAAACTAGTTGCAAAATCTTGTAGGCAGAAATTTCTCCAGCAACATTTTGCAAGTTCTCTAAATTCCAACTGTCAAAAAATTATCTTTTTGGCTCTCTCGCTGCAAGAGATTTGGAGTACGCAGACAACATTTTGCAAGATTTTGCACAAAATAATGCAAAATATGTGTACACAGACAGACCTATTATAAGGTCCGCGAAATTCGGTCAGAAAAAATTTTACAGATATCTGAAAGACAGTAAACAGTCGTTTCAAAATGACAATAAGGATGCCAGACTGCTATGTAAAAATTGAGCTGAAACATATGTCTTGTTGTCTTTTTGTTTTGTACACTTACAATTGTTTATGATGAAAAAAATTACTTAGATTTCGCTGTTTAAAAACTATAACTGAACTACTATAAAACTTTAACTGAACATATAAGGACAATTTTAAAATATTATTATTCCAAGACCTCCTTTTGCCCATCCCAGTGTTTTTTCTTTTTTTAACTGTTATTTTCGTTTCACATTTTTTGTAATTGTAATGAAATTATTAGCATCAGATTTAATATTGCTTAACTATTTTTTACATAAATTTTAACTTTCCGACAATTTTATAGAGGGACTTCCGAACTTTGACAGTCGATAACGGCCATCATGTTGCAGGCACAGCTGTCAAGTTAACAGCCATTTATTTAGCATATTTTTATAAATCACCAGGACGGATGTAGCAGTCACGTGCTAATAATGATATTGTTTTATAAAAGTAGTTGTTCTGTTCGAGCAATGTACCACGCGATTTTTCATCGTCAAATCATCTTCAGAGATGAGGTCCACTTCTGGATGAATGGGTAAGTGAACACATAAAATGGTTCGAATTTGAAACTATATCAATCCACATGAAATCGAAAAGCATCCAATGCATCCCGAAAAAGTCACTACTTTGTGTAGATTTTAGGCTGGTGGCATTATCGGCCCATGTGTTTTTTTTTTATTATTAATTATTTTTATTTTATTTTTTTTAAAATGACGTTGGACCGGTCACCACTATCAACGGTGAACGCTATAAATCGATGGCAACCAACTTATTTTGGAGTGAATTAGATGATCTGGATACCAACAACAGTAGAACGGCGCTACATGACCCACAACTCTAGCCACATTGCGTCGATGCTACAATTTTTTTGTGATGGTTTCCTAAAGTTGTAGGTGCATGCGAATAAGCCACAAACCATGACGGTCCTCAAAGTCAACATAACCCAAGTCATCGGTTAAATTCAGTCTAATGCATGGACAATTTAACATTTTGAATGGGTTCCACAAAAAGAAGACTGACTGATATTTGAACAACGTTATATTTCAAAAGGTCTTTGAAACGAATAACAATTTTCGATCTCACACACCTTTTGTTTTATTTAAATTTAAAAAGACAGGAAGCGCTTAATGAAAGACCCTATATTTAAAAAAACACTAAAAATGGAGAGAAAAACACCGAGTTGAAAATGCTGCTTAAAGTAGATTTTATTTTGACTATGACTATGGGTCAATGGATTTAACAATGACATTAATTTTAGACTATGAAATGACATTTCTTTCATATACATTTTAAAAAAATTTTTGTTTTTCCTATATTTCTTTAGAAAACTTTGCGTGAAGCTCACTACTCACTCTTTGTTCTTTCTTTTCTTTTTTGTGGCTGGGAAAAATATAGAACAAAGTTTTGTTATGAAACGAAGTGAAATGAATGTTGTCGAAAACACAAAAAGGTTTTGGTGCTCGCATACAAATTCTTTCATTTCGCCTGCTGCAGTTGCATTCACACTTTCTTGCGTTTGCTTGTAAAATTTTACAATAGTGATTTCCATTTTTTTTTCTTAATATTTTAATTTTTTTTCTTTGCAACAAACACCTGTATGTCATTTGAATGTGGGAGCTATGAGAATGTAAATTGAGGCTTCTAGGTGTAAATTCCATTTTGTTAGTTTTTTTTTTGTCTAAATAAATGAATCTCTTTTGGTTTGTGTTATAAACACTAGGCATACTTTGCTTGCATACATTTGCTTAACTATTTTGCATACAGTTGGTGGCAAAAGTCTGTAACAAGTAACAGGAGAAAATTATATTTCTTTTTCAATAGCACCAAAATAATGACTGTTTAATCGCTTCTGTACACAACTGTATGTGTAAAAGTATTTTGTGTTTCAAAATACAATTTCTTCTATTTATTTCATTACTAACTAGATTCATTGTCCCCGTTCAGCGGTTGCTATAAGCAGTGAGAAATTAAAGTAATTGCAAGTTTTGTACTGCCATTTTTTTGTCATAGTTTTACGATCCAATTCTGTTTTTGCAATTACATTCAGTTGCACATAAAAGTCATGTGACCGAAAATTCCCTACTAAGACTTTTATTACAATATTTCATTACGAAAGGGAACTGTTTGTGTTGTTAAAACGGGCCATAAAAAAAACTAAAACACATTTTGAGCTTTTTACAAATTTTATCCAAATTCAGTGGGTAAAAATAATTTTACGTATTATAAATTTCTAGTTTAATTAATAATAATAACAATGATTGCCGTCAGGTTCAAGTTCGTCTTTCAATTTCCTATTACAAAATGTAAAAATTTTTTTTAAAATTAATGTGATCACTGATCATGTTTGCTGTAAAACACACGCGTCGCATCACTTCTAGTCTCAGCTATTGTTACGATCACCATAAATTTAAACGCCCTATGAAATCAATTCGATGCTGCATTGTAAATGCGCTCATGAAAAATGAATATATTCAGTCACTAAATATGTATTCAGACATATTATTATTTTTTTATATACGACTATGAGATATTTTCCCTCAACATAAAGCAATTTGACTTTATATAAAATCCCCAATTCAATTTTTATTTCATTTTACTAAAATGCATTTATGTAGAAATGTTTATGAAAGTTGAACAAAAGTGTCACGAGAATAAAACTGAAGCATGTACAATACACACGTTTTTCCATTATTCTCTATTTAAAAAAAAACAGTCTTAATGTAACAAACGATTGAGGGAGGGGTGGGTGACAAAATAAAAACGTGTTCATATTAAATGGTTTTCATGCAGCAAATTATTAGTATAGCTTCTCTACGACTGCCGAAATATATTTGAAAAATAAAAGAAAAACAAGTAAAAACGTTATATTCGACCGGTTATTTAATCTCCAAATATTTAGTAACCAAAATTAAAATGTTTAACTGGGTGGGACAGAGTTCCATTATATAATATCGTACATTAACGCCCACTAAAGGGGGCGGGGTCCAAAAATAGACTACATCATGTTTTCCAGAGACGAACGTATGGGCATTGCTAGACCGTCTTATATATATATATATATATATATATATATATATACTTTATGAGGTCCAATTCTCTTTAGAGAGCATTAAATCCGTATTTTTTTGGAGTCTTTTTGGCAAGGGCCGTGGGGGTGACATTTCACCTTTGCCATAAGACTAAAAATAAATATTGATTTATTTTTATTGACCTTATCAGTTTATTGTAATATTTATCAAGCTTGTGGTCGTTTTTTATAATATATTATTTCTTATAATTTTTATTCGATATTTCGTTAACAGCTTGTTAACATCTTCAGGAAATAAAAATTATTAAAATTTTATACATAGAAAAATGGTTTTGAAACATGACATGAAAAATTATTCAAAATATTTGTTTTTCAAATACAATAACATAAATAATTTTTTCAACATTAACAATTTATAGCAAAATACAATTTTTCAACATTAACAATTTATAGTAAAATACAATTATTTTGCCTTTCAACATTATAATAAAAATCTTATAAGAAAATTATTTTTTATATATGTATAACATGAAAAAACTTATACATAGTATAAATTAGGCGCATATAATTAATTTTTTTTTTTTTTTTTTTTTTTTTTTTATATATATAAAACATAAACGTACATGAAGGAACATAAATATGTATATATACAAATGTACATACTCATATGCATACGTACATACATACATATATACATACGAACACACACATATATATATATATACACGTACACACGTACACATATATATATATATGTATGTGTATGTGTATGTATGGGTGTATGTATGTGTACGTGTGTACGTGTATATATATATATATATATATGTGTGTGTTCGTATGTATATATGTATGTATGTACGTATGCATATGAGTATGTACATTTGTATATATACATATTTATGTTCCTTCATGTACGTTTATGTTTTATATATATAAAAAAAAAAAAAAAAAAAAAAAAAAAAATTAATTATATGCGCCTAATTTATACTATGTATAAGTTTTTTCATGTTATACATATATAAAAAATAATTTTCTTATAAGATTTTTATTATAATGTTGAAAGGCAAAATAATTGTATTTTACTATAAATTGTTAATGTTGAAAAATTGTATTTTGCTATAAATTGTTAATGTTGAAAAAATTATTTATGTTATTGTATTTGAAAAACAAATATTTTGAATAATTGTTCATGTCATGTTTCAAAACCATTTTTCTATGTATAAAATTTTAATAATTTTTATTTCCTGAAGATGTTAACAAGCTGTTAACGAAATATCGAATAAAAATTATAAGAAATAATATATTCTAAAAATAAATATTTGGGATACTTAAATGTAAAATTTATTATGTGAGTGAAGATAAATATGCCGAGTTAAACATGTTTTGACGTAAGCAGTTACGAAACAACGTATTTAGCTGTGATGTTAAAGTTAAGTTATGACGTAACGAAATGGCAAAGAGTGAAGTTTTTTTTCTGGAAATCCATATTTAATAAATTTTTTGAGAATTTTTTGAAAATATTTACAGACCATGAGAGTGTGTGTGATCTTGGAGGGATTTTGCCCCCAGTGGCTAAATAACGAGGTGGCATGCATTGCCAGTAAATAAAAAATTATGTATGCGATAGAAGATACTCTCATAATCATTTTGTGTATAGATATGGATTTTCATAAAAAAAAAATTTCTCTGATTGCCATTTCGTTACGTCATAACATATTTAACTTCACTTCGTAACTGCTTACGTCAAAACATATTTCACTCGGCATATTTATCTTCACACAAATAAATGTATTTTTATTTTTTTTTCTTGAAAGGGTTATTTAGGAGGCAAAGGAGAGGAGCGATTAGGGCAGATGAGGATCAGTTTAAGTTTCAGCTTCGTCATTAAAGCTTAAAAATTTTATTTTTAAGGAATGTAGGCTTAAGTAAAACAATTTGTTAAATTTTTACACTATTTTTGCATATAATAACGCCCACTAAAGGGGGTGTGGTCCATTATATTTTTATTTTACGGCTTTAAGTTTAACGCGTTGGGAGTTCCTTGAGATATAAATATATATTATTTGCTTAAAAAAATTACAAAAACTTAAAAATTTATTTAGAGGTTGGTTTAGGTCTTCTTAGAGGAACTTTTTCCCCTCTGGCCCGATTCAATCCATTTACGAACTTGACTTGTGTTATCGTTCAAAATTTATTTATATCAAACTTTAAAGGTCTGGTCCATTTGGTTGCAATCGTAATTTCCTCAGACGTATGGATGGACAGGGCTAGATCGTCTTAGATTTCATCACTGATCAAGAATATATAGACTTTATGGGGTCTTAGGGGGATATTTCGCTGCGTTACATACGGAATTACAAAGTGGATATACTCCTCAATTTTTTTTTTTGTTTGAGGGTATAAAAAGGAAAAATTTTTTGCATAAATATTTTTATGGAATTGAATCTTGATTTATGCCGTGATCAACGAAAAGAAAGAAGGATTAAATTGACCGGCGAACTTATTGGACACCGATCATTGAATATTTGCAGAGAATGTAGCTACGGATGCAATTTTCGTTTTAAATCTGAGAGATTCAAGAAATGAATTTTTTGCCACAAAAAAAAACTTGATCGCAGGACCAGTTCTGACTGCTTAGAAATTAATTGCTTGGCAAGGTTTGGCATCCTAATAGAACAAAGCACCTGCTCCAAATGCAAATGGCACAAAAAAGAAAAAAAAGTCAATATATTTTCGTTATACGCTTGAATCTCCATGGATGAAGTCACTTTTATGTCCTTTTTTATGCTTTTGATTTATGAATTTTTTTCGTTAGAAAACTATACATAGAAATTTGTTGTACCATTTTTTTTTGCATATTGTTTGCTTAGATTTGTTTTTTTTTTCTGGTTCAAATCAAAAATTTATTGAACTCTTTCTGGTGCACAAGTATGTGTTCGTATCCTAGATGTAAAAGAAATGGAGATTCCATTGTTATTTTTCCAATTTTATTCAATTTTTATTTTTTAGTTTTTTTCCATTTTTATCTAAACTACAACTACAGTTTTGTACCAGGACATAAAGTGATTTGTACGTTTGTTGTTGTGAAGAGTAAATGCTAAACTTTTAAAGCATAATGAAAAGGGGTTAAGAAAACGGAGCAAAGAAAATTGTGTATAAAATTTTGTTGAGGATTTTATACATACAACATTTAAGAAAATTCTGCATTTAAAGAGTTTCCAACAACTGGAAACCGCCCTAGCAGAATTGTTTTAGTGCTTATATTTTTACTTGCAAGCAAAAGTTGTATAAGATTTTGTCTAAAAGCATATACAGACATTGTTAATTAATTGCTTTGCTAGGCTTTTTACTTATTATTTTTAAAGCATATTCTTTTCGTAGTAAAATAGACTATAAGAAATTGTAATTTAATTTGCCTATTAAATTTAATTTTAAGGCTAAAATTCACACAAACTTGCTTACTACGTCATGATGTTAGAGAAGTTTGTGCTAAATCCTTTCCTTTTTTTTCAATATCCTTTTAAAGCGTAACAGTTTTGGTCACATGGTGTATTATGCAGAGAAAGGTAAGATAAATAGCTTCTAAGCCATTACCTGTGGAAAGGTTTTAATAACAGGATGTCCTTGTGTGTAATTGCAGTATTTCCCTTTCCAACAGAAACAATTATGATACACCCATAGCAATTCCTTTTTTCTTTTTAAAATTGTTTAACATATTTTTAGCTTGCAGAAAATGTATTTTTTAATACACAAGGAACTGCAATACACACCATGTAGAAATTCCCATAGAAATGTATGAATCAGAGAACGTCATTACAAAATCATTTAGACTTAATCAACCGCATAAAACGTATTAAGGGCATGTTTTTGAGACGCGGATTAAGTCTAAACTTAGTTTAACGTAAAATTTAGATTTTTTGTGAAAAGTGTAATATTTTTTATACCCTCCAAAACAGAGATTAGAGGGTATATTCACTTTGTCATTCCGTTTGTAACGCAGCGAAATATCTATCTGAGACCCCATAAAGTATATATTGGGTGTTTTTTATTGAGGTATAGAACTTTAAGTTGGCATCACTTTTTTAACTGGCGGCCATTTTGTGAGCTGTCAAGTGATTAATATTTAGTTTGGTTTGCCATTTCATCATGAACAGGTTGACAAAAGAACAACGCTTGTAAATCGTGCAAATTTATTTCGAAAGTAATGGTTCAGTTCGCGAAGTTTACCGCAAGCTCCGTCCAATTTATGGTCGACATAATCGTCCATTAGAGCAATTAATTCGGTTAACCATGGATCGTTTTCGCACTACGTTTACTCTATGTGATAATACGCATCCGCAGAGACGTCGAACAGTGCTCTATGAGCTGGTGGAGTCATTGGGCCATACTTCTTCCGAAATAATGCTGGAGAGTCAGTTACCGTTAATGGAGACCGGTATAGAGCCACGATAACCGACTATTTTGTTCCCGAATTGGATGGCATGAATGTGGATGAGTTGTGGTTCCAACAAGACGGCGCTACATGCCACACAGCGCACGTCACAATCGATTTATTGAAAAAAACATTCGATGAGCGCATAATTTCGCGGAATGGACCTGTCAATTGGCCACCAAGATCGTGTGATTTGACACCATTGGATTATTTTCTTTGGGGATATGTCAAGTCGCCAGAAACGTTAGGGGACTTGGAAGCCAACATTCGTGGCGCTATTGCCAACATACGGCCCCATATGCTCGAAAAAGTGGTTGAAAATTGGACCTGTAGAATTGGCTTTATTCGAGCCAGCCGCGGCGGCCACATGCCCGAAATCATATTTAAACATTAATGGCATAAAATTATCCTTCCAATAAAGACATTAAATTGATGGACATTAAAACGATTTTCTTGTGTTTTATTTCAATTCGAAGTTCTATACCTTTAAAAAAACACCCTGTACATTCTTGATCAGTGATAAAATCTAAGACGATCTGAACACGTCCGTCCGTCCGTCTGGGTAAATCACGATTCAGTCCAAACGAAAAGAGCCAAACTCTTTAATTTTGGTACAAATATATCTTGAAGGATATTACAAGTCAGTTTCGTAAATTGGCTGAATCGGGCCAAAGGGGATGAAGTTCCTCTAAGAAGAACTAAACCGACCTCTAAAAAGCAACATAATTTTTAAAGTTTTTTTTCCGAAATTTTGTTAAGCAAATGATGTATTTGTATGTCAAACCAGGTCCAACGCGTTAAGTTTGGAGCCATAAAATAAATAAAAAATAGAAATGTTGGATCCCGCCCGCTTTAGTGGGCGTTATTATATGCAAAAATAGTTTAAAAATTTAATAAATTGTTTTACTTAATAAATTGTTTTACTTTACAGAGGTACTCCTCTGCCCAAACCCTCTCCTCTCCTTTGCCTTCTGACTTAAAAGAAATAAAATTATTTGTGTAAAGGTAAATATGCCGAGTTAAATATGTTTTGACGTAAGCAATTACGAAGTGAAGCTAAATATGTTATGACGTAACGAAATGGCAGTCAGTGAAATACTTTTTTGTATGAAAATGCATATTTATATGCAAAATGATTATGCAATGCATGCCAATTCCTTATTAGGCCACTTGATCCGAAATCCCTCCAAGATCACACCCACTCTCATGGCTTGTAAATTGACCTTTCATGGCCTGTAAATATTTTCACAAAATGCTCAAAAAATTTATTAAATATGGATTTTCATAAAAAAAACTTCACTGTTTGCCATTTCGTTACGTCATAGCATATTTAACTTCACAGCTGAATACGTTGTTTCGTAACTGCTTACGTCAAAACATGTTTAACTCGGCATATTTATCTTCATTCAGATAATAAAGTTTAAATTTAATTATTCCATATATTTATTTTTATAGCCTTATGGCAAAAGTGTAGTGTCTGCCCTATGGCCTTTGCCAGAGGGACCCCAAAAAATTCGGATTTAATGCTCTCCAAAAAGAATTAGACCACATAAAGTATCATATTCTTGATCAGACTTAGTGGGCGTTGACGTACGATATTATATGCAAAAATAGTGTAAATATTGAAATGAATGACTCCCGGAATGACTCTGTTAAAATAGAGATTTAAAATTGGGTACAGAGATGTCTTAAAGGAACCCAAGTTAAACATTTTAATTTTATTTACTATATATTTGGAGGGTATTTAAGATTCAACCCGGTCGAATGTAACGTTTTTACTTGTTTTTTTTTTTATTAAATTTAAAAGTTTGTGTGTTAAAAATAAAGTAAAATCTGTTTTATTTTTTGTATAATTGCAATTTCGTTGAAGTTGTATGTAGAGTTTGACCCCTTCCATTTGTTTCGAAATTAAACGCAGCGTTAAATTATATTATGAGTGCAAAACCGCAACTAATTATTTATTTCCTTTGTTAATGATGGTCAGTTTTCTCACGGAAATTTCATTTATTTATTGTACTCTTAAAATTAAAGCTTCGTGTGAAAAGTCATTTGATACCAAAATTAGCCAAAGAAAAAGCAACTTTAAGCCATACGTTTTTAATTATTTAAGCAGTAATTTTTGTGCTACAATTTCAGTGGTGCAATTTAATATGTATCAGATTTCATTTAGCAGACGTAAATTTAAAAGTCCATAAATTATAAATCTATTATTTTGCTATAATTAATACAAAAATGCTTATTCCCACGATATTTACACTTGCAACTTGCATAAATAATTCACGTGAATAAACAGATTTCATATGAATTATTGCGAAGGCAATTATTTTATTTTTAATGTGACAGGAAGACAATAAGATTAAAAATCATTACACAGAATCACACAGACTTATTTTAAATAGTATAAATTTTTTGTATGTGAAAAATGTTTGTTTCTATTAAAACGTTGTTTGTTCTCTGCTTACAAAGTGTTTATTATTATTTTCTAATTACCCTCTGCCTAATTCTAATTTTGTTATACATACATGTATGTAATTTTCTTTTAAATAAAACTCATTTATTATTTAAGGGAAAATCGTTTAAACTGCAAAATGCCTGTCTGTTGTTATTTTTACCGCAAAATTTTTCGGTGAATTTTTTTACATTAATAACAATGCACGCAAGATGTATTTAATTTGCATATAAATATTATATATACAAAAATTTCTGTTGCTGTGTGTTATTTATTTTATCAATGATATAACATTAAGTATTTATGCATGTGCGCTTATACGAATATGTAGATATACAACTAAACAAAACAACGATTTATGTGAAAAAAATACATTATTCAATTTGATATTTATAAAATTGTTCAGAAAAAAAAAATATATTTTAAAGCAACAATTGCAAACAAAAAAAAAATATCAAATTGCCGTTCATGCGACATGTATAAATTTATTTAATTATTGTTAATATAACGTGCATATGCATGTATGTATGTACCTGTATGTGCATGCACACATACAATGCCCAGCAGACATTTGGGTAATAAGTTTGTATAAATATCGCTCTTAATGAGGCTGCTTAGCTCAGTTGTGCTGATTTATATGTTGCTCAGGCATGCAATTTTAATTGGGTCAATATTCACTTTATTGCCATAATTATCTTTCTGTTCCCATATACAAAATTTAGTCAATTCAGTTAACGCATGTCAATTAAAAGTAAACATTTTTCATATTCATTAGGATCTCAAGTTCAAATCTGGTATTTTTCTTTTTTAATTTTGTTTATTAATAATATATTTAATGTCAGTAATTTAACTTCATTATGGCTCGACATAATTTCTTTGTTATTTTTTGGTTTAATTTTCCACAATTTAGGTGCCAAGTCTCGACTAACTTTGTTCAGTGAGTCGTGTTTTGCTCACTAAACACACTTTTTAACAGTGCTGCATTTTTAGTTTTACTCCATATTATAGCAATTAAGTGTTAATTAAGCAATTACTTAATTAAAATTTTATATTGGTCAATAAAGGTATTAATTGCGATAAGGTTCACGTCTGAAAACCGTAAAAGGTTGTGAACCTTACTAATGCATTATTTGAGTTAGGGCCTTTCTACTTGTGACCATTGATATGCTGTTGTAATAGAAAGGTCAGCAACTTAAATACACCTTGAACACTAGAATTTTAATCGTGCTGATTTTTTGCCTAAAAAATTTTTTAAAATTCTAAATTGATTATTGAGGGCTTTTTAGCTAGCTGCTATGCTAATTTCAAGGCCCGTAATGCAGATCGTATGGAAACCTTTACTACAAAAAAAAAAATAAATAAACAATAAAATAAATATCTCAATTAACAAAAAACTGAAGACATTACTGTAAACTTCCACTTGATTAAATAGGAATTTGAAACAAGCATCAAGGTTAAAACGAAAACGCAATGATTACTTGTCTTATTTATTTTCTAGCATTTTTCTAACTCTAATTGTAGTTCTAACAGATAAAGAAAACAACAACGACAAGGCCGCCATAGATTACCCTACAACTTAACAATGTACTTAAATTTAAAAAAGTCAACAACTACTAATAACAACTTTATGGCAACACAACAATTACGAGTGTTGACTACTCTCGTTGTTTTTGTATTGCAAAATTTTGAGTTACATTTATATTTTTGGCGAGTTTTTGTTGAACACTACTATTTTTAATATTAATCGTGCTGAATTTTTCACACTATGAAACTTGTCTATATCATCATGTGATCACTCTTGATTAGTATAGAAATTTTATAATATATCTAACTTTCTTTGTCCATTTTTTTGTAGTTAATATTAGACATGTAAATTGTAAAATTTTCACTTGGTAAATTCAGAGCATAAGAGATCAAAGTGAAATTTTCATCGGATAGAGATATATGGCGACCAGCTCCAACAATTCTTATTAAAAAACATCTAATAACATGTTTTGTTGCAATATGACTTAAAGTAATTTATTCTTAATATTATGTTTTATGAATATGATATAAAATGCTTGCTGAGTTGTTTATACATTTAAATTTTATAGAAATGTTTTGAAATGTATAACATGAAGACCACACATTTTTGTTAAGAACCGAACTATGGAACATGCAAACTTTTTACTGACACACGAAACGATATTATTAAATGGTGAAATTAAAGGAAAGTTTAATTAAAAAAAAAATGCAAAATAATTTTAAATAATTTCGCAGCACATGCGATGAGAATGGAAATGATATTTTGAAAATTTCAAAATTTCGTACACCTTAATTGGACAACTTTCTGAATTGAAAGCGTAATAGCGTTTTCACTCTGAAACCTGGTTTTAGCGTTAAAACCATTAACAGCTGATTTTGCATTACACTGCAAATTGTGGTTTGAACATACAGGCTGTACAATAAATTTGTGCAAAATAAATTAAATCGCTCAAACAAAACAAAACTTAATTTCTTATTTGGTAATCAAAGATATTTTATATATTAGAAATAAATAAATTAGCATTGAAAATCAGAAAAAAACAAGTAAAAGCGCTATATTCGGCTGTGCCGAATCTTATATACCCTTCACAGATGTAATTTTTCTTTCTTTCTTTCTTGCCAAAAACAGAAAGTAGGTTTAATTAAAATATCAAAATAATGTTATCGGTTACTTTTATATTTAAGAAAACGTTTAAATTTTTCGGCTAGGAAGCTAAATTTTTGGCTTCTCTTATATCTAATACCTATGAACGTCTTTCGAAAATATTATATATATTTAATTTACAAACAAAACAAAAATTCCGTTTCATGTACCCCAAAAAGTTCTAATTGTCCAACCGTAGAATCGTCTTTGGTTTTTAATGTTGTTGGTTTTTAATACCAGATTACTTCTTTCTGATAAATAAAGTATGTATAATACATCATTAAAATCAAAAATAAAAAATAAAATGGCTGATTTTATGAATCAGAAAATGTCAACTTCTTAACCCTGGAACCGAATTCTTAATTTTTTAATACTAATCTAATTTTTTCTGATATATAAAATAGCTTTAATTCACTAAAAACACAAAATTTTTAATTTATGTATGTACTATTATGTACGAAAAGTATTTCGATTTTCCAACTCTGGAAGCGAATTTTTATTTTTTTACCAATGCAATTCTTAGTGAGGCGTAACATAGCTTTAGTTGACAAAAAAATACTATTTTTAAACTTTTTGGTCACTTTCACGTACCATAAAATATATCATATGTCCAAACCTGGAGTCGAAATTTTGATTTTTAAGATTTTAATACCAAATTTGTTCTTCCTGAATTATAAAACAGCTCTAATTAGCAAAAAAAAAACAACGTCAATTGCCTTTTTGGTTACATTTATGTTTAAAAAAATTTCAATTTCCTAACCCTGGAAGCGAAATTTAAATTTTTTAAAATTTTCTTTATCAATACAAATCTTCATGAGGTATAAAGTAGTTTTGTTTAAGAAAAAGTCGAATTTTGCAACCATTTTGGTTATTACATGTACTACAAAATATTGCATGTACCAAAAAAAATTTAATTTTTCTTACCCTGGAAACGAAATTAAATTTTTTTTGTTTGTTTTTTTTATCAGTGCAATGCTTCTTGAAGTATAAAGTAGTTTTATTTACAAAAAATTGCAAATTTTTTACCATTTTGGTAACTTTCATGTACCATAAAATATTGCACTTGTCCATCCCTGGATTCGAAATTTTATTTTTTATTTTTGAATTTTTGATACCAATTTTGTTCTTCCTAAATTATACGACTGTTTTAGTTGGCAAAAAACAAAAAACAACAACATCGATTGCCTGTTTGATTACTTGCATGTATAAAAAAAATTCAATTTCCCACCCCTGGAAGCAAAATTTGAATCTAAAATTTTCTTTTCTTTTTGCCAATGCAAATCTTCATGACGTATAAAGAGGTTTTGTTAAAGAAAAACTTAACATTTTTAACAATTTTAGTTACTACATGTACTACAAAATACGGAATGGGCCGAAAAAAAAATTTTTATTTCCCATCCCTGAACATTTTTTTTTTATATTTTTAGTTTTTAATACACCATTGAGACTTCCCAAAGCACGAAATAGGTTTAGTTTGCAAACATTAAAAAAAATAAATAATTTTTGGTATAAATTTAGCGTCGAGAAATAGGTGCAAGCTTCCCAGCTCTGGAACCATAGTTCGGATCTATCTGAATTTTAACACCACTCTATTTTTATTTCCAATCCAACGGTCCAAGAATGAAGTCTCTATCTCTTCTGGGGGCTTGGCTAGACCTGTTTCATTACTTTCACTTATAAAAACAATGCAATTTCCCAACCCTGGAAGTAAAATTTGAATTTAAAAACAAAAATTTTTTTTTGCCAATGCAAATCTTCATGACGTATAAAGTGGTTTTGTTAAAGAAAAACTTAAAATTTTTAACAATTTTAGATACTACATGTACTACAAAATACGGAATAAGCCGAAAAAAAATTTTTTTATTTCCCATCCCTGGAAAAATTTTTTTATTTTTTTAGTTTTTAATAGACCATTGAGGCTCCCTAAAGCACGAAATAGGTTTAATTTACAAACATTAAAAAAAATAATTGATTTTTGGTAAAAATTTTGCGTCGAGAAATAGGTGTAAGCTTCCCAGCTCTGGAACCATACTTCGGATCTTTCTGAATTTCAATAGCAGCCTGTTTAAGTTCATTTCCAATCCAACGGTCCAAGAACGAAGTCTCTAGCTCTTCTGGGAGCTTGGGAAAACCGATTTCACGTACAGACGGACGGACAGACGGACAGACGGACATCGCTCAATCGTCATCGCTATTCATAAGGATCCAGAATATATATACTTTATGGGGTCCCATGTGCATATCGAAGAAATTACACACGGAATGACAAACCTATATATACCCTTTCACTTTTTTGTGAAGGGTATAATAAAAATCAAAAAGAACAGGGTTGTAACGAAAGGTATACGAAATTCACCACAGCCTAATACAACACCTTCACTTGTTTAAACATATTTCTACTCCTATTTGTACTACTTGTCTTGTTGTCCTACTTTTTCAAACATTAAATAGACGTCTCCTTCAGCAAATAAATATATTATGACAGGCTTTTAAGCAATAAATAATGGCTACAGTTTATATTGACTAAGATCAGAAGATTCGGCACAAAATGCCACTAGACCACTACACACACATGTTCTCCTCGTATGTAAAATGTTCATTGTTTAGTTTTTATGGCAAATTTAGTACAGTCTTTGTTGTTGTTGTAGTTTGTATTGTTTAAAGCATTTTATTTATAATCCATCAAATAGTATCTGATGTGAACCATTGAAACTTAAATATAAATTATAGTTTGAAATAAATGTTTAATTTTTAGTTGGAATATTTGTAGTTTCAAATGAAATTATTACAGAAAAATTTTTGTTTTCAAACGAAAAGAAAACTTGATATTTAAATGCTCTGTTAGAGCATTAAATATACATAAATGAAAATAATTTTTGTGAATTTTTTTTTTCTGAAGCATTGAAGAATGAAATTGGCATCACGCTCACATATCAACAATAAATTTAGATATTTACGCTAGAAAAACATTAAAAACCAATCAACATAAAAAAAATATACATTTACTTTTCATTGAAAATATTTTTAAATAATTATTTATCAAATAAACTTCCATACGAGACTCGTTTGTAAAATCGTTCATCAGTATTAAGAGTTACACTTTAGATACGAGTTTTTAAACATTAACTTCAATTATTCTGCATAATATTACAAAATTACAATGGATCTATTATACTTTTTTCAGTTTAATTGCTTTTAACTGATGGCCTCAGTTTAGGCCTGGAAAACCCAAGGATAAATTTCAACGAATTCATTTATAATTATAATTTATAAATTATAAAACGTCATAAAAAGAAATTTAAAAATTTTCAATTATTTCAAAAGTTATCTTTTAAAATTAGGGCCTATTTCTTTAACTAAAAGTTATTCTTGAAATAATTATATTATAATAGAATCCACTAACAGAGTAAATTTTTTAAGCGCACCTATTTAAAAGGTATATTTTATAAAAGTACACATTAAAAAATAACTTTTGAGTAAACAAGTTTTCAAAAGTACTTTTTCAAGAAAAGTACCAATTAACTAAAGTAGTATTTACAAATGCCGGAATGCTTTAAAATAAAGTGGCTCATAAGTAATCCACCTTAAAAAAGTAACTTTCAAAATAATACTTTTGGAAAAACAATATTTTTCAAAAGTACTTTTGAAAATAATACCGTTAAAAAATAAAAAAAAGTACCACTTAAAAAACATATTAAAAGTGATACTTTTATATACAACAAAGTATTTTTTGGAAGAAGTGCTGTAAAACCAACACGTTTGAAAAAAATTGTTTTTTAAACTGTTGGCGTAAAAAAAGATATTTTAAAAAAGTACCTTTACAAAAAAAGGACCTATTGAGAAAGCAAAAATTGCATTTAATAAATTATCTTTTATAATATAAATAAAAAATCTTTTCCAAAAATATCTTTACAAAAAGTACCTTTACAAAAAGTACCTTTATAAAAAGTACATTTACAAAAGGTAACTTTACAAAAGGTGCCTTCACAAAAGGTATCCTTACAAAAAGTACATTTAAAAAAGTACCTTTGCAAAAAGTACTTTTACAAAAAGCACCTTTATAAAAGTACATTTACAATACTTAACTGTGCAAAAAGTACTTTTACAAAGAGTACCTTTACAAAAAGTAACTTTGCAAAAAGTACCTTTACAAAAAGTACCTTCACAAACAGTAATTTTGCAGAAAGTGCCTTCACAAAAAATACATTTAAAAAAGTTCCTTTATAAAATGTACCTTTGCAAAAACTACTCTTATAAAAAGTACCTTAACAAAGGTACCTTTATAAAAAGTACATTTACACAACTTAACTTTGCAAAAAGTACTTTTACAAAAAGTAACTTTGCAAATAGTGCCCTTACAAAAAGTACTTTTAAAAAAGTACCTTTTAGAAAAGTACCTTTGCAAAAAGTACATTTACAAAAAGGATGTTTGCCAAAAGTAAAATAAAAATATACTCTTTAAAAAATTACATTTTCAAAAGGTACCTTTTAGGAAGGTTCCTTTTAAAAAAGTACCTTCTAAAATATTACCGTTTACAATAGTACCTTTTAAAAAAGTACCTTTTAAAAGAGTACCTTTGAAAAAAGGTACATTTTAAAAAAGTACCTTTTGCAAAAATAGCTTTTAGAAAAGTACCTTTTGAAAAAATACCTTTTAAAAAAGTACCATTTAGAAAAGTATCTTTTGAAAAAATACCTTTTAGAAAAGTACCTTTTGAAAACCTTCTTTTTAGATAAGTGTCTTTTGATAAAGTTTTAAAAACAAACTTTAAGAGAAGTAATTTAAAAAAACCAACTTGGAAAAATATTTTAAAAAGTACTTTTCTTAAATGCTCCGTATTAAACAGAGATTTTCAAACAATTGTCTTTAAAATAAGTTCGCTGCACAAAATAACTACTTTTAAATAAAAACACTACAAAAATATAATTTAAAGCAGATAAAGTTTTCCATTTCATTAAATTCAACATTTTTTCAACATTTCACCATCAAGCAAAATGGAAATGAGAAGGTGGTTAAAATGTCTTTTTTGTAAACCATTAAAAATGTCGTCATCATTTTAGTTTCTACTCTTTTTTTGTCTAAATGTCAACAACAAAATTTTAGCAGCTGAGCTAAAAAGCAAGAAAAATGAAACAGAAATATTAATAAAGAAAATAAATATTAACTTTCAGCTAGAAAAGTTTTCTTCAAACTATAAAAAGGATAGAGGAATACAGGGTATTTGATTGAAGCAGCACATTTTTAAGGGTCCAGCTTCTGCTTCACATGATACCGCCAAGACACAGAAATGCAAGTTTGAATTAGCACCTCCTTGCAACAACGAGTTGCCTTGCAAAGGAATAGAAGTGAGATACAAAACTATTTCGAAAAAAAACATGTATAAGAGAAATATTTGCATCATCACGCACTTGGAATTGCAAATTAGTTATTTTTGCCTTTCATTATGGCAAAAACCATAAAAAATACAAAAACTTTTGTTTGAGTTGTGTAACACAGTCGTCAGTGTTATTTTTTTTTCTTATTCTCTTTTTTTTATAATATTTTTTATTGATGTTTTTGGCTACAAAAACGCCCTTTACTAATGACATACTGGCAACCGAATCGTGTCAAACAACAACAGTAAGGGAGGTGGTTAAACAATTGTTTTTAGTTTTCTTTTATTTAGCAAAAAAATAAAAAAGAAAGAATCTAGAATAAATATACGTACATGTACAGATAAAACAAAGTTTTTAATAAAGCAACGAATAACTTCTGCTGCAATATTGCATTTTAATTAAGCAATGCTGCAGAAGTTGTTGTTTTTTTTCATTCTTGTGAAAAGGGAATAAAAAGTTTATATTAAAATTAAAGCTGGCAAGTGGAGCTATTTAAAGACTTTACAAAATTATGGCAATTCGCAAGGGCATGCTGGTGTGTAAATGGTTTGTGCTAAAACTTTTGCACAAATCGGAAGACAAATTTTCTTAGATATTCTCTGTGTGATCATATACAAATAAAAATGCTATAAATTTTGCATTAAATTGAATTAAGATTTATAGGTTAATTGTTCGACATTTTTTTTTAATTCAGAAAGACATGCTAAATATTCCAGGGCACAAAGAAAAGTTAACATCAGTTTTTAGTTATTCAACTTACACAGCAGAGCAGAACAGCTGTTTTCGAAAGCCGCAACGCTTTCATCATCGGTACGCATGTTTTTTAGTGTGTGTCACCACTTATTGTTACCACACATTTTTTGTTTTTGTTATAAATTTTGTTTCAATATATTTTTTCCATGTATTTTGTATCGTAGAGATTACCAGTAATTGTTTAAGACCTTTTGTTAAATAATAGATAATGAATAATTTTTAAAAAGTTTTAAATGTTGTAAGTTGTGCGATCACTTACACCTTTATTTGTTCAGGTAACAGTAAGTGTCAGAATTTCTTATCTTTTCTCTGCGAAAGTTCTATAACCGACAATGTTTGAAAGACAACATGACAGGCTGTGATATTTCGCTTTTACAACTTAAATGACATTAATTAACCTTGTGTCGAACTTTTTCATTAGCTCGTTTTTGACAAGAACCTATGACAAACCCATTTAAATTATGTCAGTTAGATCAGATGTTCTTGTCAAAAACGAGCGAATGAACGAGTTCGATACAAGTCTACCACTAATGCAAATTACAACTCAAACATGTTGCATGGTAATTGTAATTTAATATTTTTATTAAATTGATTTGTTCTTAAATTTTGTAAAAACATATTCCCTTTAAAAAATCGTATACAATAATAAATATAAATAATATATAAGCAAATTTATTTATTGTTTTCACACTGACATGGTTTTAATAAATTCAGGTTTTAACGATAAAATCAACCGTTAAAATCTGGTTTTACCATACCAAATGATTTTGTTAAAAACAACTAAAAACCACTTTCCAATTGGTTTTAAGTAGGTTTTATGAAATGCAACGTTGTTTTTGCCTGTTTTTCTCTGTGCTAAGTTGAGTGCTGCCAAGTTATATATTGGAAACAGCTGGTATTGTTTATGTTGATACGACTATGCATGAAATACTTTTTGTTGTTTTTTTATATATAACAACTTAATTTACAAAAAGTAAAATAATTTCTTTTTTAGAAAATTATATATAAAATAATTTCTATTTTAGAACTCATTGTAACACTTTTTCTTCTTTCCTTCAAACAAAAACTTCTGTTGTACAGGTTGTCAATTAAGTGTTGGAAAAGTAGAGAACAAATTTACACATTTTTATGAGCGATTTAACCTATTTTGCACAAACTTATTCTACAGCCTGTATGTTCAAACCACAATTTGCAGTGTGAAGTAGACTTGTGTCCAACTAGCTCATTCGCTCAGTTTTGACAAGAACCCCTGATCAAACTAGACTTGTGTCCAACTAGATCATTCGCTCAGTTTTGACAAGAACCTCTGATCAAACGCATTTAAATTACATAGGTTTGATCAGAGGTTTTTGTCAAAACTGAGCGAATGAGCTTGTTGGACACAAGTCTAGTATGAACGCAAAATCAGCTGTTTATGGTTTTAACTACACTTGTGTCCAACTAGCTCATTCGCTCAGTTTTGACTAAAACCTCTGCTCAAATCCATTTAAATTACATAGGATTGATTAAAGGTTCTTGTAAAAGCTAAGCTAATGAGCTAGATGGACAAAAGTCTAGTTTTAACGCTAAAACCACGTTTTAACCTTCAGTGTGAAAACACTATTAGCAGTTTTTATTTGCAGGCTATTTTACGTCATACCTGAAAATGTACTGACATACTTCTATGAATTGGCCTTAATCGTACATAAACACACCTTAAAGAAAATACTGCCAGAATGGTTATTGTTTTATTTTACGTTGCCATTATTCATTATTCTACATCATATAAATAATTTTAGATATAAATCTAATGAAAATAAAACGCAATTCAAAGAAAAATAAAATTTTTTTTTTCATAATATCCGCCCAAGGATAACATGTACAGCAAAAGCTTCTTTTACACGGTGGTATGAAAAACGGTTAATTATGGATTTTCTTCTACTTTTATTTCTTCTTTTAAATAGTGATGCATTGATGGTATCATCCGAGGTCTTTAGGCTGACTTAATGTGTGCTGCTAAGAAGAGAAAGTCGGCCCGACGTCAAATTCCTTTCACTTTTTTCCGAAATTTAAAATCAAATCAGTTCATATGTTCCTGCTGACAGCACACCATGTTTAACGAAACTTGTTCCTCTATTGCAGCTGCAGGTAAGAAAACAGGATATTCTCTTTTGGTTGGCCTTTAAAATGATTGGTTTTTTGCCATAATCAAGTTTAAACCTCATAAGAAATACTGTCTACAAACAATAATGTTTCATAAATAAAAGGGTGCTAAAACTGTACAATTATAATTGAAGAGAATTTCTTAGGCGACACACACACAAAGGGAGA
Organism: Linnaemya tessellans; assembly: GCA_951800035.1. Classification (NCBI taxonomy): domain Eukaryota; kingdom Metazoa; phylum Arthropoda; class Insecta; order Diptera; family Tachinidae; genus Linnaemya; species Linnaemya tessellans. Next base: position 21,321,546 of record OX637532.1, on the reverse strand, counting down.
GTATGCACGAAATTAATTGAAGTTTATAGAGGCTTTAAAGTATCGAGTATAATTACGAAATGGCTACACAGTGAAACAGTAACATCTTATGAATATATCTGATCAATGTTTATATTATAAAGGTGTAGTGTCCATTTAAAAATAAATCGTATCTATAACAGGTTAATAAAACAAATTTAAATTTAAAAAATTTGCTGTATAAGATCCATATTATTAAAAAAAAATTTTATAAACTAAGCTGCTAATATATATTTTTTCTGATTTATAACAGGTTAACAAAACAAATTTAAACAAGTAAAAACGTTATATTCGACCGGCCCTCCAAATATTTATTAAGTAAATTTAAACTGTTTAACTTAGGGGGACAGAGTTCCTTTAAGACATCTCTGTACCCAATTTTAAATCTCTATTTTGACAGAGTCATTCCGGGAAGGGCCGTGAGAGAGACGTTTCACCTCTGCAAGATCAGAGGACATGTCAGCTTCTTATAGGAATAAAAATTCAATAAATGTTCAATATTTACACTATTTTTGCATATAATATCGTAAGTCAACGCCCACTAAAGGGGGCGGAGTCCAAAAATAGACTCATGTTTTCTACAGACGAACGTATGGGCATTGCTCGATAGTCTCAGACTTCATCACTGATCAAGAATATATATACTTTATGGGGTCCAAATCTTTTTGGAGGGTATTAAAATTGTATTTTGTCAGGGTCCCTCTGGCAAGGGCCGTGGGGGAGACATTTCACTTTTGCCATAAAACTCTAAAAATACATGTTTGGTATAATTAAATGTAAAATGTATTTTTAATTTTTTTTATAGGGTCATTTAGAGGGCAAAGGGGGAGGAGGGGGTAGGGCAGAAGAGTACCAGGTTACGTCTCAGCTTCGTCATTCAAGGTTAAAAATGTTATTTTTAAAGAATGTAGGCTTAAGTAAAACAATTTGTTAAATGTTTTAAATATTTTTGCATATAATAACGCCCACTAAAGGGGGGCGGGGTCCAAAAATTATTTTATTTTTATTGTATGGCTCCAAGTTTAACGCGTTGGACAGTCTTTGACATACAAATACATCACTTGCTTAACAAAATTACAAAAAAAAACTTTAGAAATGATGTTGTTTTTTTTAGAGGCTGGTTTAGTTCTTCTTAGGGGAACGTTTTTCCCTCTTGCCCGATTTAGTCCATTTCCGAAGTTGACCTGGGCTATGCTTCAAGATATATTTATACCAAATTTCAAGAGTCTGTCTCTTTTCGTTTGAACTGAATCGTGGTTTCCACAGACGGACGGACGGACATGCTCAGATCGTCTTCGATTTCATCCCTGATCAAGAATATATATACTTTATGGGGTCTCGGATGGATATTTCGCTGCGTTACAAACGGAATGACAAATTGAATATACCCGAAAATTCTTTGCTGTGTTTGTTTCACTTTCGATACTGCAGATCTTCAGCGATCCTTTACCCGACATTTTTTAGCAAAACTGGAGTTATTCAGCAATTCCACAGAATTTAATTCCATTCGAAAAAGGAATTTCTTTCGTATTTTAGATTCTTAGAAAACGAACAACTTAAAAAAAGTTTTCGGTATTAAACCATTTTTAGTACAACCCCTACAAGAACAAATCTAAAGGGTTTCAAATCGCACGATCTCGTTGGCCAGTTGGCATCATGTCCACGTGATATGATTATGCCCTGAAACCGATCGTGCAGAATATCCTATGTGGCATGAGTTGTGTGGCACGTAGTGCCGTTTTGTAAAAACCATATGTTGTTGGTAAACAGATTGTACAATTCTGGCAAAAAAAAATTCATAAAGATCGCGCTAAAGCGTTCGCCGGTGGTCTGGCTAACGTCGTTCTCAAAAATATAAATAATATACAGACCGATGATGCCACCAGCCTAAAATTCACACCAAGCGGCGATTTTTTGTCGGCATGCATTGGATGCTTTTCGATCTCATTTGAATTGATATCGTCGTATAATGAATGGAATTTGCTAATGAAATAAAAAAAATTTAATTTCGAAAATTATTTTCCGTTTTTGTTTTCTAAGAAGTTTAAATATGAAATTAATTTTATTTTCGAACGGAATCGAATTCTGTGGCATGGCTGATTATTTTAAATTTCTACTCTATTGATTATGAACTCTAAATATTAAAATTAAAACAAGAACTCTGTTAAGCAGATTTTATGAAAATTCGTTTCATTTCTTATATATTTCACTCATCCATTCTTTATATTTAATTGCCATTTAAACCAAATTGAAAATGTTCAAATGATACTTGAAGTATGAAAGAAAGAAAAAATTCAAAAAAAAAAAACAATTTTCAAATCTAATATTTTATTTCTAGTCTTGACAATTGGTGTTCTTGTCCTGGATCCAGCAATCTTTCACTTCTTTCACTTGAAAATAAATTTGTCAATATATTTCTAAACTAAATACTCGTATCTTAGCCAAAGTTCTTGTATATGTTAGAGCGTAGTAATTATTTTTACTTCTGTCTCATCACGCATTGTTATTTGCCATAGAAAAGGTTTAAACAAATACGGTTTAAAAGAATTTTATACAAAATTTCTATACACTTCAAGTGCATTTTTTTGTTGTTGCTATTTTCATATACGAACAAGCGGCTAAAAAGCCAAGTATTAAATGCAAAAGAAAGAAAAAACAAGCAGCCCAGCACAAATTGCAGCTATTAAGGGAATGTAAAACATAAGAATATACGAGTGTACAAGATGCATATTTGCAAAGGGAAAATAAAGCAAATATAAAAAGCAAAGTAGTATTTATGAAAAGAGAATGGCGCAGCAACACAATCGAGGCAGTGAATAAAAAACAAGCAAGTAAAAGTGATGACTTTTTGCAAGGGATAAGGCCGAATGCTGTATTCCCTGCGGCTGTAGTTTATCTTGAAGATTTGAAAAACATGCAAGAAGCAATTTTTTCATTTAACCTTCTGCCATAAAAAAATGGCCACCAATTCAAAAGAATATAAATTTACACACTTTTTTTAATTAAAAAAAATTATAAAGTTATTTTTCGCCTTAAATTTATTTCAGGTTTGGCATGAGTGCAAGAAAGGATTCTTTAAAAATCCCCCAGAATTACCGCACCATCTCTGGCGTTTTCTTGCTTTAAATTTAATTCAAATTCAAGTGTGTGTGAGATATCATCAAAATTTTTAATTCCTTTGAATGATCTATTGAGGCCATTATGTGTGAAATATAGCAACGTTTACATATACGGCATAGAACCGGGCGTCCCCGGAATATCTAATTTTCCATGATTCCGACTTATAAATCAGGCTGAATTTGACCGATGCGGCCTAACCGCTTACACCTATGACTTACGACAACTACACAAGAAGTAGTCAAATGGGGCCAAATCCGTTTTGACCGATGGCCTGGTTTCGAAAATGGCTGTGGTTTGTGGCTTATTCACAGACACCTGCGACTTAAGAAAATACCTACAAGAACAAGTCTAAAGAAGTGAAATCGCCCGATCTTGTTGGCCAGTTCACATCACCTCCAAGTGACATGATCATGTTTTGAAATCGATCGTGCAGAGCATCTAATGTGGCACGAGTTGTATGGCATGTGCTATTCTTTAAAAACCACTTGTCGTTGGTATCTAAATTGTACAATTCAAACCAAAAGAAATTCATAATCATCGACCTAAAGTGTTCGCCAAAGTGAAGGCGAACGTTCTAAAAAAAAAAGAAATATTATATATAGACCGATCACACCCCTAGCTCAAAATGGATGGATGGACTTTTTGATACCCCCCAAAAAAGAATTGGAGGGTACATATATTCATTTTGGCACTCCATTTGTAACGCAGCGAATTATCCATCCGAGACCCCATAAAGTATATATAGTCCTGATCAGTGATGAAATCTAAGACGATCTGAGCATGTACGTCCGTCCGTCCGTCTGTGCAAAACACGATTCACTACAAACGAAAAGAGCCAGACTCTTGACATTTTGTATAAATACATCTTGAAAAATAGCATAGGTCAACTTCGGAAATTGGCTAAATCGGGAAAGAGGGGAAAAGTTCCCCTAAGAACAACTAAACCAACCTCAAAAAAAACAACATAATTTTTAAAGTTTTTTTGTAATTTTGTTAAGCAAATGATATGTTTTTGGAGCCATAAAATAAAAAAAATTAATGTTGAACCCCGCCCCTTTATTGGGCGTTTTTATATGCAAGAATAGTGTACAAATTTAACAAATTGTTTTACTTAAGCCTGCATCCCTTAAAAATAACATTTTTAAGCTTTAATGACAAAGCTGAGACGTAACCTTCTACTCCTCTGCCCTACCCCCCTTCTCACCCTTTGCCCCCTAAATGACCCTATAAAAAAATATTAAATAAACTTTACATTTAATTATCCGAAACATTTACTTTTAGAGTTTTATGGCAAAGGTGAAGTGTCCCCGACAAAATACAGTTTTAGTGCCCTCCAAAAATAATTGGGCTCCATAAAGTATATATATTTTTGATCAGTGATGAAGTCTAAGACGATCAGACGTTCGTCTGTTCGAAACATGATATTGTCTATTTTTGGACCCCGCCCCCTTCAGTGGGCGTTGAGGTAAAATATTATATAAAGGAACTCTGTCCCACCAAGTTAAACATTTTAAATTTACTTACTAAATTTTGGGAGGGTATTTAAGATTCGACCCGGTCGAATATAACGTTTTTACTTGTTTTTAATTCGGACCAGCACTCAGGGAATGACCCGTACATACGCAGTCCATTGCGACGAAACTAGAACGAAGGGAAAGGTATTGAGATGACAGATGAAGAAAGATGAGGAGATAGAGAATTTTTTGTAACTACTTTTTTCTTCGCTGGCTAATTTTTTGCTACAGGGCCGACGAAGGAGGATGCTGTTCCTCTGCTCTTAGTACATGATAGTGTCAATCGCTGGCATTTATGTAAAGCTGATCCGAAGAATTCGGACAATATTCATGACTGAACGCAAAGTCGACAATTTTGTTTGTTCACATCCTCCAATGGATCCAGAAATAGGCCTCATCGAGATTATTCGTCGACTGAGATGATTTGTCGATGAAAAATCGTGCAGAATGTGGCCTAAGGATGCTTTTGGCTGGAGTAGTTAACACGATCAGTCCTAAATATTTTGTCCAAGTTTTCTGATCTTCATTAAAGCATGGTTGAGTAGAAGACTGGTCACTGAACAAGAGCAAAGTAACAGCCTTTTATCAGTCCTGTAGCAAAAATCAAACGGCGAAGTAAAAAGAGCTACAAGAAATTCTCTATCTTCTCGTATTTCTTCTCAATAATATCCTTGAAGACCTCAGACTATAAGAAATAATGTTTGTGATCCGAAATCTACAGCAAACTTTGATAAAATCACGGTATTTAGTGATCGTGGGCTACAACAACAGACTTAGCCACCAATCGTTGTAAGCTGAAAAATTTCGAAGTTTTACGAAGGCATGCATTTACCCCGGCATCTATTATTTTAAAAGCAGAAAAATTTTAATTACAGGATTTATCTTGCCTCTTAGAAATGTACTTCATTTTCGCGAACCGTTTAAAAGATGCTGTCAATCTCATTGTACTTAAATTTCTGCATAAAAGATGTAACAAAATTAACGGAAAAACATTAACTTAAACTAAAATTGTTATTTTATCATAGATAAAACAACCGATGTGTTAAATCGTATAGGAAATTTATTTAAAATGATTCTACAGTTCCGTTCTCTCTTGCAGTTTTTGCGCTACATATTCCAGCAAATGTTAGGAGAATGACTTTTAACAGGCATAAGAAAAGCAACAATAATAAAACACCGTTTAAGTTTTTTACAAAATGTTTAATATTTGTCTTTTGTGTCTCTCGACTACTTCTGTAAATTGTTTCGTTGCGCTTCTTATCACAGTAACAATTGGTGCCGTTTTTTCGGTTTTTTTTTGCTATGGCAAGGGGATAGAATATAAAAAAAATTTTACAGCCAAGCTGGAGTTAAATTGCGTTTACTTGCATGTCTTCACAGTAAAATAACGAGATGTAGTGAGATTTGATGGTCATTTCAATGCTGTTGCGGTTGGATAATGCAACGAGTTACATTGAACTTATTTTATGAATGGAGATGACGACGATGATAATATTTGCAATCGTTGTTGATATAAAAGAAAAGATATAATATTAAAGATTATATGATGTGATAATGTTTAACGATATTTGAAGGGTAAACAGAGTGACATGGAATTTTTAATACATTTTATAGTTAAAAAAAAATTATTTTGCTATTGATGTTCAATACCAGAAACTGGCTATTTAGAATAGACTTAATGTCGAACTCGTTCATTCTCTTGTTTTTTCAAGAACCCATTTAAATTAGATTGTTTTGATCAAAGGTTCTTGTCGAAAACGATGAGTTCCACATTAGACTTGTGTCGAACACGTTCATCCGCTCGTTGTTGACAAGAACCTTTGAGCAAACCAATGCAATTTAAATGGGTTTTTGAAAAAACTAGAGAATGATCAAACTAGACTTGTGTCCAACTACCTCAATCGCTCAGTTTTGACAAGAACCTTTAACCAAACCTATGTAATTTAAATGGGTTTGATCAGAGGTTCTTGTCAAAACTGAGCGAATGAGTTGGACACAAGTCTAGTTTATAGGCAGAAACGAATGAAGTAACTTAATTTGCAGAAAATAAATTAATTTCTAATATAGATTTGTGTGGAGTAGAATTGTGTCGAACTTGTTTTTGACTAGAACCAATATCAAACCAATATAATTAAAATGGGTTTGATCTAGTCTTGTGTCCAACTAGCTCATTCGCTCAGTTTTGACAAGAACCTCTGATCAAACCCATTTAAATTACATAGATTTTATTAAAGGTTCTTGTCAAAACTGGGCGAATGAGCTAGTTGGACACAAGTCTACTACAAACTAGACTTGTACCGAACTCGTGCATTCGCTCGTTTTTGACAAGAAGTTCTGATCAAACTAATATAATTTAAATGGGTTTGATTATATGTTCTTGTCAAAAACGAGTGAGTGAACAAGTGCTATACAAGTCTACTACAAACGAAGCAACTCTTGAACCCAATACTCAAACCACCATTGACGCCATGCGGCCAAATTTTTTGCGAAAATTAGTAAAATATTGAACGAATGGCATAAATTATGTAACCCATAGCCACGGCGAACGGCGAACATATGCCAGAAATCAGATTAAAAAAATTAATGCGATTAAATTATGCAGCAGATTATAATAAATAAAATTTCATTGCAATAATATTTCTGCCTTGTATTCTAATTTTCAATTCTCATTTCATAAGAAAATTTAGTTTTTTGATTGGAGACCAGAGCTAAATCAAACTGCTGATTACCAAAAGCTATACAAAACATTTGAGTACCCAAACATTTAAGTAAATAAATGATTGGATATCAAATTATTTCATAAAAACGCATGCAAGTTCATGCATGGAATTTTCGTTCTTTGCCCGGACTGCCCGTATGTGGAATAAACTCCCTGCGGAGGTCTTTCCTGTCGTATATAACATGGAGAAATTCAAATCGAATCTTTATAGGCACTAGTCCCTTTATCCTCCTTCCCACAATAAATGTTCCTAGTTCTAGCACAATGCACGCATGAGTAGGGGTCATACCCTGAGCCCTGTATTAGACTTGTGTCCAACTACCTCTTTCGCTCAGTTTTGACAAGAACCTTTAATCAAACCTATGTAATTTAAATGGGTTTGATCAGAGGTTGTTGTCAAAACTGAGCGAATGTGCTAGTTGGACACAAGTCTTGAGCTCTGGTCCTAGTTTAAAAAACGAATGTTTAGCTTGGCCATACCTCACACTTAGCATAGACAAGAACCAGGTTGCATTTCATAAACCAATTAAATAATAGTTTTAGCAAAATCATTTTGCATGTTTTAACACTTGGTTTTAAAATTAAAAGCAACAACATGAAAACACGATAAAATTCGAATTACTCAAACATTTTACATTTAGCAGATGTCAATCAGTAACTGTAAATCTATATGTGTTGTCAAAACTTTTTATAAATTTACATATATAAACATATAGAATGAATGTATCGATGGATGTCAGTCCGCTTGATCTAAATATAAAATAGTTTTATGTTGCTTTTCCTTCAGCAAGATGTTGTACATCATGCGATGAAACTGAATATGCAACGCCTGCTTGCCTATCACTACATGATTTTTTTTAAATTTATCTAACAACTTAATCTACATGCATTTCCCAAGACTTTTAAGTATGCCGATCAATACTGATGTATTGTCAATTGATTGACCTAGAAAACATGAATTTGTAAATGTGAAGAGGGCAGGAAAGCTTTATCATTAAAATAATGCGGTCAAATATGTATTTTTTTTTTGCCAAAGCACTAGACTTGTGTCGAACTCGTTCATGCTCTCGTTTTTGACAATCAATGTAATTTAAATGGGTTTGTTCGCAGGTTCTTGTCAAAAACGAGCGGATGAACGAGTTCGACACCACAAGTCTTTTCCAATAAAGCCCGTTTCATTGATATTAAAAACATATTTCCTTGTTTTATTATGATTCAAACTTGTGACACTCTATAAAGAACACCCTTTACAATTATTGTAACAAAAAAAGTTAAGTAAAATAATTCAAATTATAATTTCATAGTTTCATTTGTATGCTGTTTAAAGAAAACTATTTTTATACTTTTAATTTAAAAAAAAATCATATGGCGGAAGTTAAATTACTAGTTCGCTCTTGGCTCTTTTTGTAAAAAATATGACAACAATTACAGTGAAAACTATTAAGATGATTGTTACGATGATTATGTTAACATGAAAAATTGGTTGTGGTCTGCTGAACGAATTTAAAAGCGATTTATATTATATGTATATCATGTTGCTCCAAGCAAACTCAAAACTTGTGCACACACGTCTTCAGCAACATATGAAACTAAGTAGTCGCGTAGTGGAGGTATCCTTTTGCTAAAGAATTTCTGCATACATTTTTAACGCACACTCATGTATGCAATTTATAATTCTTTAAGCCGGTATTAATGCAACAAATACAATAAATTGCACAAAAACAAAATTAAAAAAGACATGAAAATTGAGCTTGCCATAATTTTAAAATCATAAATCATTGTTTTATGGCAAGTCAACAAGAAAAATTGCAACATTTTGTTTTGAACAAAAACTGAAAAAGTCCAAAAAAAGTCTCGGCACAGAAGACCTTTATAAGGCACAGCTTAAGAAGGCAAAAATTATACAACAACAACATATTACAAACGAGATAAACACAATTCCAAACACAAAAAATATAAAAAAATTAAATTGGAATAAAAATGTTGGGCAAGAAACTTTGTCTTAAAATAAGCAAGAAAAAAAAAACGATCTGTTAATGCAGGGCAGTCCATGGGGAAACGCACAAAAACATACAAAAACTTATATCAGACGTACAGAAAATATATATACAAAACTAATGCAACATTCAGGCAGCCCGTCACACAGCAACTCAGGCAGTCAGTCAGTGAGTCAGCCAGTCAACAAGGGCAGTTATCAAATTACAGACAATAAAGTTTGTAACGAGTGAAAAAAAAAATATTGTTTCAAGATGTCATATTTCAAATTAAAATTTAAAACAAGTAAAAGTGCTATATTCGGCTGTGCCGAATCTTAAATACCCTTCACAGATGTAATTCTTCTTTGTTTCTTTCTTGCCAAAACAAAAAGTAGGTTTAATTAAAAAATCAAAATGATGTTATCGGTTACTTTTATATTTAAGAAAACGTTTAAATTTTTCGGCTAGGAAGCTTTTCTTATATCTAATACCTATGAACGTCTTTCAAAAATATGAAATATGTTTAAATTACAAACAAAACAAAAAATCCGTTTCATGTACCCCAAAAAGTTCTAATTGTCCAACCGTAGAATCGTCTTTGGTTTTTAATGTTGTTGGTTTTTATTACCAGTTTACTTCTTCCTGATATATAAAGTACGTATAATTCATCATAAAAATCAAAAAATTACAAATAAAATGGCTGCTTTTATGAATCGGAAAATGTCGATTTCCCAACCCTGGAACCAAATTTTTAATTTTTTAATACTAATTTAATTTTTTCTGATATATAAAATAATTTTAATTGACTAAAAACACAAAATTTGGAATTTATTTATGTAATTATATGTACCAAAAATATTTCGATTTTCCAACTCTGGAAGCGAACTTTTATTTTTTTATCAATGCAATTCTTAGACTATGTCCACACGGTGAAACATTTGCTGCAGAAACATTGTGTTTGTTGATGAGAGGGGAAAGACGAATGGAAAAGGGTACGGTGTTTCATGTACTCGTACATGAAACATTTGTTGAGCACGCCATTCTCCGCTTCTGCATATAATATAATATATGTATGCTGCAAAACAAATGTTTCAACCGTGTGGACACGAATGCAGCTTCAAAAGGGAAATAATAAATGTTTCTGCAGCAAATGTTTCATCGTGTGGACATAGTCTTAGTGAGGTGTAACGTAGTGTTACTTGAAAAAAAAATTTAAATTTTTAAACTTTTTGGTCACTTTCATGTACCATAAAATATTTCATTTGTCCAACCCTGGAGTCGAAAGTTTGATTTTTTAAGATTTTAATACCAATTTTGTTCTTCCTGAATTATAAAACAGTTTTAATTAGCAAAAAGAAACAACGTCAATTGCCTTTTTGGTTACTTTGATGCAGAATAAATATTTCAATTTCCCAACCCTGGAAACGAAATTTAAATTTTTTTTACCAATGCAACTCTTAATGAGGCATGAAATAGTTTTATTTAAGAAAAACTTAATATTTGTAACCATTTAGGTAATTTTTATGTACCACAAAATATTGCAGTTATCCAACTCTGCAATCAATTTGTTTTTTTTTTCAATTTTTGATGCCAATTTGGCTTTTCCTGAACTAAGAAATAGTTTTAATTAGTAAAAAACAACGTCAATTGCCTCTTTGGTTACTTTTATGTATAAAAGAAATATTTCAATTTCCCAACCCTGGAAGCGAAATTTAAATTCTTTAAAATTTTCTTTATCAATGCAAATCTTTATGAGGTATAAAGTAGTTTTGTTTAAGAAAAACTCGAATTTTGCAACCATTTTGGTTATTACATGTACTACAATATATTGCACGTTCCAAAAAAAATTTAATTTGTCCAACACTGGAAACGAAATTTTAATTTTTTTTTTTATCAGTGACACGCTTCTTGAGGCATAAAGTAGTTTTATGTAAGAAAAACTGCAAATTTTTTACCATTTTGGTAACTTTCATGTACCATAAAATATTGAACTTGTCCATCCCTGGATTCGAAATTTTATTTTTTATTTTTGAATTTTTTATACCAATTTTGTACTTCCTAAATTATAAGACAGTTTTAGTTAGCAAAAAACAGCCTGTTTGATTACTTTTATGTATAAAAAAAATTCAATTTCCCACCCCTGGAAGCAAAATTTGAATTAAAAAAAAATTTTTTTTTTCGCCAATGCAAATCTTTGTGACGTATAAAGTGGTTTTGTTAAAGAAAAACTTGAAATTTTTAACAATTTTACTTACTACATGTACTACAAAATACGGAATAGGCCGAAAAGAAAAATTTTTAATTTCCCATCCCTGGAAAAAAATTGTTATTTTTTTAGTTTTTAATAGACTTGTTTTTTTCTTTCTTTATTTAAAAGGGGGAAAATGCATAAAGTGAGAAATTTTGAATTGAAGGAATCAAATGATTTTAATACGAACTTAATGAAACTGCATTTTGCGTATAAAGATATTAAATATTTTAAAATTGCAACGGGAAAAATTCATATATTTGAAAATAGTAAACAATTTACAGAAAATAATTATTACAAATTTTCTATCTCAAACTTTTACTTCCGCTTTCAGTCATTAAATTTTGTATTTTTTCAATTGTATGAAAATTTCGGTTAAAACAGTGATTGTTGCTAACGGCAATAAGATTAACGTCAAAATCATCTTGATTAGAGTTCATACTCTAATTAACAAACCTAGAATATTAATAAATTATAATTTAAATAGCCAGCCATTCGTCTAGCTGTTTGTCGAGATGTTTGTATTAAGCAATTTAGAGAGTTAACGAACAACATAATTTAATCGCTTAAAACTGTTTTTGTTGCAACACCACAAACAGATGTTTACAATCATAAATACAATTTATTTTTTAAGACTAATTTATTTCATATACAGAACAGGAATTATTGAATTAAAACAAAAATAACTTTTAGCTTTAAGAAAGAAACAACTTTTGCTTTGACTGCAATTCAATTAATACGGTTTTCATTTGTTTTCCTTTTGTGGTACTTTACAGCTTTACAAAAAGATTGAAATATTGTTAATGATTCGAGATTAACACGACAATTCCACCTCCAACAGTACACACACATAAACATTTCATCAGATATATTCTTTGTTGTACAAAAAGGTTCTTCTGCTGTCAACGGTAACATAAGCCGACAAACTAACATCTCGTTAAGTCATTTCTGTAACAATAAGACCACTATAGCAAACCAGTTAACCAACCAGCCAGGCAAATGAACAAACAGACGGACAGAGACTCAGTCAGTCAGTCAGGTCATTCAATACCAAAAAGGCAAAACTCAAAAGTTAACCCAACAAACACCTTAACCAGATCTGTTAACGTAACAGTGATTTATGAATGTAATTGACCGCAATACGATTTCGTAGATGAATATATTTTGTAGTTAGAATGCATCAATTGTACTTGTGCGAGGGCAGTTTGAGGTTGCATTATGGTGGCACTTGAGAGAACAAAAAAAACGTCTTAATTGCTTTTACTTTCATCCGCAGTCAAAATTATGCAATGAGTACTGAAAATTGTTACTTCGCCCAATGGCGAACACTGCTTACGGCATTAATGATTTGTGTCACTCATTGTGCAAAGTAGTGTTCCAGGTGTCTTCTGCCTGCTCTCAAAGTAAGCGAGATTATGTTAGAGATGCCAGTTTTCACACAATAAATTCTAGTTTTAACATTAAAATCAACTGTTAAAACCTGGTTTTAGCATCCAAAATGATTTTGCTAAAATCAACTTAAAACCACTTACGAATTGGTTTTAAGTACGTTTTATCAAATGCAACCTTGTTTTTGCCTGTTTTTCTCTGTGCTAAGTTGAGTGCTGCCAAGTTGTATATTGGAAACAGCTGGTATTGTTTTTATCATTTGTTGCTATAAACACAAGCGTATTTTATCTTTCGGGATCCGCTTAAATTTTTATTCCCTCCAATAAATAATATGGAGGGTATATCCACTTTGTCATTCCGTTTGTAACGCAGCGAAATATCAATATGAGACCCCATAAAGTATATATATTTTTGATCAGTGATGAAGTCTGAGATGATCTAGCAATGCCCATACATTCGTCTGTGGAAAACATGATCTATTTTTGAACCCCGCCCCCTTTAGTGGTCGTTGACGTACGATATTATATGCACAAATAGTGTAAATATTGAACAAGTTTTATTCCTTAAGTCTATAAGAAGCTGAGATTGCAGAGGTGAAACGTCTCTCCCACGGCCCTTCCCGGAATGACTCCCTCAAAATAGAGATTTAAAATTGGGTACAGGGATGTCTTAAAGGAACTCCGTCTCACCAAGTTAAACCTTTTAAATTTACTTACTAAATATTTGGAGGGTATTTAGAATTCGACCCTTTCGAGTATAACGTTTTTACTTGTTTATATATAACAACTTTATTTCCAAGAAGTGATTCACTTTATATAAGTAGTTTTAAAATATTCATTTACAAAATGTAAAATAATTTTTATATTAGAACGCATTGTAAAACTTTTTCTTTTTTCCTTCAAACAAAAACTTCTGTTGTACAGTTTGTCAATTAAATGTTGGAAAAACATAAAACAAGTACAGCAACAAATTCACGCATTTCTATGAGCGATTTAAATAATTTTGAACAAATTTATTATACAGCCTGTATGTTCAAACCACAATTTGCAGTGTCAACGCAATATCAGCTGTTTTAACGCTAAAATCAGGTTTTAACTTTCAGTGTGAAAACTCTATTAAGCAGGTTTTTGTTTATGCTAAGTTGTGTGTTGCCAAGTTAAGTATTAAAAACAGCTGATAATGCAGTAGAAATTGCACCATACCCGACCCGCATTTATTCTTTCCGAATTTGCAATATTTTTACATGAAATATTAAAATATTATTGCATTACGGCAGTTTTAAATTGAGAGAGTATTTGAGAACATTTTCAACGTATTTTGTTGATATAGAGTACAATTATTTTGCAAATGCCATGATGCCAATACCATTTGCACAAGACTGTGAATAGGCATATACTCATAGCATATACTCACTTTTTATAAGTGCTACCATAATTTAAAAATAGTTACAAAATGTAATATAATATCTATTTTAGAGTTCAGTGCAAAATTGCTTAGTTTTTTATATAAACAAAGTTTGCTAGTGTACAGTTTGTCAATGAAGTGTTATAAAAGGTAGAGAAAAATATAGCAAACATTTATTAAACTTTTATTTTCTGAAAAATAACTATAAATAAAAATCAAAAAATAATTATTATTTTCTAAAAGAATAAACAAAAATAAAAAACTAACTAAATCAAAAAATAATTATTATTTCCTGAGGAATAAATAAAACTCAGAAAATAATCGTCATTTCGGGGTTTTTAGTAAAACTTAAACATCTGGCAAGGATTTCTTTTTTTTAGATTTGAAAAATATATAATATTTGTGGTTCCTGACAAAAACACGTACTGCTGTTGCCGTATTGCAGTCAGCTGTAATTGACAGCTTAGATGCCGAAACAACAATAAATCACCCTGTTGTTTAAGTTGTTGTATGGTGTCTGTAGTCTTGCGGCTCCCTGTTCTATTGTTACATCATCCCTACTTATTTGCTCAATCATGTTAATTATGTGACAGCCCTCGTACAAACATCTTTGTCTTAAAGTTATTTTCTAAGTAGCAGCTTTAATATATAAATCTTTTTATACTATTGAATATTTTTGCTTGTCTTATTTGTTCTTTCGTGTGCTTCATTTGCTGCCGTTGTCTATCGTCGGTGTTTGTGGCCAGATTCTATTTACGGTGTTTTAAAAAAGTTTTGTTTCTTTTTCTGAGACTTTTTAGTAACCAAGAAGCAGTATAAAGATGTTAAAATGTTCATTTTGTTCCTCTTCATCCGTTCCAAGTGCCATCTTTCAGCTGCAACACAAAAACTTTTCAACAAATAAAAATACATAAAACTGTCTTAAACACGAATGATGTTGTTTTAAATGGTTTCTATTGCTTCCCTTAACACTCCATTAATGATGCTCATGATAGAATATTATATAATAAATTGTCTGTTAATTTTATGCCAGTCGGCAAGTGCAATACACATGATTTTTATACGACTACTATAGAACTTTACTTGTACGGATGTTCAAATCTTTGGGCATGCACTCATTTAGTAACTTGTGCTAATAAATTTAGCATAAAATTTATTGCTGCTATTATACAAAAGTGCTTGCAAGTGCACAGCTTATATATGGGAAACCTTTCAAACTAAACAATACAACTCTGTTAAGACTGTTGATGAGAGCAAGAGGGCTTGTAATCTAGTGTTGCAAGAGTTAGAGGAAATTTGGTGTACAATTAACTTGTTTGTTATCCGATTTGGGCAATTTCAATTACAATTACTTGTAAATGTGTTCAATTACAATTATAAAATGTAATTGTTCAATTACAATTACAACAATGTAATTGACATATTTTCAATTACTATTACAAACATGTAATTGTAATAGAAAACATTTTTAATTACAACTACAAAATGTAATTGTAATCTGAAACCCTAAATTACAATTACATGTGCTGGTAATTGGAAATGTTTCAATTACTAAATACATCTGATTGTAATCGCATTTTTCCAATTGCAGTTACATGTAATTGTAATAGAAAAATTGGTAAATACAATTAAAAAATGTAATTGTAACCTAAAATCCTCAATTAGAATTACATGTGATGGTAATTGGAAAGATTTCAATTATGTACTAATTACATTTGATTGTAATTGCATTTTTCCAATTACAATTACATGTAATTGTAATAGAAAAAAGTTTTAAACATTTTTTCTCAAAACCTGAATTAGTATTACATGTGATGGTAATTGAAAACATTTCAATTACTAATTACATATGGTTGTAAAAGCATTTTTGTAATTACAATTATATTTAATTGTAGTTGTAATAGAAACAATTTTTAATTACAACTACAAAATGTAATTGTAATCTAAAATCCTCAATTACAATTACATGTGATGGTAGTTGGAAAGATTTCAATTACTAATTATAATAACTGCATTTTTGTAATTACAATTACATGTAAAAAATTTGTTAATTACAATTACAAAATGTAATTGTACACTAAAAACCTCAACTACAATTATATGTGATGGTAATTGGAAAAATTTCAATTACTAATTACATGTTATTGTAATCGCATTTAGGTAAGTACAATTACACGTAATTATAATTACTTGATTACTTTTAGTTCAGGAAATTCAATTACATTTTTTGAAAATATTTATTTTAACTAACTCTTTAAATGTAATTAATTTTAAAAGTAATTGCTTTTTTCATTTTCAATTACGGCAAAAAGTAATTGTAATTGAAAACTTTCAATTGTATTTACAAAGAATTTGTAATTGAATGTACAATCAATTACAAAATTTAATCACTACTTTCCAAGTCTGTTTATTATGACAGCATTTTTCAAACTTGGACCAGCCTTGGGAGTAATTAGTTGTTGTGAGGGAGGTTGGGGAAAGATGAAAATTGAGAGAGAATTTATGTAGTCATTTTTTTAAGTTCTCTTCGCAGACGAATTTTCCCTCCAAACTCAAATGAAGTAGGGTGTTGGCTTTAGTACATGAGTGTATGCATTGCAAATTCTTTTAATTAGGCGTTGCGCCTAAACTAGAAAGGAGGGCATATTATTAGGGAGAAAGATGGGGAATTAGAGAATTTTTTGTAGCTATTTTAAGCTTTTACTTCGCCGGCTACTTTTAGCCCTTGTCTTTGGAACAGGCCAACAGCAATTAACACAACCATGCGGTTAAGCAGATAAGAATTATTCGATCACATATTCATAATTGAGTACAAGATCGAGCTCACGAGCTTTAGCTGTGTAGTCTATACGTTAAATACGGAAGCCAATGGCGCCGGCTGTAGAAAGTTATATGTAATCACTACAGAGTGTACAATTTAATTGCATAACTCTTTGTAGTTGCAGTTTGTTTGATATTCTCTTGCTTTCGTCACTTATTTTATTTATTTATTTATTTTTTTTTTTGAAAAACACACAAACCACATTCAATTCACACTCGCAAAATCATTTGAAAATTTTAAACACATGAATGAAAAATGCTGATACAAATTTTGCGGTTTGTTAATGGTAATTTTGCATTAGACTTACTATTCGGTAGACAACCAACAAAAAAAAAAGCAGAGACAAAATTAAGCCAATTCAATGCGTATTTGGCAAACAACACAAGATAGCTAAATCACAAAGTATTGTTAATAGCCACATCATAAAAATATAATAAATTAAAGCACAAGTGACTAAATAGATGTTTCAAATAACCCAAATTGTTGAAACAAATTGCATTCAAGTGTTTATTAGAACATCTGAAACACAAAATAACCACAAATTCTGAAAATTAACAATTATTTAATTGGCTTATTTAAATAAAAAATCAAAAAGAATAATAAAATATATACCGATGTTGTATATGTCTATGTAGGGATGTATGCATATTGTAAGTACATTCACATACATATACTCGTATTAATGAAATGACACAGCAGACAAATAATATATGGTGCTAGACAAATTGGCAACGAATATTATTTTTATTATTGCTTCTGGCTTTGCCAGCAGTTTTGTTGTTCCCATTACACCCTATACCGGCATTATATATTATTTATTTAACACAAAGGCCCCTAATCATAGACGCACACTTGAGTCGGTCGATTCGTTTTCAAAATTATTTTACATTAAAAACCTGTTATTGAATATTTTGTAATTATAGTTAAAAGCAGTCCAGGCTGTGTGTGGTAATACAAAAATGTACTGATAAGATGAAGAAAAGGAATCGTGATGAACAAGGAAGCCTTATATATGTATACATATTATGTTACCACAAAATAATTGATTTTATTTAAAGACGTACGTACGTACGTACCCCTTTCAAAAAAAGTTATTCTTATATTTTTTTCAATTCATATGATGTAAGCTTTTTCAAAATCTTCATTACTTTTGAAACTCCTTTCAATACGTACATACATATTTATAAGAAATAAACACGTTTTGTGTAAAAATAATCACTCATTTCCAAAAAAATAAGCAAAATATTTTCTTCTTTAAAAGCATGCGATTCAAGCTTTTTCAAAAGCTTCTTTACTTTTGGAACTCACCTCAAAAAGTATTTATTAGAAACAAACACGTTTTGGCTAAAATAGTGTTATAACCGAAAAATGTATTTTTGCAAAAAAAATTAGTAAAATATGTTATTATTTAAATGCATGTGATTTAAGCCGTTTTGCAAGCTTCTCCTCCTTTCAAAAAGTATTTATTAGAAATAAACACGTTAAGGCTTAAATTGTGTTTCAGCCGAAAAGTTAATTTTTGCAAAAATAATAGTAAATGTTTGTTTTGTTTAAATGCATGCAATTTAAGCTTTTCAAAAACCTTTTTACTTTTTAAAGTTCTCTCAACAGGTATTTATTAGAAATGAACACGTTTTGGCTTAAATTGTATTACAACAACATAATTGATTTTTGCCAAAAAAATGCTAACAACATCTTTTTATTTAAATTCATTCGATTTAAGCTTTTTTGAAAGTTTCTTTACTTTTGAAACTCCTTTCAAAAAGTATTTATTAGAAATAAACACGTTTTGGCTAAAATTGTGTTACAACAAAAAAATTTATTTTTTCCAAGAAATTAGTAAAAAAACGTTTTTGTTTGAATGCATGCGATTTAAGCTTTTTCAAAAGCTTCTTTAGTTTTGAAACTCCTTTCAATAAGTATTTATTATAAAAGAAATATTTTGGCTTAAATTTGCACAAAAATTAGTAAAATTTTTTTTGTTTAATTACATGGGATTTAAGCTTTTTCGGAAGCTTCTTTACTTTTAAAACTCCTGTCAATAAGTATTTATTAGAAATAAACACGTTTTGGCTTAAATTGTGTTACAACAAAAAATTAATTTTTGCAAAGAATCAAGTTATTAAAAAAAAAATATTGAAAAAAAAAATTGGTAAAAATGATTAAAATAAGAACTTCGGTAAAAATATTGGTTAAAGTAGTTGCTATTCCTAACGACACCGCGGAAAGTTGAACAAAGAACGTTGATGAGATGGCGGAGCGGCAATAACTGCTGATCCCTTCTGCCGGTTTGCTTTTAAAAATATTCTAAAGAAATCTGATTTTTATGAAATTGTTAAAAAAAAATTATTTGTAGATTGCCGATTTGAACTTGAGTCTGAATAAAAAATTCTTATTTTAAAAATAAAATTAATAACTTCGTAAAATGAAAACTTACATTCATGTTTATTAGTAAATATTTTTTTTGTTTAAATGCATGCGGTTTCAGCTTTGTATGAGTGTATGTTTTTTCAACTTCCCTGTAAGAAAATTTTCAAAAAATTGGCAAGTTACTGGTTTTAACATCGTTTTCGCCAGAACTCCTGACTGATCCTGAGAGGGTGTCACTATGTATGTATGTGTGACTGTATGTATGAGTGTGTAAGTATATGACTTTTTTGAACGGCTGAACCGAATCGAACCAACAAATGTTGCATTTCCTGTGAATTGAAACTTTGACATTTAAAAAGCACGTCGAGTGCCACTAACCAACCGGATTAAAATCGATTGAAGCGCACATAAGATACCGTGAACGTAAAAAATTGGAAAAAAGTGATTTTTTTAAAAAACTCCAAAATTATATAGATATATAAAAATTATTATTTGGATTATTCGAACAAAATCGAGATGCGATTAATTAACAACTTTATGCCATAAAAGATGCCTTAAAATTAGTTAAGCACTGAACTAATTTTAATATTTTCTCATAAAAATCATTCGAAAAATTTCAGCTGCTTTCCGCATTTATAGCACCGTTTAGGTGAAGAGTATAAAACAGCATCATTTGACGAAAATAATTTTATTCTTCTCTAATTAATTTCATTAAGAGTGCCAATAAAAACAAGAAAAAAAATATCATTCAGTCGCTTTACTCTACTTAAGAAACTGTAGCCAAACGATAAAATGTTGCTGTTTGGTTTTTATGTTTTTCTTAAAAATAATTTTTACTCTACCCATACGTTTTCCATGTTTTTTGTTATTTTCATAAACGTTTTATATTTTTTGCTGTTAATTTGAATTTTATACTGCATTTCCGGAGTGTACATGTGAGCATAGGAATAAAATTTTGCCGAATTTCGTTTTAAAGACAAATTAATATTTCACAAAAAGTAAAATTTTATTAAACTGTGAAAAAAATATGTCTACATAATTTGTGTGTATAGGGTGGGCCATTTGGCGGTTTAAATTTAAATGTGCAATATAACAAAAATGTTTAGAAATTATGCCAAATTTAGTTTTTCGTTGTGAAGATCAGTTGTTCCCCGGTTAGATGGGTGGTCATGCGGCTTCAACTCTTGAACCAATTGCATTCTGTAGGGAATCATACCGAGA
The DNA here is from genome assembly GCA_951800035.1 of Linnaemya tessellans. Lineage (NCBI taxonomy): Eukaryota > Metazoa > Arthropoda > Insecta > Diptera > Tachinidae > Linnaemya > Linnaemya tessellans. The sequence continues at coordinate 21,300,746 of OX637532.1, read as the reverse complement.
TCTTTTACCAAATTGGACGTAATCTGGTACGTGATGTGTTCAATTCTTGAGAACGATGACGAGTTGATGTTGATGGTTTCTCACGCACGCTCTCAGCCACAGCTGTGATATTTTCGGGTGTACGTACTGCAGCAGCACGAGCACGACGTGAGCGTCTTGGCGCATCAACAATGAAACCAGTTTCCCGAACTTTATAGTACGTTTCCACTAGGAAAAATTAAGTTGATTTGAGGAAATTATGTAAAAGTGTTTCCATTACGTTATAAGTAATTTTGTATTCGAATTTTCGAAATCAATTTGAATTTTGTATTGTTTGGTTATTTTTTCACATAAGAAAAAAGCAAAATTTTGTTCAATGTTAACTTGAAATGGCAAAATAAAAAGAAAAGTTTTGGAAATGCGAAATAAAATTGGGTTTTTTGTAAATTATATTCAATAAATAAAAACAGCGCCATTTTATTCGTACTTAAATGTCACTTTTTCGGATTTGTAACTCACCAATAATGGATGCCCCAAGGTTGCATTTGTTAGAAGAGCAGCCGCGCAGTGTTGCACACACAAATTTCGAAGTCATTTTGAGCAAATTAAGTCATTTGAGATAATTTGGTCATATGAAATATGCAAGGGAAATCATGTCGGCTATTACTTAATATGGGCAAATGAAAAGCAAATTTTGTACGAGATCTCCGTGCGATTTCCGAGCAATTGTCTTTATTTTGGAAATAAATTTCCAAAAAATCTCAAACTTGCTCAAGAGTAAATCAATTCACTTCGTTCAGCGGAGAGAATATACCGAATGTTGTGACAGAATCGAATGACATAAGTATTGCCAGATTCGAAATAACCGATGGTTGAGATTTAAACCGATAGATGACCCACCCGATATATGCACACATACATACGTACTCGTATAGCACACATTTATACGCACTGAAGACTGAGAGCCAAATATTGTTTATGGCGAAAAGAAATTTCATGTTGTGTTACTTTTTTGCTGTTGTTTCGTTCATAAGTTGACAACATAAATTCGTGTACATATTAAGTTTTGATTTGAATTAATAATGTGCACATAAATTTAGTTGTGTGTAGTACTATTTCCAAATATATTGTTATTATTCAGACAAAAATAGACCACTTATCATCAGTTTGTGTCTGGCTTGCTGTATATAAGTAAAATCACAATTATTTATTTTTAGTGAAAAAAAAATCCAAATTTTATAGCAAATCAGACAAGATTTGATTAAGTTGCTACTTATGGCCGTGTATAAATTATTTATGGAAGCAAATGTCTTGCATAAGTTTGGAATTTTTTGGGAAGGCGAAAAATTATAACATGGCAGCTATTACGTGAGAATATTATACCGCATTAAAAATGATTTCAATGTATTTTATGTTTTACTGTAATCACTATAAAAACTATTTTTGGTTTAAAAATTAAACAATATATTCTATATAAAATGCACCCAGTGAACCGAGAGTAGCAAAATCCTTTAAAATTCAACCATTTTATAAACTTTTGCCGGAATATATTGCTGGCTGGAGATTTAGAAATCGATTTCGAAGTAAACAAAGTAATCACATTAAATATATTATTTATCGAAGTTTGACATATTATTACTAAAACACAGACGTGATCAAGAAGTCTGTCAATTTTTATACCCTACAAAAAAATTGGAGGTTATATTCTCTTTGCCATTCTGTGTGTAACGCGGCGAAGTATCTCTCTAAGAGCTGAATACAAAATTCTTGATCAGTTATGAAATCTCAGACGATTTAGCCATGTCCGACCGTCCGTCTGTGGAAATCACGATTCAGTCCAAACGAAAAGAGTCAGTCCCTTGGAATTCGGTGCAGACAAATTTTGAAGAATAGCACAGGTCAAGTCCGTAAATGGGCTGAATCTGGCCACAAAGAAAAAAAGTTTCCTTAAAAAGAGTTAAAGCAACTTCTAAAGAACAATATAATTTTTAATTTTTTTTTTTAATTTTGTTAGGCAAATTTTTGCGTCAAAGGCAGTCGAAAGCGTTGAATTTGAAAGCAGAAAAATCCATTGTTGAGTCCTGCCCCCTTGGAAAGAACGTTCTTACCCATAGTGCAATCATCGCATGCCATTGTCAGCATTTCCAGTGTTTCCGAGAACTTAATTCAGTTTTTGCCCAAATTTTATATAAATTTTTTGCTACACAAGAAAACGCAAACTACCTTTGATGAGTGTGCGGTACTTTTACACCTAACGGGTGGCCTTGCATTTCAAAAAAATTTTGCTGAATCCAGATTACAGATAATAAATTTAATATTTTCCATCTTCTTATTTTATATGGTCTAAAAACATTAAATATCACCAATATTTTTTATTAAAAAAAAAACAAAATATTTTTATTTTCTTTTAATAAAAATTTGCTGTAGTTTTTTGTATAAAACATTAAGCGGATCTTTTGCTTGAAACATCAGACCATAAAAACTTTATTATTATCAAATCACATCAACACAGTTTTTTTAAATTAATTTTAAAAAACATACGAGTAAATATCAAAGCGAAGCAAAACTTATTTTAGAAAAATATATAATAAAATTTGTCTTAACTTCTACGTATCACTTCATGACACTGACATTAATGTGTTGTACTTATCGGCGAAATGATACATTAAATCACATTTGTTGGTCAAAATTAAGTCAGCAACAAGATTATAATAATAAAAATAAAACTTGACAATGTTTTCCCAACAATCCGGCTGTTGCATAAACTTTATTAATGAGACAAATTTCGATATATTAATATAAAGCATTCCATATCGAAATAATTTTTTTATCAAGTAAAATAATATAATAAAATTAATTATTTCAACACTTTTTCTATTAGCTGATAATTGTATGTAGCAGTCGAGTGTGGCTGTTTATTATTTTCCTCAAAAGACTTTCTGATTTCCTTAGTAAGATTTTTATATTCCCGATTTCCTAATTTTGAAAAATAAACAGCAACTATTAATAAAATCCGAGTATTAACTACCTTATTTATAAAAAATATATTTATGTCTGCTTTATAAAAGAAATTTTGTATGGTAATTTGTTTTATAAACCTTTTATAAATGGCTAATATTTTTTAAAAATAAGGTCACATGCTTAAACATTGATTTCATAAAATTTTCTTTTCAATAAAGCCCATTTCATTGATATTAAAAATATATTTCTTTTTTTTTATTGTGATTTAAACTTGTGACACTATATAAGAAAACACCCTTTATATTGAGTACTTTCTGAGATATAGCAAAAAAGTTTGTTACATATGTACATATATATTAAAGCCATCCCCAGTTAAAGCTAAATTTCTGCAACAAACAACTTTGGTTTTCAATCACAATAAAAGTGTGTGTAAATTGCAAAATTGGCCATGATTTAAAAGCCATTATTGCGCTGCTATAAAACTAGGCTCTAGTTCAACTTCTTCTTACGCAAATACATCAGCATGTATTTAAAAAAAAACTGATAAAAAAAGTTCTGTTTCAGTTTTTTTCTCGTGTTACATATAAGAATACCTTCATGAAACCTAATAAATATTTTTCTCTTATTACATACATACATACATACCAATTAGAAAATAAGAAAAGTTGTTTTGTTCTTTACACGTCCATACCTTCACTTCCAATATTTCTTTTGTGAATGTAGAAATGAATGAAAACCCGGTGGTGGCTGCTAATGTTTGTTGTTGTCTGTTATTAATTAAAGCAAAAAATCACCAGGAACAAATCCCAAAATATTAAATGAACTTATACACATTCACACTACAATATTATTATTTTTTTGTTAAAGGACGCCTTATAAGAATTTTATAAGAATTGTTTGTTATTACTTAAATTTTGCTTTACTCCGCCTGTGATCAAGTATATATTCACGCCCGCAAAGTTGTTTATTCCTTGTTTTGTTATACGTCTCCTTTCTTGTGCTATTTCGTTTTGGTTTGGTTAGACACACGCACAATCTTCTTTCTCCTTTGTTCGATTAGAATTTTCCTTGCGAAAAAAATAATTACCTTTTTGATAAATTTATTTCCATTGCCTTGCAAAATATATTTTATTTACTAGGTACACTGTTGTTGTTATAGTTTTACTATTTCGTGTTGTTGTTTTTTCCACTATTTGTTTGTTCCATAGAAAGGGCTTTAATTTTTCTTGTGACTGATTTTAACATTTAATTCAAGGTCGTTCCTTTCGTTTTGTTTTTAAACACTTTTTTCCATATTATATATATTTTTTCTTCAAACACTCTTTTAACAATCGCCCACTGAATATTATTTAATTTAAGAAATGTGTATTTGCTAATAATTAATTGTAAAATTGCACTTTTGTTTGGATGTAATACAGAGATTCATTCACAGACACACAATACACAAACGGGGGTATTAAATCGATAAAAAGCGCCCGACAAACCGTACGAAACCAATACTTGATATGAAATGAATATTGTTGTCATGTAAATAGTGATGCCGTATAAGTGTGGTGTGTTTAGTTGGTTAGTAATGTGGTGAGTTTGTGTAAACAGCTGGTGCTGCCGTCTTTGTGGTTGGTTACAGAGATGCCACTTGATGGCAATAGGTTGGCCGTTAACAAACAGTTGGACCATAAATTATATACGAATTATATTCGTATGCAGTGTATTAAATGGTTTAAGTGTTATTTATATTTTATGGATATACATCTAATCATATTTCACATAAATGCTTAAATTATAGAAGATATATTACGAATTTTATACATACGAGTATACTAATGCAATAAAGAACCATATTAATGATATGTTGAATTTATATATCCACATAAATAGCAAATGGATTAACAGCTGTCGAAATTTAAGAAAATATTATATATACATATATGTATTATATATATATATATATATATATATATATATATATATATATGTATATATATATATATATATATATATATATATATATATATATATATATATATATATATATATGTATGCATATATGGTTGTATAGAGAGTAATTTATTTGATTATCTATTTGTATTCCTTAAGCCTACATTCCTTAAAAATATAATTAGTAAGCTTTTACGACGAAGGTAATATGTTCTCTTATCGTTAAAATCTATTTGAAATCTATTCTCTATAAAACCTACATCACAAGGACGAAGAAAAAAGTAGTAATAAATTCCTACGAATTTCCAACTATGCCAACAAAAATAGTATACAATAAAATTTGAACTTAAACGGTAACTGCTATATGTACTTTATAAAATAATAGGCTTCATACTACCTATTTCTCAATAAAATAAAATTCTTTCTTTGAAACAAAAACAAAATTTGAAAACGATTTTTTTTGTTTGTTTTAAAAGTATTTATACGGAAGAAGGAACTATTTCGACATTGTGAAATAGTCCGTTAAATAAAAACGTCTTTAGTAAACATCAGAGTGTACATGTTTCTTGTATAGATTATTTTTTTTTTTTTTTTTTTTTTTTAGGAGTAGGACCAGCACTCAGGGGATGACCCCTACATATGCAGTGCATTGCGCTGGAACTGGGAAAATAGATTTTGGGAAGGAGGATAAAGGGAGTAGTGTCTGTGGATATTCGATTTGAATCTGCTCAAATTGTAAGTGGCGGGGAAGACATCTGCGGGTAGTTTGTTCCACATACGGACTGTTCGGCCAAAAAACGAATTTTCTCTGTAATGCGTAGTGCGATTCGTTGGAATATCGACCACAAACGCATGCGCTCTTGATGAAAAACGTGTTGAGCGTACGAAAGAATGGGTTTCGGGAACAAGTTCCCTAATTTCACCAGAGCACCTGCCATTATAGTAACGATAGAACAACGATACGCACCCCACATTGCGACGATGCTCAAGAGAGTCAATAGAGTTGGCTACCCTACTGTCTCCGATGAGTTTCATCGCCCTCTCCTGTACGCGGTCGAGTAACTTCAAAATAGACTTTGAAGCACCGGCCCAGACATGAGAGTTGTATTCCATCTTCGGTCGGATGTAAGTGGTGTAAATATTAAGAAGATCAGAAGGGGTGAAGTATCTCTTGCACCGTCTTAAGAAGCCAAGGCACTTGAATGCTTCTTTTGCGACCTGAAAGACATGTTCCGTCCATCTGACATCACACTGCACTTTCATGCCCAGAACATCAAGAGCCCCTGACTCCATAATACTTACACCACCCATAGAAACAGATGAAGCAGCATGGTCATACGTACGTCGATGCGTAAGCATACAACACTGGGTCTTACGGGCATTAAAATCGACCCTGTTCGTTATAAAGGTAACAAATAAGAATGTTATATTCGACCCGGTCGAATCTTAAATACCATCCAAACATTTAGTAAATAAAAACACTTTTGTAGGGTCCACTAAAACACTAAAAACTCAATTTTGTGTAGAGTGTAAAAAAATATTTTTTATAGGGTCACTTAGGGCGCCAAGTGGGATCAGAGGAAGATCAGAGAACATCTTAGCTTCCTCATAAAATGTAATTTTTAGGAATGTAAGCTTAAGTAATACAATTTGTTAAATATTTACACTATTTTTGCATATAGTATATTACGCCAACGCACACTAAAGGGGGAGGGGTCCAAACATTATTGTTCTGATTTTAAGGCTCCCAGTTTAATGCCTTGGACTTTCTTTGCCATAAAAATATATCATTTACTTAACAAAATTATAAAAAAAAGCTTTAAAAATTATATAATTTTTTAGAGGTTGGTTTCGTTCGTCTTAGGTGAACTTTTTTCTCTCTGGCCCGATTCAGCCCATTTATGAACTTGACCTATGTTATCGTTCAAAATATATTCATACCAAATTAAATTCGGCACCTTATAAAGATAACAACAGATGTCAAACAATTTAATACTAACACATGTTCCAATGACAGCAACCACGGATGATTTCATTAATTTTCAATAATTTGTAAATAAATAAAAGTTCTTTTTTTAAATAATGGCAGTAGTATTAAATAGATTAGATCGGTAAGTATATATCCAAACGTGTTGCAATGATACAAAGTAACCTCACAATTTTTTTTCTCAAACATGTATGATCAATTTCACATTAGAGAACACATGATCAAGGCGAATTGAAATTACAGTCTTACCTAAATTACGACACCAAGCGCAGCGTAACTTTGCGCTTAGCTTTTACGCTGAAAGGAGTAACCTAAATTAAAGCGTTAAAGTAGCGCCATAATCAGTAATGTCTACTTACTTTGATTAATAAAAACTCTAATTAGAAATAAGAAATAGAGATAAACACGCTAAATTGACCTAAAACTAGTTAAAGTTACATCACTTAACACTTCAACAAAATAAACAAAAGTGCTTTTGCAACAAACTTCACTTCTTTACACGCTATCAGAATAGGATTTTCATACATTTTGTATGGGCATGAGAAATTTTGACAGCCAGACAACGCTTTGCGTCGTAATTTAGGTTGGTCTGTTACGTGTGTATTAGATATATTTATATGATATACATACCTGGAGCGTTGCAACAAGCAAAAGTACTATATTCGGCTGTGCCGAATCGTGAATACCCTTCACAGATATATTTCTTATCTTTTCCAGAAATAATATAAGAAAAAATAAATAAAAATTTAGTACTAAAATCTACAAAAAAAAATTAAATTTCGATTCCAGGGTTGGACATTTGCAGTATTTTGTATTACATGAATGTGAACTATTTTGGGTTATAAATTTTAAGTTTTTTTAAATAAGACTTATTTAGTATAAAGAAAACAAAAAATCAAAATTTCGCTTCCAGGGTGCAAATATTTAAGTTCCTTATTTTGGCTTTTTCAATGAATTAAACCTATTTTATACTTCAGGAAGAATTATATTCGTGTTATATATAACTAAGATTAAAATCTCCGTTTCAGGGTTCGAAAATCGAAAGATGTTTGTTATATAAAAAAAATAGCCAAATAAATTTAAATTGGTACTAAACAAGTAAAAGTGCTATATTCGGCTGTGCCGAATCGTAAATACCCTTCACAGATGTAATTCTTCTTTCTTTCTTGCTAAAACAGAAAGTAGGTTTATTAAAAGATGTAACATAGTTTTACTTGACAAAAAAAATTTAAATTTTTTAACTTTTTGGTCACTTTCATGTACCATAAAATATTTCATTTGTCCAACCCTGGAGTCGAAATTTAGATTTTTTTAAGATTGTAATACCAATTTTGTTCTTCCTGAGTTATAAAATAGTTTTAAGTAGCAAAAACAACAATGTCAATAGCCTATTTGGTTACTTTTATATATTTCAATTTCCCAAACCTGGAAACGAAATTTAAATTTTTTTTACCAATGCAACTCTTAATGAGGCATGAAATAGTTTTATTTAAGAAAAACTTAAAATTTTAACCATTTTGGTCACTTTTATGTACTACAAAATATTGCAGTTATCCAACTCTGGAATCTAAATTTTGATTTTTTTTTTTAATTTTTGATGCCAATTTTGTTAATTAGCAAAAAACCGACGTTAGTTGCCTTTTTGGTTACTTTTATGTAAAAAAAATTTAAATTCCCCATTCCTGGAAACGAAATTAAAATTTTTTTTACCAATCCTAGTCTTCATTAGGTATGAAGTCGTTTTATTTAAGAAAAACTTAAAAGTTGCAACCATTTTGGTCACTCTCATGTACTACAATATATTGCATGTACCAAAAAACTTTAAACTTCCCTGGAACCCTGGCAGTGAAATTTTAATATTTTTTGTTGTTTTTTTTACCAATGCAACTCTCCATGAGGTATAAAGTAGTATTATTTAAGAAAATTTTAAAACTTTTAACCATTTTGGTCAATTTCATGTACTATTAAATATTGCACTTGTACATCCCTGGATTCGAAATTTTATTTTTTATTTTTGAATTTTTGATCCTAATTTTGTTTTTCCTAAATTATAAGACAGTTTTAGTTAGCAAAAAAGCAACATCAGTTGCCTGTTTGATTACTTTCACGTATAAAAAAATGTTCAATTTCCCACCCCTGGAAGCAAAATTTTAATTAAAAAAATTTTTTTTGGCCAATACAAATCTTCATGACGTATAGAGAGGTTTTGTTAAAGAAAAACTTAAAATATTTAACAATTTTAGTTACTACATGTACTACAAAATACGGAATGGGCCAAAAAAAATTTTTTTAATTTGCCATCCCTGGAATTTTTTTTTTATATTTTTAGTTTTTAATAGACAATTGAGGTTTCCCAAAGCACAAAATAAGTTTAATTTACAAACATTAAAAAAAAATTGAATTTAGGTATAAATTTTGCGTCGAGAAATAGGTGTAAGCTTCCCAGCTCTGGAATCATCGGATCTATCTGAATTTCAATAGCACTCTATTTAAGCTCATTTCCAATCCAACGGTCCAAGAACGAAGTCTCTAGCACTTCTGGGGCCTTGGGAAAACCGTACTCTCTCCTGGGGCTTGGGATTTCACGTACATACGGACGGACAGACGGACATCGCTCAATCCTCATCGCTATTCATAATGACCCAGAATATATATACATTATTGATATCGAAGAAATTACACACGGAATGACAAACCCATATATACCCTTTCACTTTTTTCTGAAGGGTATAAAAGTAAAAAACAATTATATATTCGATTCCAGGGTTGGAAAATCGAAAATTCTTTTTATGTAAATATAAATTCCCGATTTTGGTACTTTTTTTTGTGAATTATACATATTTTATACTTCAGGAAAAATTAAATTAATATTAAAAACCCAAAACATGAACAATTCGGTACCAGGGTTGGAAAATCGTAATTTTTTTATATAAAAGTAACCAAATAAGTTCCGTTTAATTTAGTTTTTTATAAATTTGGCGTTTTTTATACTTAAAGAAAAATTCCATTCGTGTAAAAAACCAACAAATTAAAAATTCGATTTCAGGGTTGGAAAATCTAAATTTTTCTGTACTTAAAATTAACAAAATTAGTTCTAATTTTGATTTTTTTATTCAATTATTATTTTTTATACTTCAGGAAAAACTCAGTTTGTATTCACAACGAAAAAAAATTAAAAACTTGATTCCAAGATTGGAAAATCGAAATTTGGTACAAAGTAAGCTCTTAATTTTGGAATTTTAGTGAACTAAACCTGTTTTTTACTTTAGAAAGATTTAAATTGGTATTAAAACCCCAAAAAAATTACATATTCGATTCCAGGGTTTGACAACGAAGATTTTTTTGGTACATAAAATAATGAAAAGACTCACTACTTTTGGTTTTTTTTTGCTGGAGTATTAAACCTTTTTTACGCTTAAGCAATAACTAAATTTGTATTACAAACCAAAAACTTTTAAATTTTTTTCCAGGGTTGGAAAATCGAAAAAGGTTTGGTGCATAAAAGTAGCCATATAATATTATAATTTTGGGTTTTTCAGTGAGTTGAAGCTATTTTATACTTCTCGAAGAATTAAAACGGTATTGAAAACCAAAAATATTGAAAATTCAATTCCAGGATTGGAGAATCAAAATTTTTTTGTTCGTGAAAGTAACCAAGTAGGTTCGTAATTTTTATTTAAATATATATATTTTTTTAATTATTTAAACATTTTTTATACTTCAGGATGAATTAGATTCGTGTAAAAAAATTCAAATAATTACAAATTTGATTTCAGGGTTGGAAAGTAAATAAATGAATAAAATCTGTTTTCATTTTTTATAAAGAAAGGAGAAATACATGTGTGAAGGGTATATAATTTTTTTTACTTATTTATTTTTAATAGCCCTATTCACAGTCTGGTGCAAAACGTGTTGCATCACTGCATTTGCAAAATAATTCTACTCTACAACAACCAAATACATTTAAAATGCTCTCAAATACTCTCTCAATTTGCAAATGGGGTGCTGTTGGCTGAAGTAGTAGAACACGAGACTATGAAGCGGAGAGTCCTGAGTTCGAGCCCCAGCTGAGTCATGAAATATTGTGTTGAATTCTTCTGATCAGCATTAGTGCGTGGTTGTGTTAGTTGTTGCCAGCTTGTTTTCAGTGATGAAGGCATAGTACTGATCACTGGACAATTACTGGCAGCGACTGACCCAATCATGTACTAAAAGCAGAGTAACAGCACCCACCTTCGTCGGCCCTGTAGCAAAAATTAGCCGGCGAAGTAAAAGGTTGAAATAGCTACAAAAAAAAAAAAAAAAAAAAAAAAAAACTGTCTATCTTCTCATCTTTCCTAATCTATCCCCTCAATACTATCCCCTCGTTTTCAGTTCCAGCGCAATGCATTGCATATATAGGGGACATCCCCTGAGTGCTAGTCCTACTCCTAAAAAAAAAAAAAAAAAAAAAAATGCTTAATACAAGACCATTTGCACAAGATTGTGATTAGGAAATAACTCTTTCGGCATTTTGAAATAGGCAGTTAAATAAAAAGTCTTTATTAAACATTAATACATATACAGTTGCTTGTACATACGTATACCTATAGATGTATATATACATACATATATGATATAAAGATATATATAAAGATACGTAAGTACATATAAGTAAAACAAAAAAAAATTTAATAATAATACAATATAATGAAAATATGTGTATATACATATGTATCTACAAACGTGGCTAAAATATCAACAACTCAATTGATGTCAAATGAAAAATATAATTTTTCAACAAATTAAGCGTTTTTGTTGTCATACACTAGCGCTTATCAACAAATCCTATTTATCTCTAAGACGATATGTTCACAGACTCTAGGGTATTTAGTTCATATCGTTTTTGTTTTATTCGAGCTTTTTAATAAAAACTGTTAATAAGTTATTTAATGTTGATACTTCTAAAAAAACCGATGAAACCAAAACAGCAAATACTGAACTGAATGGAGCAGAAGAGGAGTTTGCAATTATCTAAAAACTAAAAGAAAGTGAGATCCTTTTTCCACGCATTTTAATAGTTTAAGCGAAGTACGTCTTGCTGCCAGTGTGTAATCCCCTCCTATTCGAGAGATAACCACCGTCCAGCCTGTAGCGGCTGAGTAGCGGCTAATAATTCCGCCACCCATTATCCTGGTGACCGCTAAAAGAAATCTTATTTCTTAAGTTCAGAGTGGAGGTTCCAAATAGTGCAACTGTGACATAATTCCTAAGATTTAAAACAGCGCATATTTGCCCACAGCACCAATCTCACATTGGGCCCACATACTGCTGCGCCTACCCCTTCTGCGGTTCTCTCACCGTCCCTATACCACCCTAAACTAATAGAGTCTACGCGACAACTACCATCCTCCCTAAAAGATCTAAGTGGAAAGACAATAAGAAACTCTCAGCCAACTCTCAATATCCTGTCTCTAGTCACATACACCGGCAACCTGCTAGACAAATATCCTTTCAGAAAATGGAAAAAAGATCTCTGAATTCCCATCCTAAAAACAAGCCACAGCTGCAGGCGACTTTGTTAAAATCTGAATGAAAGTAAGTCCGCCTAAGGCCCAGATACCTAGTGTTGTGCATGTGCTTATTGCCCCAGTTTCAAGGAGATAAACTAACCTCTGCAACCTGGCCAGTTCAGAAGTGGCTACTACATACTTGCCTAGTCTTTGTCAAGCATACCACTGCACCTTACGCTATGATAGGTCTAATCATCCATCACATTATAATTTCCACATACAATCTATGAACCCATGTTTTTCCTGGTTGAGGAATAATATACCAGCGGTTTTAATCTCTCGCAACACATTCCATTTGTATATGACAATAAACAAATAATTCTAAACCAGCCGATTAATCGGTTAGTTAGTCGAAAATAGGATTGCGATTGAATACCCTAATAACAACACATACGCATTTAAGTATAAATATGGCGGCTTTTAAGTGTTTTCATCTATAGTTTTGTCATTTTCTGTTGGTGCGTTTGCGGTTTGCGGTGGATCTCCCGGAGTTTTAAAAAGTAACGTGTTTTTTTTAATTAAATACATACGGACATCTTAATTTTAAAATTAGCAAAATGTTCTCGAAAGTCTAAATCCTTTTTTCTTTGTGTCCCGCTTCTATGCGGAAACAAAACAGAGTGATGGTGTATTTTTTAATCTCTGACATGTCAATTAATATTTTGCACGGACTTACAGCCTATTTCACAATATCGAATGAGTTGTTTCTTTCGTACAAATATATTTGCAACAAAAACCAAATTTTGTAAACTGTTTTTGTTTCAAATGTATTTATACGAAGATAAGAACTCTGTGGGCATTGTGAAGTCGACAGTTAATAGTTGTATCTTGTATTTGATAAAAATTGGGCATAATTATTATAAAGGCTATTTTTTATAGGTTGTCAAAAGTTTAAATCATAATAAAACAAGGAAATACATATATTTATAATAGCAATGAAAGAAGGAACATTTTATCAAATTAATGTTTAAATATAATTTCTGTCATGTTGCCGCCACGTCTAGCGCGTAGACATCCCATGAGGTCCTTCAAAATTAAAAATATTAAATAAACGGTCTACTTTCAACTTCGATCATATGATTGAATTTATTGAAAATCTCTCTCAATAATAAATTGGAAAACGTTCACATGTACTTAAGTATGAAATTCAAACCAAAAAAGTTTGACTTATGAATGATGGAACAAAAAATTCAGAAAAATGAGACATGAAGAAAATAATCAAACGGTAAGACGGGTATTAAAACAATAACATGTTAACATCAGGTTGATGCAGTTCTCGGATTCTTTTTCATAATAAAATTTGACAAACACAATACACATGAGCACTGATGATGAAAGTGTTGCGGCTTTCGAAAGCAGCTGTTCTGCTCTGCTGTGTAAGTTGAATAACTAAGAACTGATGCTGACTTTCCTTTGTTCCTTGGAATATTTATCATGTCTTTTTGAGATTTAAAAAGAAATTTCGAACAGTTAGCCTATAAATCATATAGGTTAAAATACTTACTACATACAAAAATCTCTCTAGTTTGCGAAGCTCTGATATCCAGGATTAGAAAAACCGTATGAGACCTGAAGATAAATTGCGGAATTTCTTACCAATAGAAATTACCATTTATATTTTATTCAAATGTGGTAATTTAGCGTTTGTTTTTCAAGTCGCATGTATATAAGAACGTTTAGCAAATTTCAAAATTAAATTCTTTAAAAAGTTGTATATTAAAAATGTTCCAATTTTCATTTCAACGCGCTTTCACTTACATCTAAATAATTAAAAATTAATTTGTTTATTATTTAAAGGTATTTAGCAGCAATAGAATATTTAAATATTTGCCCATATTCATAGTCATAAATAAAGTGTACTTTAAGACTTTAAAGCCAGTGTTTTCGTACAAGGGATCCGGCCGAAAATTTGTATTTGATTTACAAAAACTGCCAGTTAGCCGCACAAAAATTTTGAAATGAATTCAATTTGAATAACACAATAAATAGATCGGTGTTCATTTAATTCTTATTTTTAATTTTTTTATTTTGCAGTTAATTTTACAAATACAAAATATACGGATAAAGGAAATTTATTAACATTCATTCCCAAAAATGAGATTTTACGCTATTTTTGCTACAATAGTCCTGTTCTTTACTTTGCAAGCAGCTGGACTACAAACTTTAGTAAGTTCAAGTGTTGTTTATTGATTATTTATATTTTTTATTTATATTATTTTGCTAAAGCTTTAGAGTTTATTTTAATTTCGCTCCATCTCACTGTAATTTTCTTATCATGTGGGAAGGCTCGTAAATGGCTGAGATACACAAAAACAGGTTCTTACATCTTTGAAGAAAACTTTGGGCATTGATGCCAAACGAAGAAAAATTACTATTTTGCTCATTCTTCACATTTTCATGGGCATCTTTAAAGCTTTTAAGAAATTTGTAACTATTTTTCTTAAATGAATAATATTTTCTTTGTAGAAAATATAATTAATAATTTAAGATGATAATGCTAATGTTTTTATGATCTGGTAGATAATTTCATGGCATTTATTTGAATTTGAAATTTTTGACTAGTTTTTCCAATAAATCTGTTCGTATGGCGTCAATGGTGGCTTGAGTATCAGCTTCCAATGATTGTCGGTGTAATCCAATGACTTAACATGGCCTCATATATAGTAATCGATTGCTGTTAAATTGCCCTAACGAGGGTGCCAGTGGACTGGAACACTTCTGTAAATAAAATTGCTATAAAACGATTGTTAAAGTTTTTGGAAAATAAAGTTAAGTCGTATGGCTCGATAGCGTTCGCCATTCATTTCGAAATAAATACGGACCGAGGAATGTCGAATGTTAACGGCTAGGCAAATGGACGAAAAGGTTTATAAACAGATATATTATTGTAGTAAGAATATTAACGAACATTTTATATTTCTATATATTATTATTACTTTTTTATATTAGATTTTAGAGAGTAGTTGTGGTGCTAATCGATTTGCTAAACCTTACCGAAAGGAAATGTCAACACAGTTTGACATTTTCAGCTGTAAAACTATAGTTATCGATAAATCTCACGCATATAAAAAAAACCCCGATACATGCAAACATACGCACATACATATGAATATAAGACGCTTTCTAATAAACAAAAAGATCGCTTTATAAATTCTCACTAAAAATATTTCCTTAACATAAAAACATCTGTTCAAATATGATTTCTTATTTTCCTTATATTTACATCCATTCGTCTGTCCTGTCACCGTTTCGCTAACAAACTAAATTGAAACTTTCTCGATCCACTCGTGTCATGTGTGAAATTATTACAACTTTGCCAGCCGGATAATAAAACTTTAGACCCTAACGATCCTGAATTGATAGCTATTGTGGAGCCACTTTTGAAACCCACGTTAAACCTTCTGTTGATAACGTCTGCATATGAGGAGTCTGATGTGATTGAAACTGACCTGGTTGCTTTCCATAAAAACAATGCCTATTTTGACTGTTTCATAAAATTTAAGAAGCTAGGTGATGATAATGCGCAGTCATATAAACGTTTTTACACTAGGTGCAAACAATTTAATACAAACACAAATTGCTGACCAGTTGATGTTCCAACGACAGCAACCACGGATGATTTCATTAATTTTCAATAATTTGTAAATAAATAAAAGTATTTTTTTTTAAATAATGACAGTAGTATTAAATAGATTAGATCGGTAAGTAAATGTCCAAACGTGTTGCAATGATACAAAGTAACCTCACAATTTTTTTTCTCAAACATGTATGATCAATTTGACAATAGAGAAGACACAATCAAGGCGAATTGAAATTACAGTCCAGCCTAAATTACGACGCAAAGCGCAGCGTAATTTTGCGCTTAGCTTTTACGCTGAAATGAGTAACCTAAATTAAAGCGTTAACTTTGCGCCATAATCAGTAATGTCTACTCACTTTGATTAATAAAAACTCTAATTAGAAATAAGAAATAGAGATAAACACGCTAAATTGACCTAAAAGTAGTTAAAGTTACATCACTTAACACTTCAACAAAATAAACAAAAGTGCTTTTGCAACAAACTTCACTTCTTTACGCGCTATCAGAATAGGATTTTCATACATGTTGTATAGGCATGAGAAATTTTGACAGCCAGACAACGCTTTGCGTCGTAATTTAGGTTGGTCTGCTACGTGTGTATTAGATATATTTATATGATATACATACCTGGAGCGTTGCAACAAGCAAAAGTACTATATTCGGCTGTGCCGAATCGTAAATACCCTTCACAGATGTATATCTTATCTTTTCCAGAAATAATATAAGAAAAAATTAAAAAAATTTAGTATTAAAATCTAAAAAAAAAAATTCGATTCCAGGGTTGGACATTTGCAATATTTTGTACTACATGAATGTGAACCATTTGGGGTTACAAATTTTAAGTTTTTCTTAAATAAGACTTATTTAGTATAAAGAAAACAAAAAATCAAAACTTCGCTTCCAGGGTGCAAAAATTTAAGTTCCTAATTTTGGGTTTTTCAGTGAGTTATTTTATACTTCTCAAAGAATTAAAATGGTATTAAAAACCAAAAATGTTGAAAATTTAATTCCAGGATTGGAGAATCAAAATTTTTTTATTCATGAAAGTAACCAAGTAGGTTCGTAATTTTTATTTAAATATTTTTTTTTGTAGAATTATTTAAACATTTTTTATACTTTAGGAAGAATTAGATTCGTGTAAAAAAATTCAAATAATTACAAATTTGATTCCAGGGTTGGAAAATAAATAAATGAATAAAATCTGTTTTCATTTTTTAAAAAGAAAAGAGAAATACTTCACACAGGAGAAATACATGTGTGAAGGGCATATAATTTTTTTTACTTGTTTATTTTTAATAGCCCTATTCACAGTCTGGTGCAAAACGTGTTGCATCACTGCATTTGCAAAATAATTCTACTCTACAACAACCAAATACATTGAAAATGCTCTCAAATACTCTCTCAATTTGCAAATGCTTAATACAAGACCATTTGCACAAGATTGTGATTAGGAAATAACTCTTTCGGCATTGTGAAATAGGCAGTTAAATAAAAAGTCTTTAGTAAACATTAATACATATAAAGTTGCTTGTACATATGCATACCTATAGATGTATATACATACATACATATATATATATATATATATATATATATATATATACATATATGATATAAAGATATATATAAAGATATGTAAGTACATATAAGTAAAACAAAAAAGAATATAATAATAATACAATATAATAAAAATATGTGTATATATCTACAAACGTGGCTAAAATATCAACAACTCAATTGATGTCAAATGAAAAATATAATTTTTCAACAAATTAAGCGTTTTTGTAGATATACATTTGCGCTTATCTACAAATCCTATTTATATCTAAGACCATATGTGCACAGACTCCAGGGTGTTTAATTCATATCTTTTTTTATTCGAGCTTTTTTAATAGAAGTTGTTCATAAATTATTTAATGTCGAGACTCCTAGAAAACAAAAGAAGAAATCAATATAACCAAAACAGCAATTCCTGAACTGAATGGAGATTCTTTTTCTACGCATTTTAATAGTTTAAGCGAAGCCCGCCTTGCTGTCAGTGTGTCATCCTATATTCGAGAGATAACCACCGTCCAGCCTATTCCACAGTCCTTATACCACCCTAAACTAATAGAGTCTACGGAAGAACTACAATCCTCCCTAGTAGATCTAAGTGGAAAGGCAATAAGAAACTCTCGGCAATATCCTGTCCTTCGTCATACACACCGCCAACCTGCTACACAAGTACCCTTTGGGGAAATTAAAAAGAGAGCTCTGAATACCCACCCTAAAAACAAGCTACAGCTGTAGACGACTTTGTTAAAATCAGAATGAAACTAAGTCCGCCTAAGGCGACCCAGATAGCTAGTGCTGTGCTTCTTGCCCCAGTTGCATGTCACACTTTCAATTGTTGCTTGAAAGAAATATTTGCTGGTTGATGAAATTAGCCGATTAATCGGTTAGTTAATCGAAATTATCCGATTAATCGGTTAGTTAATCGAAATTATCCGATTAATCGGTTAGTTAATCGAAAATAAGCAATACCCTAATAACAACACATAAGCATTTAAGTATAAATATGGCGGCTTTTAAGTGTTTTCATCTATAGTTTTGTCATTTTCTGTTGGTGCGTTTGCAGTTTGCGGTGTATCTCCCGGAGTTTTAAAAAGTAACGTGGTTTTTTTAATTAAATACATACGGACATCTAAATTTTAAAATTAGCAAAATGTTCTCGAAAGTCTAAATCCTTTTTTCTTTGTGTCCCGCTTCTATGCGGAAACAAAACAGAGTGATGGTGTATTTCTAAATCTCTGACGTGTCAATTAATTTTTTGCTTGAACTTACAGCCTATTTCACCATGTCGAATGAATTGTCTCTTTCGTACAAATACATATATTTGTAACAGAAGCCAAATTTTATAAATTGAACTCTGTGAACATTGCGAAATCGGCAGTTAATAGTTGTAACGTGCAAAAATTATTATTATAAGGAGTGTTTAGTGGAAGGACACAACCCCAGTTGCTGAGAACGGCAACGAATTAATTGATTAGAATCAGTAACAGTAAATGTGGTCCGAAAACGATCTATTATTTTTCGAATAAGCCGCTCTGAAGGACGATTATGTACGCCCTAAAATAGAAGAAGTGCACGATGAGTTTGACGAATACAACAATTATTTTGATTAAAAATTTCAACAATTCGTACGCGTTGCTCTGGTGTTGTGACACTTTAAAAAAAACACGCTTTATATACATTTTTCTTTTATTATATTCAATTAACGTTGAAAGGCCAGTATCCGTAAAGCGCCACATAGACACATACTGCCAATGAGCACTTCGTGTATGTACGTGTGAATTTCTGTTATTGCCACACACCCATTTCTTATTATTTTTTAAATTAAATATTCAGCAAATTGCAAAATGAAAATGTTTAAGAAATTGTGTTATAAAAACGATCCAATTTAATTAAAAATTAATTTCTTTTTATTTAAAAGGTATTTAACAGCAATAAAGTATTTAAATATTTGCCCATATTCATAGTCATAAATAAAGTGTACTTTAAAACTTTAAAGCCAGTGTTTTCATATCAGGGTACCGGCCGAAAATTTTTATTTGATTTACAAAAACTGCCAGTTAGCCGCACAAAAATTTTCAAATGAATTCAATTTGAATAACACAATAAATTGATCGGTGTTCATTTAATTCTTATTTTTTATTTTCTTATTTTGCAGTTGATTTTACAAATACAAAATATACGGATAAAGGAAATTTATTAACATTCATTCCCCAAAATGAGATTTTACGGTGTTTTTGCAACAATAGTCATGTGCCTTGTTATGCAAGCAGTTGGACAACTAACTCGGGTAAGTTCAAGTGTTGTTAGTATTTTGTGATCCTAACACGCTTTACTGTTATTCTCAACTCTAAGACTATAGTTATCGATAGATCTCACGCATATAAAAACAACACGCGATAAATGCAAACATACTCACATATATAAGACGCTTCCCAAACAATTACATTAAACTCATTCCATCTCAACATCGCTTTATAAATTCTCACTAAAACTATTGCCTTAACATAAAAACGTCTGTTTAAATGTGAGTTTTTTATTTTCTTTATATTTACATTCATTCGCCTTTGCTGTCACCGTTTCGCTAACAAACTAACTTGAAAATTTCTCGATCCACTCGTGTCATGTGTGAAATTATTGCAACTTTGCCAGAGGATTAGTATACATTTAGACCCCAAGAATCCGGATTTGAAAACTATTGCAGAGTCAGCATTGAAACCTGACTTAAAGTTTGTGATGATAACCTCTGCATTTGAAGCGTGGGGTGCGATTCAAATTTCACTGATTGCTTTTAAAAATGACGGTTCCTATGTTGAATGTCACATGAAATTTGCGCATGAATCTTGCTGCGAATCAGGTCTGCTGTCATATAATAAACATTTAGAAACTATATGCGAACCAAGTATTATTACTAAAACGAGTTCCTTTTAATGAGTTTGTGTGCAGCAAACATCAATTACAACAACCGCAGAAAGATATTCTTTCGGAGACCTGCAACAATGATATCTTCATCTACAAAGACGATAATTAAATTGTTAACAGATGATTTTATTAATTTTCAATAATTTGTAAACAAATAAATGTTTTTAAATAATAACAATAGTATTAACTTGGATTAGATCGGTAAGTAAATGTCCAAACGTGTTGTAATAATACAAACTAACCTAAACAATTAAAAGTGCTATATTCGGCAGTGCCGAATCTTAAATACCCTTCACAGATGTAATTCTTCTTTCTTTCTCTTTTTCCAAAACAGAAAGTAGGTTTAATTAAAATATTAAAATGATGTTATCGGTTATTTTTATATTTAAGAAAATGTTTAAATTTTTCGGCTAGAAAGCTAAATGTTTGGCTTTTCTTATATCTAATACCTACGAACGTCTTTCAAAAATATTATATAAGTTTAATTTAAAAACAAAATGTAAAAATCCGCTTCATGTACCCCAAAAAGTTCTAATTGTCCAACCGTAGAATCGTCTTTTAGATTTTGTTGGTTTTTAATACCAGTTTACTTTTTTCTGATATATAAAGGAGGTACAATTCATCATAAAAATCAAAAATATCAAATAAAATGGCTGCTTTTATGAAACAGAAAATGTCGATTTTCCAACCCTGGAACCGAATTTTTAATTTTTTAACACTAATTTAATTTTTTCTGATATATAAAATTATTTTAATTCACTAAAAACACAAAATTTGGAATTTACGAAAAATATTTCGATTTTCCAACTCTGGAAGCGAATTTTTATTTTTTTACCAATGCATTTCTTAGTGAGGTGTAACATAGTTTTACTTGACAAAAAAATTAAAATTTTTAAACTTTTTGGTCACTTTCATGTACCATAAAATATTTCATTTGTCCAAACCTGGAGTCGAAATTTTGATTTTTTAAGATTTCAATACCAATTTTGTCCTTCCTGAACTATAAAACAGCTTTAATTAGCAAAAAGAAACAACGTCAATTGCCTTTTTGGTTACTTTTATGCAGAATAAATATTTCAATTTCCCAACCCTGGAAATGAAATTAAAAATTTTTTTTAATGAGGCATGAAATAGTTTTATTTACTTAATATATGTAACCATTTAGGTCATTTTTATGTACCACATAATATTGCAATTATCCAACTCTGGAATCAAAATTTTAATTTTATTTTTAATTTTTGATACCAATTTTGTTTTTCCTGAACTAAAAAATAGTTTTAATTAGTAAAAAAAACAACGTCAATTGCCTCTTTGGTTACTTTTATGTATAAAAAAAATTTCAATTTCCCAACCCTGGAAGCGGAATTTAAATTTTTTAAAGTTTTCTTTATCAATGCAAATCTTCATGAGGTATAAAGTAGTTTTGCTTAAGAAAACCTCGAATTTTGCAACCATTTTGGTTATTACATGTACCACAAAATATTGCATGTACCAAAAAAATTTAATTTTTCCAACCCTGGAAACTAAATTTTATTTTTTTTTTGTTTTTTTTATCAGTGCAACGCTTCTTGAGGTATAAAGTAGTTTTATTTAAGAAAAATTGCAAATTTTTTACCATTTTTGTAACTTTCATGTACCATAAAATATTGCACTTATCCATCCCTGTATTCGAAATTTTGTTTTTTATGTTTGAATTTTTGATACCAATTTTGTTCTTCGTAATTTATAAGACAGTTTTAGTTAGCAAAAAACAAAAAAAAAACAACATCAGATGCCTGTTTGATTACTTTCATGTATAAAAAAAAATTAAATTTCCCACCCCTGGAAGAAAAATTTGAGTTTAAAAAATTTTTCTTATTTTGGCCAATGCAAATCTTCATGACGTATAAAGTGGGTTTGTTAAGGAAAAACTTGAAATTTTTAACAATTTTAGTACTACAAAATACGGAATAGGCCGAAAAAAAATTTTTAATTTCTTATCCCTGGCAAATATTTTTTATTTGTTTAGTTTTTAATAGACCATTGAGGCTCCCCAAAGCACGAAATAGGTTTGATTTACAAACATTAAGAAAAATAATTGATTTTTGGTATAAATTTTGCGTCGAGAAATAGGTGTAAGCTTCACAGCTCTGGAACCATATATCGGATCTTTCTGAATTTCAATAGCACTCTATTTAAGTTCATTTCCAATCCAACGGTCCAAGAACGAAGTCTCTAGCTCTTCTGGGGGCTTGGGAAAACCGATTTCACGTACAGACGGACGGACAGACGGACATCGCTCAATCGTCATCGCTATTCATAAGGATCCAGAATATATATACTTTGTGGGGTCCCTTGTGCATATCGAAGAAATTACACACGGAATGACAAACCTATATATACCCTTTCTCTTTTTTGTGAAGGGTATAAAAATTGTTTTCTCACACATGTACAATCAATTTGACAATAGAGAAGACATGATCAAGGCGAATTGAAACTCGGCTTGGACATTACGTTAAGTTAATACTCATGTTGGCTGTCGTTCATATTACGTGTGTATTAGAAACATATGACATACATACCTGGAAAAAGAAAATTGCAAAACACTCCACCAAATAGATATTTATTCAAAAGGCAATTTTCATTATTAAAGGAACCAGGGAGTAGTTAAATAGATCTATTATTATTATGTACTGCAAATTTCAACTTTAATGACTGTAATCAAATAAAATTTTTTACACCTTAAGGCTTTAAAATATTTATAATAAAATAAAATTAATTGCGCCTGGCAAAAGTGGTGAAAACTCGCAATTGGTTTTCAAAATCTACCACTGTGCAACCGTCGTTTGAGGATGCCGTTAAAAGTACACTTTGAATTTATTTTTAAAGTTATTTATTTATCTCATGTTTTTCTAATACAAAGTGAATATGCAAGTTATCGGTGCACATATGTAGAGGGGTTGACTAAGAACAGATCCGACGGTGTTTTGAACGCATACGTAAATGAGCTGAATCGGGCCAGAGGGAATACAAATTCCCCTAAGAAGTCCAAACCAATTTTTAAAAAGCAAGATAATTTTTAAAGTTTTTTTTTGTAATATATTTGTTAACCAAATAATTTATTTTTATGCCAAAGAAGGTCCAACGCGTTAAAATTGGAGGCATAAAATAAAAATAAATTAGTTTTTGCACCCCACCCTCTTTAGTGGGCGTTATTATAAGCAAAAATTGTGTAAAAATTTAGCAAATTGTTTTACTTAAGCCTACATTTCCTTAAAAATAAAATTTTTAAGCTTTAGTGGCTCTAACCCCCTCGACCCTGTCGAATATAACATTCTTACTTGTTTTGTATTGTGGTATTGTTGTACTATACACTAATTTCTTTATACACTGCAAAAGTACTCGAACGGCTAATATATAACCATGTATTTAGTGCGGACCTAGTGATAAAAACTTTAGTTATAAAGTTTTTATCACTAAAAATAAAAACTTTAGTTATAGATTACTTTTAGTATAGATTAGGAGATTTCTCCTAATCTTGAACGTTTCGTTAATTTGCTACAAAAATATAATGCAAACTATTTTTACTTAATGTGTTTTAAATTAATTAAAATAAAAGATACGCTTATCTAGCCTCTTCATAGAAATCTGCTTAAAAAATAGTACGATTAAGATACATATACATTATTTTATACAAGATCTATTTGGGGATAATAATCCCCCACCCAAAAAGATTTTTTATCAGCCAGTAAAAAAGTGTACAAATAATAAAATAAAACGATGTGCCTTGAAAATCTGTACAAGCTAAGGGTGCCAGTCGAAACTGATTTTGGAGACTCCGGGGATTTGAGATTTTGTAATTTTCATCAAATCTTTCATAATAAATATTTGCAGCTTTTAAAATTGTGAAAAATAAATCATACAGTTTGCTCTGTTTACTGTTATATAAATACATTTGACAGGCATGTGGTTGCACTGCAAGACCACTTCTGTTCTGTTTCTGGTGCATTACAGTGTTTTAACAGAACAGCAGTACGCGAAGTACTTTCTTTGTGTTACATAAATGTACCTTGGACTAAATTTGTTTTATTTCGCCGGAAATAACGGATGAGTACAAAAAGTACTTTTCACAAAAAAGTATTTTTCTCAAAAAGTTCTTTTCACAAAAGAGTAGTTTTCACAAAAAGTGCTTTTCACAAAAAGTACATTTTCCACAAAGCGTGTAATAATAACAGTTACTACTACTAAAAGTTCTTTTTGCAATGTTCACTTTCAAAAATTTTGTTTTTAAGAAGTAATGGCCTCTTAACAACTACCTTTAAGAAGCTAACGCCTAAACAAAATATGGCCGCAACTTCATGCCAAATGCTGTCAGATAACAAGAAATTCAAATAACGTCAATTAAATCGCCAATCGCCGTTTAAAAATTATCATCGCCGTAAACAAATTTCAATCGCTATATCTGGCAACACTGCTAGCGGCACATGCGCAGCTTTAAAAAATAACGGATGAGTATTATGAATGCTACCACTGAATAACATGTGGTAGGTTGCCATACGAATAATTTCCCAGCGGCTAGTGGTGCCATCTACTGTCAACCACTGGAGCAAATATGAACACAGCATTTAGCTTTGATATATAGTACTGCAGTGTTACATGTTCATTCGTTGCTTGCAGTTGTACCTTAACTTTCCAACCACTCCTTCATTCAATTCGACTGCAAAGAAATGGAAATACATAGCAAAAATAATTTCTACAGCGGCTAATACCAAATGGCCAACAAACATCACGTTAACTTCATACAGAGTACAAATTTGTTCAGTCGTGTTCGTGTAATCGTCGTGATAAGTTGTTAATAAGCAAAAAGCTAAATTCACTACTAACGAGCGCGTCTGACAGAGAAAAAAAGTATTGGAAAATTTTTTTCACATGAAAAAATTTTCACAATTCACTTTGAATAATTAAGATAAAATATAAAAAGAAATAAAATTTATATAAATTTTTTTGGACTCCTAAATGCACAAGAAAATTTAAATTTTTTTCCCCTTAATCGAAGTTAATTTGTTTAAATAATATAATAATATTGTAAAGCTGTTACAAAAGCGAAGAAAAAATTAGAAGCATATAACGGTACATACATATATGTATATAGGTGTATATTGTATAAGTATAGAAGAATAAACGTTGAGTGTTTAGCTGGCTGAGAGTGTGTGTTTGTGTGTTAAATGTTAATTGAACAATTTTTTTTTCTTGCTTCGTCGTCGTCTACTTAACAACGAAGGAAAAGAAACCTTTGAAAAATAATTAATTGTTTTAGTTTGATTTGTCAAGCATACTTTAGGGATGAAAAACTATTAAAAATTAGTTGAACTTTGAAGTGAATATGTAATTGTTAAAAATGTTGTCATGCTTTAACAAAAAAAAAAAAAAAAATGAAAAATTATATTGTATATATTTTTATTGCTGCATGTGTGTGTATGTGTATATAATGTGCAAGGAACAATTTTTTTTTATTCTTTAGTATATTTTTAACCATGTGTGAGATCACCACTTTTGATGGTTAAATTTTACGTACATGTGCACAGTGTTACCAGATAAAGGGCTTTTGATTGTTCAAGGAAATTGGTAAATAAACTTAGAGGTTTTTATTTCGCTTAACGCATGCTATTGATAAATTTTGGATATATGTATATTTTTTTAAACAGCTAAGAGCAAGATTTGTATAAATTGTAACTAATTGTACATTAATTGAATTATATATGAGTAAAACAGACAAAAAAAGTGTGTTTAACTACATAACCTATACAATTTCGTGATATAAAATATATTAGAAAATCAAATTGAATTATATATATTAAAAAACATCCTTGAGACTAAAATAAAGCAGACCAACTGTATAACCATGTCTGTATGCATATGAAAAAACTTTTTTTTTTGGTTATTCATTTATGAAAGTAGCCAAGCTTTTGAATGTGTAAAAATTCCAAAATATAAATTTTTTTTGGTTCAATAAATATATTCAATTTCTTTTGCTTTATTCCTACTATTAGACACAAATGTATTTGAATTTTATGATAAATATTATTTTGAAATCTTTCTTAATGACTTAGGAAATACATTTCTTTATTATTTATTTATATTAAATGCCAGTTTCCGTTTTGTCCGTTAAATAAAAACTTTGTGAGTTAATCTTAAAGGTAGAATAATTTAAAAATTTTGAATTAATATTATTTTAACTTTTAAAATCTTCTATTTGTCATACTATCTCAATTAAATTGGTGGACATACTTGACCATATAACAAACAAAAAGCATTAATTATTTTAAATTTATGAATAAATAAAATAATAGCCTATATTATAAAAAAATTATAAATTATATATATTATAAAAAAGTTTATAAATTATAACTAAAATAATTGAAAATAGATGTTTTTACTAAAACAAAAATTTAAAGTTAATGGCTGTATTTATAAAAATTATTGTGCGGTGGGATTCCACCCAGTATGCATAGAAAAATAAAATATATTTGAAATCTATTTTCACAAAATGTTGCTTCAAAAATTTTTAATGAAATACAATTCAAACTCATTTTAAATTTTATGAATATCAAGGGAAGTGTTCTTCAAAACTTAATTTTCCTATATATTTATTTTAAAATATTTTTTATAAATACGACAGTTAATATATAAAATTCGTGATGTGTGTAAATTGAGTCGTGCACGATATTTGGAAATGTAAACTGAGTAACGAATAATTCCGATTGTTTTACACGAAGGGAGTACATATAAACTGCTGGATGTTCAATAAACTCAATCCTAAACTTGACATGGCCAAACAGTTGAAGTTAATATATTCAGATTCCCATGCTCTGCAGTCATAATGTCCCATAAGCGCTTTAGTCAGTTAGAGTTTTAAGCTTTATTTCTATATGGAGAGGAAACATTAATTCGGATATTATTATTAGTAAAAGAAATTGAATATATTTAATAAATCATTTCGTCTGTTTCAATATAATGGCGTAGACCTCTAGTCTTTTTTGTTCAACTTAAAAATATTTATATACTCTTTTGTTCATATATTAAGGGATTGTTGTATAAATCCTGATTTATTTGCTTGGCTATTTTAGCCAATAATAAAAATATGTTAAGCAAAAATTTTAATGAAAAACGTTTACGTTCTGGTAATTATTCAAATATCACATATAGGGAGAGAGAGAGAGAGATATATAGATAAATAGCCAGTAATACCATTTGAATAAGTAATTTTCTACTGACTCTGATAACAACTGGCGTCAATCTTTTATTACCTATTGGTCTTCATAATACATAGATCTTATTTTACCAATCGTTAGTATTTTGTTTATGAATCGTCTCCATTGTGCATATCGAAGTCGTCTTTTTAGCCGACGATTGTTCAAATTTTTTTAAAGGATTGTTCGTTGTATAATTTAATTTTGTTTTTTCTTAATTTTGTGTTGGCTTAAACTTGCCTTGATATCGAAAGTTATAAAAAAAATTTTGGAATAATTCGTTCTCAATTTTAGAACGCACTGTTTCTCGCTGTGTACATAGAATTTCTATGATGTTCTTTAAACTTTATAATAAATTCAATGAAAGAACATTTCTTAACATTTCCATTACCAAACTTAGACAATAGGCGAAAATAGGCCGGGGTAATTAAAGTGAAAGTGAAATATTCAAATCGGCAAATGATTTATTGATCTTCACAAAAAAATCGATTTCAAAATACTTAGATGAAATAGATGTAAATATTTTGTACAAGAAATTGAAAGCCCTTTCAAATTGTGTCACACGAGGTCTGCAAAAACAAAGCACCAGCCGGGTATACACTTTTTGTCTATATTTATTTACTGATCAATTTCTCTCTTGTCTCCTTCAAAGTACTTCCCCTCAAAGTACTTCCCTTCTAAGCGGTTCTGAGACGAACTTTTCCATTCCGGTTTTCTCTTCTCAGTGGTTGTTAAATGTTCTACTTTCCTGATTCTCTTCAATCTGGACAGCAGGAAAATATTTCGAGGGGCCAAATCATTGGTTTTTGATGTTCTGGGGCGTCCAGCTTGAAACGTTTAAATCACTTATACACATTTTTTCACTAAAAGCACAATCACCGTATTATGCCACTGTTAGCACTTCAAGTGTTTTTAACTTTTTAAGATTTCTTTGAGAGAACTCAGGAGATTTCTATGTTACTGTAAATTGCTTATTTATGGCAATATTGTGAAGAAAGTGAGAGACAACAATGTGAGTACAATGAAACCGATAAGAAAATGAAACAAATTTGATAATAACGGCAAACTCGCCCCGTCTACTGGTAATGCTTGTCATAATTGTAAGTAAGTTCCGTGTCGTTGGCTGTTGTACACATACACATGCGGCTACAGAAGACAAAGTAATAATATATCAATACTTTATTTTTATTGAAATGAAAATAATATTTCACATTTAAATAATTTATTTATAAAATACCTAAAACCATACCGTTTTTTATATAATAACATAAAATAGAAATAGTATGCCTAATTATATACTACATATATTTACTATTTTTAACACCTTGAAGTATGCTTGGCTCTGTAATATATATACCCCCACTTTAATGTACATACATTTTCTCCCCTAACCCCTGAATGATATACTTAATATTTTACTTTAATTAATTGTGCTTATTTACATTTTAGTTAACCAACCAACATCTTCCCATAAACAATAGTTAAATAAAATAATTAAATTTTATTCCTACATCCTGTAAACATGTGTTAAATTATATATTATTATCCAATTAATATAATCAATTTGTTAAGAGCTTAACGTCATAAAAAGAAAGAAACAAACCAGCAGCTTAAGAGAGCATTAGAAAGAGCGAACAATACGTTAAAGAGTATAAAGTAAAAATTAATTGTTGTTATTGTTGTTTTAACTCTGTGTGCAAAAAAAAAGAAAGAAAGTGTAGAAAAATATCTGCAAAAAAATAATTGTTTAAATAATTGCAAAATCTCCATTCAATTGTTTGTTATTGTTGTTTTCTTCAATTTAATTCAGTTTTCGTTGAGCAGAAATTGAAACATTTCCTTATGATCGGCTCATTTTGGAATTTGTGTAGAGCGTGCCCATCAATGCCGGTTGACAAGGTGAGTAGAGTAGTATTTAATAAGACAAGATACTCAAGCATATATTATATATCTTATTTCCGAACATAAATATCTTTTATGGCTAAAGTTTTTTTTCTTTCAAAAATATCTGGGTCTTATTCTTTTTGGCAAAAAAGTGTTTTACCGTATTGTTTTATTTTATTTATTTTTTTGTTATTAAGCAGGCCATTGGGTCACAATACTCGCTCTTATGCCTACAATACATAATGGTTGCTGTTGTTACAAGTGATTTCATACTGCAGTATTTTGTTTTTCAAAAGCCTAAAAATCCTTTATATATACTCGTACATAAAAAAGAACTGGTAAAAACGTAACTACAATTGCAGTTGTGTTGTTAGACATGTTAAAACATGTTGTTGGCTTTGTGTTTTGTTGTATGGCTGAGGATAATAAGGTCGTTATATAAAGTTCTCTACCAATAAATTTTCATAACAAACATTTAGACGAATTAATTTAACACTAGCTACAAAAACAAAATATAAAAGTCAGTTTCTGACAACAGTTCAATCTCCTAAAAGTAGGCAGATTTTTTTGTTTTCTAAATTCATAACTGCTTGACTTGTGCTTTCGTTTTAATGTGCGGTTATATATGTTTAGCTGGCACTATAAGTCAAACGCCTGAATTAAGACTAGGTTTTTAGCAAAGAAAAGCAACAATGGGAAACATAAAATAAGTATATAAAGTAAAAACGCCTAAATGCTCGTAAAATTGGCAAATATTTTTTTACTCTTATGTGCGGCATTTTTTAGTTTTAATATTATCTAAAAGCACTTCAATAATTGGTATTATGCTCATACCCATACATATTTCTTATTATTAAGTCATTTTGAACTTTTAAAAATCATTTCATTCAATTCATCAGCTAGGAAATCTTAAATATTTTAATTCGAAATATACTTTTAAATATCTTGTGCTTGTTGGATGTAAAATTTAATATATGGAATACACTTACAGCAAAGTAGACACAATTTTCTTTAAGTCTGAGATCTCTGAAAAATATCCCCTGCTTCTGATCTCCAACATATAGAGTCGAGGCATATTTATTTTAAATAGTTCAGCCTTTAAGAAGATTTTTCTGGCAGGACCTGCCTATTACTATTGCCAAATGTTATACTCTTTATTGAGGCTTTTAATAAATAGAATAAAACTTTGAAGATATTCTGATTTTGGAAAATACTTTTCACAAAAAGTACTTTTCACAAAAAGTACTTTTCACAAAAAATACTTTTCACCAAAAGTACTTTTCACAAAAAGGATTTTTCACAAAAAGTACCTTTCACAAAAAGTACTTTTCACAAAAAGAACTTTTCACAAAAAATACTTTTTACAAAAACTACTTTTCACAAAAAGTATTTTTTACAAAAAGTACTTTTCACAAAAAATACTTTTTACAAAAACTACTTTTCACAAAAAGTATTTTTACAAAAAGTATTTTTTACAAAAAGTACTTTTCACAAAAAGTATTTTTTACAAAAAGTACTTCTCAGTAAAAGTACTTTTCACAAAAAGTACTTTTCACAAGAAGTATTTTCCACTAAAAGTGGTTTTCACAAAAACTACTTCTCACAAAGAGTACTTTTCACAAAAAGTACTTCTCACAAAAACTACTTCTCACAAAGAGTACTTTTCACAAAAGGTACTTTTCACAAAAAGTACTTTTCACAGAAAGTACTTTTCACAAAAAGTACTTTTCACAAAAAGTACTTTTCGCAAGAAGTACTTTTCACAGAAAGATCTTCTTCCACAAAGCGTCTCATAATAATACATACTACTAAAAGTACTTTTTCAAATATTCACTTCCAAAAATCGTGTTTTTAGAAGCAATAGCTGTTTAACAACCATTTTTAATAAGTTAACGCCTATACAAAATATGGCCGCAACAACAGTCATAACGCTGTCAGATAAACAAGCCCCATAGATAAATGGAGAACAGGAGCTTGAAAGCCTCTCGCATGTTTTTTATTTTTATATTGTTATTTTTTATTTTTTTATCTTGGACCAGCGCTCAGGGGATGACCCCTATATATGCAATGCATTGCGCCGGAACTGAAAAGGAGGGGATAGTATTGAGGGGACAGATTAGGAAAGATGAGAAGATAGACAGTTTTTTTTGTAGCTATTTCAACCTTTTTTACTTCGCCGGCTAATTTTTGCTACAGGGCCGCCGAAGGTGGGTGCTGTTACTCTGCTTTTAGTACATGATAGTGTCAGTCGCTGCCAATTATGTTCAGTGACGAGTGCTATGCATTCATCATTGAAACAGGGTGGCAACAACTAACACAACCACGCACTAATGCTGATCAGAAGAATTCGACACAGAATTTCATGACTCAGCGGGGGCTCGAATTCAGGACTCTCCGCTTCATAGTTTCGTGTTCTACTACTTCAGCCAACATCACCCACATGTTTTTTATTTTCTTTTATTCTTATGATCCTGTTTTAAAATCGTATGAAATCAAATAAAAGAGTGGCAACATTGTTGACAGAGAGCCCAAAGAGAGCATAAGGGAAAGTGCTGCCATTTTTTTCGATGGGAGAAAATTACCCAACACTCATAACACATCTAACTTTTACAACTTATAAGAAAAAGAAAAAAAAAGAAAACAAGCTAAAGTGAATTTTTAAAACAGATCTCGTATATTAGAAGTGTTCACAAAAGGTATCAAAAAAAACTATTCAAGGCTTTTTTGTGCAGTTTGTTACAAAAAAGGGTAAAAAATTAGGTATTCAATCACTTCTGTTCCCAAAAAGAGTGCAAATTTTGTAATACATTCAAACGCTAGTAATTTTACTTACTCCTATTTTATTTTTTCCTACTTCTTATTATTATTCCCCGACGGTTACGCACTTCGAGCGAAATTTGCGCAATATTAACATGCGACCCCATTCATTATATACATATATTGCGGCCTCTTATGAATAGGGAAGCCGAATAAGCAATGTCGAACAGACAGACGTTCGTGGAATCGATTTTGAGAAGTCTATAGAAAAGTTAGGGACTTCGGTTTTGATTGGTGTATTGGGAATAGTCCTAAATGAATTGCTATTGAAAATCAGAAAAATCTAAAGTACGGTGCCATGTGGTGGAAAATTTAGAATTCGTCCTAATATATAAAAGTAATTAGCTAAAACTAGGTTTTATTTTTTTATCAAAACCTGAAAGAACTAAAAAAAGATCGATCTCAGAGTTTGAGAATTGCAATTTTTTTTTGATACATAAAAGTAAAAAGCTAAAACAATTTTGTTTCTTTTTCTTTATCTTTTCAAGATATTTGATGTTTTTGAAAGAAATTCTTTGGTATCAGAAATCCGAAAAGCCAAAAAGATAGCTCCAGAGCTGGAAAATTAATTTTTTTTATAATATTGATGTCATCCAATATAAGAAATGTGTTTTAATTATGAATATATTTTCTTACTCGTAGTTTTTTGTAAATTAAATTACCGAATTGAAAATTATTTAACATTAACATTAATTTTATAGGAATTTTGTCAAAACCTAAATTTTATTGAGAGTAGAATATTTTGAATATTTTTCAAGCAGAACAGTTCAATTTTGATTTCGAGGTCGCTACGCCATCTCATCAGCGTTCTTTGCTCATAATTTTATTTTATGTTTTTGTTAACCTACTATATTTTATTTTTTTTGAAATAAATAAGAATTGAAAATCAGAAAAATCAAGAAGATGGATGTATATAAAATTTGGTATAGCAGAGTATAGGACTTCTAGTTTTTAATTTATATATCCCTGTCAAATTTGTACCAATCGAAAGTAGAGGAGTGTGGCTGGGAGCCTACAAAGCAAATTTTAAGTTTATAACTTCCGTAGCCATTTATGTTACTTTGACAATTTTATAGAATATCCTAATATAAAAATATGATCACTAGCTATTTTAAAGGACAAAATATGAAACGATTAATTAAAAATATATGAGAAATTAATAAAATTGGAAATCTTCAAATCTATTTAATAGGTTTTTTCAGAATTAAGAAGAAGAAAAAACTTTTTATTAGTATATCCCTTTATTATTATGGTAAAGAACATAAAAGTCTTAGCTTTACCTAGAATTTAATTACAGCTAGAATTTCTTTTCTATAGAATCTAATCAGCGGTGCGCTCTAATATTATGTGTTTAAGATAATACCGTAAATGTGTAATATGCTCCATATCTATTGTTATATCTATCAAGAGGACTTCAGCAAAAAAAAAAAAATATTATTATTATTATTTATAAATATAAAAAATTAATAAAAGAAATAAAAATTTCTATGTATGTTTTAATTTCAATTTCTAAGGACTAAAACTCCTTGTACATAATTACACTATTAATTGAAAACAGTTCGTATATATTCAAAGCATACCATTAACGGTGCACTTTTAATTTAAACACATTGCCTGCTTTTAGGTGTACTTATTCTTTCTGTATAACCAATACAATATGACGATGATGTTATTTTATAAAATTACTATTGATTTTCTATTTTAGTTTTAATTCTGTTTGATGGCATACAAAAGGAAAAAAAACGCTGTATATATTTGTTTTGCTCTGCATTATAAAGTCTTTTCCTTAATGACGCATCATATTGCTTTTTATACATTTTCTACTATACAATATATAGTTTATTTCTTTTAAGAACTTCTAGTGCAGATAAGACTTTACGCAATTTCTTATTTGCTTTTTACATTACAAGATATATAAAAACCTATATGTATATAAAACCGAGTCATAATTGTGAATTCTATAAAGGAAAAGAGTTTGCCAAATAAAATTTTAGGTACAAGAGAAAAATTTCTAAAACACCAATAAAAAAACAATAACGAACAAGTGTGTTCGTAGAAGCAGGAAAACGAAAATTTAGAAAAATATTTCTAAAAATCAATAACATATGATAGAGTGGCATTCAATTGAAAAATACTATGCAAAAACCATATGAAATGAAATTAAAAAGAGAGGAAATAAAATATATGCAACAACAATATAATGACGGTTTAAGGCATAGGACAATAACAACTACAAAAATAATTGAAAAGTATATGGAAGAAAAGAAAATAGATGGCAGAGTGAACGGCAAAAGGTGGCAAAAGTTAAAGAAACAACTTGCACCACAGTGAACAAATGTCAATGGAATGAGAAGAAAAAGAGAGCACACAAATTGACCAGGAGATGAAAACTACACCCCGAACAAGAGACTAGGAGCAAAATGAGAGCACATGTTACATATATTGCACCCTAAAACTAGGCAATAAAATGAATACTTTCCTTACTATGCAGCATTAACTGGAAGTCCATGGATTTTACAAAAACAACCACAAGGAAGTAAAAGAGATTTAGAGAAAAGAGAGCGATGAGTATAAATACAAATAAGAGAGAGAGAGAGAGGCAGCTAGCCCCTGTTAAATAAAAGGCTGCATGTGCTTGCAAAAAGTCTTTGAAACAGAAAACCGTAAAAAAATAATTATTCTTGCCGTATGACTGGAGCCGGCTTTTGACTGTTTGCTTTTCTTGCTTTTAAGGTGGTTTGAGTAAGTGGCTGATGGTTTAAAGTATATAACAGAATAAAATCACTTTACAAAAGCAACAATGGGCTAGAGTGTAGAAAGAATAAAAGGGATAAACACCACATAAAGAGAAGGACATCCAAAAAGTTTTCTGCGAGTGTATTGGTGTATGGTACGCTTGGCTGATTAAGTTGTAATATGATTACTATTACATCAGCACGTTGGCCAAAGCGTATTACTTAACAACCAAGTAACGAATCTCTTAATTTGGTCGGTTCTGGCCCTAACTGCTTTTCGGCGTGTGCATATACACAAAATCCACCAGAACTGGCTATATAAATTAATGCCTGTTTTTCATGTAAAGCAGAACATCAAAATGGCATTAAAAATAGAAAATAGCAAACAGTTTAATTTTTTTATTACAAAAATACCGGCAATAAGTATTTCTTCTTTGAAAACTTTATAGAACTCTTTTGGCTGCATTATATTAAACAAATTAAGTTCAAGTAAATGTTATACTAGATTTCACTTTAAAATCATTTTAAAACACAAGAGAATAACGTTTTTTCCAATATGACTCATCAGCTGAAAAAGATTTGTTTTTCTATTCCATAGAAAAAGCAAATTTCTTTCTTTTCTTTATAACCACAAGAGGAAGAGGCTTGCCAGCAGTATTTTCTTAGACAGTAAAACAAAGAAAAAAAAACAAAAGAAATAAAAATATTTGGTCACCAGCTGTTTGTTGTTCCATAAACTCTTCTGTATGTGACGTCTTGTTTTGTTGGTAAAAGTCCAAGAAAATTTCTATGAAATTTAATTTATAAAGGTTGGAGTAATAAAGTTTATAAAGGGAGATTGGAAGATCGATAGAAATGACTGAGGCGGATTATAACTAAAGAGTTTTGCAACAAGAACTTTGTTTTTCAATTGCGGTAACACCAACAACATGATAGTTTTGACCTTTAGTTTTTTTTGACGTATTCCTAGTATGACTTCCGGTATATGGTCGGCCGTGATTATGGTCCATCTGCTCGGTCTAATTTTTCACTGATTTTTCCAATAAATAAAATTAAACCAGGGGCCAAATTACCGCAGTCGATATCGAGCGAAATTTTCATACAATTTAAATAAAAATTTCGAACGATATCGAGTGCCATAATTTGCCTCCAGATGTTAAATCACAGGAACGAGGAGGCTGGCAAAAAAATTGTCACCAAATTGATTTTGCAATATATTAATTTCAAGGCGTATTGTATGATAAGCTGCTTCGTTGAAAGTAAATATCGTTGATGCCTAGCAGATTTCTAAACAAATAAGTGCCGACGATTCCTCCACAACAAACAATCAATTTCAATAAATTAACGGCTTCAAGAATATCTTTGCTTCCAATGCAGAAATTTTGCTTAAGAACGTACTAAAGTATAGTGGAACAAAAAAAAAATTCAGAAAATAGTACCTAAAAAAAAATAAACGGCAACACGGGTATTAAACATAAGTGTGTTACCATCGGTTTGATACAATTCTCGTATATATTATCCAAATTTATTCGACCTTATTATTAATAAATCACGTTTATTTAAGCAAGGGGTCAATTATTTTTATAAAAACATTGACCTCTTGCTTAAATAAATATAATTTGTTACCAATTCTAAATTGTTAATTTTTCAACGGACTTAAGTTCGAATCTGCATGACTGCAAATAATTTTTTTATTATTTTATTAATAAATGAATTTGTTCAAACTCTATTTATTATTTTTTATATTAAGATTGGAATATTAAGAATATTTTCAATAATCAATTTCAATTTTCGTTAAAAACATTGGTTAAATATTTGATATTCCTACTAACTGGCACCACTTAAAACAGTGGAAAAATTGAACAAAGAACGCTGATGAGATGGCGTAGTGGCCTCGAAATCAGTACTGATCCGTTCTGATGGTTTGATGATTATTGAAAATATTTTTAATATTCCAATCTTAATATAAAAAATAATAAATAGAATTTGAACAAATTCATTTATTAATAAAATAATAAAAAAATTATTTGCAGTCATGCAGATTCGAACTTAAGCCCGTTGAAAAATTAACAATTTACATAAGAAAGTTCGACTAATAAAAATTCATACATAATTGTTAACAATTCTCGTATGAAATTTCCTAATTAATTTTTTTTTTATAAAAACTGTTATCATATTCAATTAAGTCACCTAGTAATTAGGGGCAAACAAAACATACTCATGAGCACTGATGCTGAAAGTGTAGCGGCTTTCGAAAACAGCAGCTCTGCTCTGCTGTGTAAGTTGAATAATAAAATTGATGATGACTTTTTCTTGTGGTCCAAATGGGAGAAAAAATTTAATTTTAACAAAAAGACATATTTCCAGATATTAAAAATATTTTTATTTAAGTTTATTACAATTAAGTTACGGTTAAAAATTATGTTGGCCTGGCAGACTAGCAATATCTTATCAAATTTATCAATCACGTTTGTCAATAAATTGTTGTCAATGATTGATATCTGCTCCATGTTTTAACCTCTTGAACCGATTTCAAAATACTTCATAAAAAATCGAAAGGTAACACAAATCCTAAGGCCTTGGTGGCCAATTTGCTCCTGTTCCATGGGAAATAAAGCAATTAGCGAAGCAAACAACATTTTTTTTAATAGTAAAAGCACTTTGTTGAATTATGTAAGGTTCCTTACTAACTAACCGGAATGTATTTCGCATCTGAAATTAAAGATTTAGAATAAAAGTTACAAGGAAAGCAAAAATGGCAGAATATATAAAAAGATACCTGAATTTACAATGTCTTTCTGCATATAATATTAGGACTTTCAGTTCAATGCAAAATATCTAAAGGAAAATGATGTAGTTAATGTAAGTGATTGAAAGGGAAAATAAATTTAATTTTGACATCCCCACAATTCCCACATAAAATTTTCAAAATCCCAAGATTGGGATTTCTCAGTATTTTTCTGGTTTTTCGCCAGGAAGAGATAATTTGTTTTGGAATTATTCAAAAGCCAATTGGGTCTTCAAATTTTGCATAATTTTGTTATAATTAAAATATTGTTTCTCTGAAGAAAACAGAATATTTTTTAGATTTCAACTTAAATTGGTTTTGGTATACAACAAATATATTATATTCAATTAAGAATTTTTCTAAAATACGTTTTAATATCAAAGAGATACGATAAATATTTCAAGGCACAATAAAAAGTTTTTTCATAGAACTGGCTTATGGAGACCAGGTTTTAAAGGATATAACAAATTCTTTAAAACACCAAGATATTACACTAGACCAACGTATTGGTGTAGTGTACTCCGATATCGCTGAGTATCTGAACTTACAAAATATGATAAGCTTGAAATACTGATCGTTGTAAATTAATACGACCCGAATACATTTTTTAAGTTGTTCTTGACAGACACTATTTTCTTATTTGTTTTTATTTAAATTTCTATGAAAAACTATTACAGAAAAAGTAATATAAAAGTTTGCAAAGAACAAAAAAAAAAAAGAAAGAATAAAAACAAAAAGCAAACAGAAAAAAATAAACACTAAAACACCTTTTCAAATGAAATATGATAAAAAGAAGAAAAAACCTCAACGACATAAACAGCTGAAAAGAGGAATTAAAAAACCGTTATGTCACACAAAGAACACGCATACAACAATGAAAAATGGAGAAAACAAAATGACCATCACAAAACCGTTATAATGGTCCATTGCAATTTGTGTAAGTGTTTTTGTGTTCGTATGCAAGGGGACAAAAAAAAAACACTTAATGCAGCAGCGTTTCCCTACTAATTTTGAAAGTAGAACTAAAAATATTCGCATAAGAAATTTAATAATTTTTATACAAACATTTTTTACTTTCAATTAATAATCAGAACTTCAAGTTATCAACTAGATTTCGGGATTTTCGATCACTTGAGTACTCAACAAGTAACAACCTGTTATATTCGAGCGGGTCGAATCTTAAATACCCTCCAAATATTTAGTTAATAAATTAACAATTTTTAACCTTGTGGTTCAGTTTTTTTAAGACATTTCTGTGCTCAATTTTAAAACTCTATTTTGCCAGCGTCACTCCCGGAAGGGTGGCATCTCAACTTTAAGGTAAAAATTTAAACAGTAATTTTTTTGGGGTAATTAACTGTAGAAACAAATATGTTTTGTTAGGACCGCTTAGGGGCCAAAGGTGAGTGGAGGGTTATGGCAGTGGAAGATCAGAGAACAGCTTAAGAAGTAAATTTTTGAGGAACTTAGACTTAAGGAATAAAATTTGTTATATATTTACACTATATTTCCATGTAATGTGTTACTTTAACGCCCAATTAAGGGGGCGGGGTCCAAAAAATTATTTGCCTAATTTTCAGGCACCGAATTCAACGCTTTAGTTTATCTGTGACATAAAAATATAGCATTTGCTTATTAAAATTACAAAAAAAAATTTGAAAATTATGTTGTTTTTTGAAGGTTGGTTTAGTTCTTCTTAGGGGAATTGGCAGAAGTCATATATAAACATTAGCCCAGTTCACAATCTCGAGCAAGTAGTCTAGCATCGTAGCATGAGCAAAATAATTGTACTCTACACCAACAAAATACATTGAAAATGCTCTCAAATACTCTATCAATTTGCAAATGCTATAATGCAAGACCATTTGCACAGGATTGTGAATTGGGCTATTAATTTCATAAAATTTTCTTTCCAATAAAGCCCGTTTCATTGATATTAAAAATATATTTCCTTGTTTTATTGTGATTTAAACTTGTGTCACTCTATAAAAATCACCCTTTGCTTTATGGGTTCTTAGAGGGTAATTTTTTTGAGTTACAAACGGAGGTTATAAAAACATCAGACCTGTCACTGGTTTTTCTAAAATATTTAAGGTCTAATGCATAAAATATATTTGATGTTTATAAACTGCTGATTTAACAAATTTAAATTAAAAAGATTAAAGCACATAAAATATTTTGTAAGATAATGGTTAAACTAAGTTTAGTTAATCTGACAGCAGATTTGTGCCGCTATTCCCTAATTTTTATGCAAAAGTTTCACAAACATTAGAAATAACAAAAAAAAAATTACATTTCGCTGGAAAATGAAAAATTTTAGGCCACGTTAAACCAAGTTTAAACTTAAACCGCATAACAAAAACACGGCCTAAGTGCATCAAATTTATAACGGAACTACGCTTTGAATGGATGTGCCTATAAACCACTTCAGTCTCCCTGCGAAATATCTGTATATTTTACCTTTTTAAGGTTTTCCGTTTATCTTGTTTATTTTTTTGTTTTATATTTTATTTTTATTTACCTGCCTATTGTATGCACTTCGGGTTATGCCATATGAGTTACTTTCTTAAGGTTTTTTCTTGGCATAATTGTGTTTTATATACTTTTTTATTGTTTTTATTTTTGTAACTTTATTATTTATTTATTTTTTTCAATTTTATGGTTACAGTTCATGCACCAGCAACACTAAATACCAGTGCACAAACTAGTACCCAACAGCGGCTGTAGTAGAAAACAATTGAAATTGTAAATAGAAAAGAAAAAATCCTACACGAAAAAAAACTTTAAAGCAAAAAATAATCAACAGCACTGTGGGCAGGTGTTTAGTATTGTAATTGCCTGTTTGTGCTGAATGCACATTTCTTGCTTGTTTCTTTTTTTACTGTTGTTGTTGTTGTTTTTTGTTTTATTTAATATACTTTTTGCCAAACATGTAACACAAGACATGGCAAAATTTGCATTTTCACTTAATGTGCAAAAAAAAAATTGTGCTTGATTTTCTTTCACTAGCAGTAATTACACGCTATAATATGAGTTATAGATAATATTTAAACACAGTGTGTAACATTATTGATAGTAAAAAAAAAGTGATAATAAATGAAACCTAAATGCTATTGTTTTTAAAAGCCACAACAAAAATTTTCTAGGGTTAATCTTCTAGGGTTAACCAATTTAGTCAAGTATACAATCCTCCTAAAATATTATATAACGTTAATTAACAAGAATGTTGGGAGCTATTAAAACGAGATATATTTGCTCTGTATGCCATCATACGAGGTCTGTTCAATATATAAATGAATTTCAAATTTTCTCAAAAAATATTTTTTTTATTCATCAATTTCTCATATAATACACCTGCCAATCTCACATCTAATACACCTGCGCCAGTGTGTTTTCCAATCCTCTAGGCAGTTCTGATAATCACTGCTTGATTGGTCTTTCAGGTCTCTCAGTAATTCCCTACAAAATAATCTTTAATTATCACTTCACGTGGTGTCATAATGTCCATGGACATAATGTCACTTATTTGGGTGACATAATGTCTATGGACATTATGTCAATGGACATTATGTCAAGCCACTTTTAAAATCGACTTTTCGATTAACAATGATGCTCTGTATCAAAATACATGTTGTACCAAAGATTTGCATTGGAACATTTTTGGGAAAATTTTCATATTAGAGAAGTTTTGATTTTTTCCATAAAAGTTTTCCAATGTATTTCAGAGCTTTTCCTTTTTTTAAAATATACAAGTATGTACTTGTCATACAATGAATTTCCTTTTAATTTTGCGCTACTGGTCTTGGCATGTCATGTCAGCTTTTATGTACAAGTCATTGTCATTGTCTGTATTATCTTAAGAAATCGTTTAAAATAACTCTGACATGTTTGACAGAAGTTGTAACTTTTCTAGATAGAGAAAATACTCGTATATATTATCCCGTAACAATCATGGAAGGGAATTATTTTACTGATTGAACTCATGTGCATGATTCTGCTTGTGGTCATGTTCAAACAACACTTTGTTCTGACATGTTGTACGAAATAGTTATCGCACATAAATCAGCCAATACGCTTAATGATTGAAAATAATATAAGAGAGAATAAAGGAATGAAATCTATTTAAGCGTAAAATATTACAAGCATTATTTCCATGTCAAGTACGTATGGATGTGTGTGTGTGTGTGTGTGTGTGTGCATGTATGCTTTTCCCTTTGACTTTGTCAATCATATGTTTTAGCATTTTTGTCATAAAAATCAATACAATCTTATTGAAATGCATGTCGACTGAGTGTTGACCCCCCCCACATTTCCTCTCACTAAAACCTTTCTAATAAAACATTCTACATTTAAGCTCTCCTATTATGCACATGCTGCAAACCACAATGTTGCAAGTACTTGCACGAGTATTAAATCAACTAAATGGGTGACTACGGACTGGTTGCCTGTATA
Source organism: Linnaemya tessellans (assembly GCA_951800035.1). Classification (NCBI taxonomy): domain Eukaryota; kingdom Metazoa; phylum Arthropoda; class Insecta; order Diptera; family Tachinidae; genus Linnaemya; species Linnaemya tessellans. Next base: position 21,258,371 of record OX637532.1, on the reverse strand, counting down.
AATAACTGACACACACCACCGGCTGACGGACTGTTAGAAAGCCTTGCCAATCATATGTTATAAACATGCAACATTTATTGTTGCCGTGTTGGTTATTTTCTTTTCTCTTCTTCTTGTTGTTGTTGTTGCTGTTGAAATTATTTTGGTATGTACTTGATGTTTTAAAATTTACAGCTGTTTTGTTGGAAACATGCAAACAATAAAAGAACGATTAGAATATGTGTGTTAGTGTGTTGATGTTGTTTTTTTAATGCCTACAGACACATGCAAGCGTTTATATGTATGTGTGCTATCATGTGTTGTGGTGTTTTAGCCGGCAAAGAAAACAACATTAAAATTACGTGTTCACTTTTTTCGTACGAGTATCTTTGAATTTTATTTGGCCACATTTTAAAAGAGAAACTTCGTTTAGGCAAAGAAATTTTCATTTAAAATTCCGATAAACGTTTTAGGTTCATAGTAAATTGAATTAAAATTGATAGGCTAATAGTTCGAAAATTACTTGTTTTGATACCCTCCAAAAAAAAAAAAAAATGCAGGGTATATTCACTTTGTCATTCCGTTTGTAACGCAGCGCAATATCCATCTGAGACCCCATAAATTATATATATTCTTGATCAGTGATGAATTCTAAGACGATCTGAGCATGTCCGTCCGTCTGTGGAAATCACGATTCAGTCCAAACGAAAACACCTGGACTCTTGAAATTTGGTATAAATATATCTTCAAGGATAGCACAGGTCAAGTTCGTAAATGGGCTGAATCGGGCTAGAGGGAAAAACCTTCCCCTAAGAAGAACTAAACCAACCTCTAAAAAAACCACATCATTTTAAGTTTTTTTTTGTAATTTTGTTTAGCAAATGATATATTTTTTTTAGGTCAAAGGAGGTGCAACGCGTTAAACTTGGAGCTATCAAATAAAATAAAATAATTTTTGGACCCCGCCCCCTTTAGTGGGCGTTATTATATGCAAAAATAGTGCACAAATTTAACAAATTGTTTTACTTAAGCCTACATACATTCCTTTAAAATTAAATTTTTAAGCTTTAATGATGAAGCTGACACGTAACCTGGTACTACTCTGCCCTACCCCCTCCTCCCCCTTTGCCCATTAAATGATCCTACAAAAAAATTTTTTTTTTTAATTTTGTATGTAATTATGCCAAATATTTATTTTTATTGTTTTATGGCAAAGGTGAAATATCTCCCCCACAGCCCTTGCTAGAGCGACCCCGCCAAAATACAGTTCTAATACCCTCCAAAAAGAATTGGACCCCATAAAGTATATATATTCTTGATCACTGTTGAAGTCTGACACGATCTAGCATTGCCCATACATTCTTCTGTGGAAAACATGATATAGTCTATTTTTGGACCCCGCCCCCTATAGTGGGCGTTCACATACGATATTATATGAAAAAATAGTGTACATATTGAAAAATTTTTATTCCTTAAGCCTATAAGAAGCTGAGATGTTCTCTGATCTTGCAGAGGTGAAACCTCTCCCACGGCCCTTCCCGGAATGACCCACTCAAAATAGAGATTTAAAATTGGGTACAGAGATGTCTTAAAGGAACTCAAGCTGACCCAGTTAAACATTTTAGTTTTACTTACTAAATATTGGGAGGGTATTTAAGATTCGACCCGGTCGAATATAACGTTTTTACTTATATTTTTTCTCTTTGTATTTGTTGATCAAACATATCTTGTACTTTAGACTGAAATAATTTTGTATTGAAAAACCAGAGAGATCAAAAAGATGGTCCCAGGATTGGCAGGAATGTATGTAAATACTCCAGACGTATGTCGATGAAGGGTGTGTGAGATTCGGCACAGACGAATAGGGCTTTTTTACTTCATCTTACTTCATCTTGCAGCTGCTACTTTTTTTATTTAAGAGGTCGTTTGTTTTCAAAATAACATATTATAGACACAACACCCCTTGAAGATGCTCGTATTTTTAACAATTAAGTTATATAATATTTAAGCAAAATTATTGCAAACACTCCTGCATAACACTAACGGCATACTGTTAAGTGTAAAGTTATTAATTTATTTAAAATAATGTAAGACAATTGTACAACATAATAAAATTTGTTTGCGAAGACCAAAATATATTACAGGTTTTTCCTTTATAAAATACGATTAAAAGGTCTATAATAAAATGCATGTAAAACACAAATTTTTAACTTGAAATGAACACACAATTAATTATATGATGTCAGATATACAAAATAATTTGGGTGAAAGGTTAACTCATTGTTTGAAAGAAGCATTAGTGCTAACAAGGACACTCTACACAAATTTGTTTCACAAATTTTATTTTTGTCATTAAGATGCATTGACAAGTTTTATGCTGAAAAAGTATTTTTAATTGTTATTTTTAGCGTTAGCAAATCAGCAGAAGGGTTAGGTGTGAAGCATTAACTATTTTCTCATAAAAACTATTTACAAGTAAAAGCTTTTGGAATTTGTGTAACTATTATTTATATTTTGTACCGAAATCGTTATTTAATTGTGAGCTGTTAGAGTGTAACTTAAAATATTATATATAGATAAATAATAGAAGGCGCTTAATAAGAGGTGGGCAAATGAGCTTAGGAAGTAAGACACACTTTTTTGCGAGAAATTCAGTTTTATTGATGTCAACGTCGGGCAAATGTTTACCTCTAGCACGTCAGCGGACGTCCATTCTTATCAAAAAATTTTGAACTACATTTTGCAACAAAACTTCGCTTATCTCGTCAATGCAGCGCCTAATATAATTTTTCAGAGCCTGCCTGTTTTTGAAATGGTCCCAGAGAAAATATTACAGCGGCGTTAAATTACGAGAACGAGACGACCAATTGAAATCGGCAAATCGAGAAATTACGCGAACGGGAAATTTCTCATGCAATAACTGAATTGTTAAGCCGGCTATTTGGTTTGTGATACCACCGACATTAGCCAATTGTGGACACAAATTATAAAAATAAGAGAGTTTACGATGACTGCGTTTCCTTGCTCATTTTAGAAAAAATAACGGCCAATGATGCCACCTCACCAGAAACCGCAACATATGGTCACTTTTTTTTTGATGTAATGGTTTTTCGAGGGCTGTTTGTGGAATTTGTGAGCCCCATATGTAACAATTATGCTTTTCTACATAACCGCGTAATTGAAAATGAGCCGCATCACTAAAGATAATTTTGTTGAAAAAAACCATGGTTTTCGTTCATGCTTGAAACACATTCACGACAGCAGGCTACCGACTACATGGCTACGTGTGCCGCTAGGAACACTTGTCGCCGTAAAGTAAGCTACTTAATTATTTTGAACGCGGCAGCCACAACGTCAATATCTCATTTTAGTGGTGCCACTTTTGTTAATACAAGGTTCACAATTTAATGAAATAAAAAATGGAAAAAGCAAATATGTAAAAAAGATATTACAGCTTACACAGTTGTTCATTGTGAGTATTGTTATGGGTTGCCATTAGAGTGGGAAACATATTTGTGTTATAATATTTCAACAACTTTCATATAGAAAAATAAAATATTCTAAATCTATTTATAGATCGAAACAAAACTAATAATAATAAAAACATTTTATTTGTTCTTTTTTGTGATGGCATTATGAAAATGAGTTTATGAATTAATTCATATGTGGCCTAACTCACGTTTTTTTTTATCGATAACGACTATCAAGTATATAAAAAATTAGAGCTTAAATGTCGTTGGATCGGTTTTTTTTTTAATATTGGAATTTTTACTTGTGAAGTCAGGTGCAAAATTTAATAATACTCACAATATGTGAATAAATTTGAAAAATATTTTCAACAAGAGAAAGACATTTTGGAATACTTTGAAATGATACCCACATCGTCTATATGCGTCCTATATTCTAGGTTTTATAACCAAAAAAAATAAATAAAAGCCGAGAGTGATCGCCAAAAAAATAAATAAATAAAACTTACAAAATAATTTTTATTCTTGAAAGGGCTATTAAATTTTATATTTTTAGCAATTTTCATAAGCTTGATCAGTTTGATAATATATTTAAACGCTTATGTTTCACTGTGTTGGCAGCACTAATTTATTTATTGTCGCCTACGAAAATAGAAATTAGTTTATTTTGACTACAACTACAAAAGTAGCACAGACAACAACCTGCCGTGAATGTGTTTAATGCTTCATATTAAATTTTCAAAATTAAAATTCTTTTTGCGATAGTGTAACGTTCCATGGTAAACATTTCACAAGATTTTGCGAAATAAATGTCAAAATTTAGGATCAATCATCTTAATATTTCATTATTTGACAAGTAAGTAAAGTCTAAGTAACTAAATCGACCAAACTTTCGACTCAGATTTCTAGAGCTATTTTATGACACAAAAATAAAAGTAATTCAAAAAGTCTTAATTATTTTATGATTCTTTTTTGTAGACATTTTTCTTAAACTATTCAAATATAATAAGATATTATTATGATATGACTAAAATAGTATATGATGTGAATAGCCCACTTATTATTAGCCTCACATAACCAACTTACGTTTTTTTTAAATAGCACATTTTGTTCCCAGCCCTTTAAACGACAGGTTGCTATTAAAACTGAAATTGCTCAAAGTAATAAAAATCCTGATATATTAACTTCTTTAAGCCACTAAGTTTTTAATTGTAATAAATTATATCAGCATCTGATGTTGACATCAAAATACATTCATACACATTTTATTGTGGCTTTCAAACTAAGTTCTGGTAAGAAATATTGTAGGCCAATGCATAAAATCAGTACAACAAGGTTTTTAATTTTCTCTAAAAGAAATAGAAAAAAAAAATTGAGGAAGAAAAAAATATATAATATTCTTTTCATTAAATGTACCAGCATCAGTTACAATGACAAATTTATATAGACCATTTAATACTACACGACTTTACAACATCAATATATTTACCAGCGCCAGCAAACCGATTCCAGCGCGCCCTTAAGAAGGTTGGCCACTTACTACACCACATCTCATGAAATATCGTCATCTAAGCCAAGCAAAAAAGCAAAAATAAAAAAGAATGTGAATACATAGAAGAAAAATAAAATATAAATTGAAAGCATGGAAGTGCTATTTTTATTGGACTTGGGTTTTATTCGTGTTTTTTTTTTCTTCTACCATATATAAGCGGGTGTTGGTTAGAAGGATTTCATCATTGAAAGGACAACATAATGTGGAATTTTACAAAATACAAATATGTAATCTTGCAACATGTAGCATTTAGCAGAAATAAATATTTTTGCAACTGACATTTAATGGAAATAAGCAAGTAGTTTGAAAAATACTATAGTAGAGAGTTAATAACAGTTGCGAAGGGCTTAAAAATAATGAATTGTTGGTAATTTTTGTAAGTTTCTATTTTATATATGTTGTCATTAAAAGTTTTCTATTGGCCATGTAATTTTCTTTATTAAAAATCCGAATTTTTTAAATAATTTGCTTTAAATTAAGTCATAAGAATATATATCAGGAATTTGTGAGTACACTTCATTGAAATTTTTATAAAAATGTAGCAACTGTACATGACTTCAATTATTATGTTGTTTCATGGGTAAGGAGTTCGATATATTAATATTAGCCGAAATATATTTGACTCTATTCAAAAAAACATCATATATGATTAACATATCCGGTGAGCCATCTATCGGTTTAAATATGAACCACCGATTATTTCGAACTTGGCAATATTGATGTCATTCTACAGGGTGTCTGGTAGCAGATTTAAAAATTCAAACTTAAATACAAAACGTAATAATTGACAGAAAGATTTATTGAGAGCATTGGACGCAGCGTTGCCATAACTTTTTCAAAAAAAAAAACTGCAACTTTAGAAAAAAAAACTGGTTTTCACGTAAAAAAAACTGCACATAAAAAATTCACAAAAGTATATAGTTTTTTTCATATTTTTTTATTAAAATAAAAACATAACACAACAAATTAAATATGAAATACATCTACATATAACAAAGCAATTCATTTTTAAAAAAAATATATAGGTACATAGGGTTTAAATAAACAAAAAGAGTTCATTATTATTCAGATATAACTGCCTGTTCCAGAATCTCGACAAGTCGATGTCGTTCTCATATTTATATTGAAACCAATAATTAAAAATTTAAATTTGTTTGTATGTACCTAGAAAAGCACAAGGCATATCTATCTAACAGGTACAACCATTTCTACAAAAATAGAACACTTATTGTAGAAACTACCTTAACAGTTGCAAAAATCGTTAAACGACACTACTAAGTTTGACGTTTTATCAGGTTAGGCAAGTGAGCTCGTGCTCCCACCTGCAATATACACTTTGGTAAAATTCAACTTGCTTTGTGGTCAGGGGTGCAAAAAGATGTATGTGATAATTACATACTCGTATAAAAAAGTATAGTAGTTAAACCTTGCCACTGTTATATTAAGCAAATGGGGTAAAATTATGGTTTCAGAAATTGGAATTAAAATAACAAAATTAAGAGTAAAAAAGTAAAATGTAAAAACTGCAAAATCTGCACAATTTACAGAAAAACTGGTTTTTAAAGAAAAAAACTGCAAAACTGCTCAATGCTTGGAAAAACTGTCAAATGCAGATAAATCTGCACATTTGGCAACGCTGATTGGACGATAGAATGGAAATGCGAATTTTATTTTTTTAAGATTATGTCATCCAGATGTCTCCTGCCGAGTTGAGCACACTGTTCTAAATGGAGCCTTGCAGTAAACTTGGCTCAATTGAGTTGATTTCTCGCAATGCTCTGAACGAATTGAAGCCATTTACTCTTGAGTTTTGAGATTTATTGGAATATTATTTCCGAGAGAATTGGTTGGAAGACGATTTCTCGAATTTTTCGATTTTGCCGAAAAAAAAAATCTTCTCGTACGAAGTCCATTTTCTTATTGGTGGATACTTTAATAAGTGTAATTGCTATATTTTGAGATCAGAAAACCCACACGTGATCTTACAGAATCCCATGCACCCAATTACGAGCGACTGTTGCAGCGGAGGCGTCACACAGTGGGGTGAATGGTAGAGAAAGTGGCGATTAATTCGTAGAACACGTAATATTAAAATGTTGTTATTTTTTATTGATGAGTATTAATAAATACACAAAAAACCATAATTTAAAAAAAATTTTTGAAAAAAAAATTTTTTTTAGCAACCGGAATTCTCTCACAAAAACCTTCATAACTCCACTATCATGTACTAAAAAGCAGAGTAACAGCACCCACCTTCGTCGGCCCTGTAGCGAAAATTAGCCGGCGAAGTAAAAGAGGTTGAAATAGCTAAAAAAAAAAAACAAAACAACTATCGTCTCATCTTTCCTAATCTGTCCCCTCACCACTATCCCCTCGTTTTCAGTTCCGGCGCAATGCATTGCATATGTAGGGGTCATCCCCTGATTGCTGGTCCTACTCCTAAAAAAAAAAAAAATGCGCAAATAGCTACTCTGGGATTTATTAGCTAAAATCTTATATTTTAAGAGCATAAAATCATTTTTTTCTGCACTCATCCGCAAAGTTGCTGAAACTCAATGTACATATCAAAAATACCACATTTTTGGAGACATAGGTATAATATATATTTTATTAATATTTCTAAAACATTTGTCTAAACCAAAAATAATTTTTTAAATGAAGTTGACGGTTCCATTATAAAACTTTTACTTTTTTTGTCTTAACAAAAACTATAATCACTTGAAATATCAAACTTTCTCTTTTAATCAATGCGCGCAAAAATAACAAAAATCATTGAACTTTGAACACACACTGCAAATAAAGTAAACTACCAAGAACTTTTATTTCTGCAGTTAGTGATGTACAATTTTATCTACTTTCATATGGTACCAAACACTGTCGCGAAAGTTAAATAATCTTTTGAATTAATCGCCACTTGTGAGGGTTTTCACCCCACAATGCGTCGTTGGCCTATATTTCAATGGCGACACCTATCGCACTATGACAACCGATTTTTTTGTGTCCGGTCTTTATGGTATTTATGTGCATGATGTTTGGTTTCAGCACGTTGGGGCAACTTGCCACACTTCTCATGCCACAATCATTTTATTGTGTCAAATGTTTGTTGCCCAGTTTATTAGCCGAAATGGTGATGTCAATTGGACGCCAAGAAGCTGCTATTTGACACCATCAGACTATTTTCTATAGGGCGTCGCTAAAGTGTTATGGCAACAAACCAGACAGCACCATTGAGCATTTGAAGGTCAACATTCGTGATCACATTGCCGAGATACGACTCCAGACACCCGCAAAAGTGCTCAAAAATACTCCAATCGAAGGGGGTACTGTGAGGCAGCCGTGGCAGCCATATGAGTGAAATAATATTCCATCTCTAAACGGAACGATTGTACTTCACAGTAAAAAATATTAAGTTTTGCAAAATTTCAAATAGTTTTTTTTTATTGGTATTTTTAAATTTAACTCCACTACAGAGAATAAAAAAAATTGCTTTTGTTGGTTACTTTATGTTCCAAAAAAAGTTTCAATTGCCCAACCTGAACTCGTCTTACTGAGTTTATTTGATTTTTAATAAATTATAATTATAAAAAATTGTTGATTCATGTACTTAGTTTTTTATATATAAAAAACAAGTCTAAATTTTACACCTCTGGAATCATATCCTGAATTTTTGCTGATTTTCAATAGCTATTTATATAGGAATATATCCGGTATATCAAGCCCAGAGCGCTCCTTATACATATTAATATTGTAAAAATTCCACACAATTTTTGGTGGAGCGTATTAGTATATAATGGGAATGGTGCCTTGAGTCATCGCCAGCTTGACATATGATTAATATCGTAAATTATACACACTCCTTTTAATGGAGGGTATTATAATGGGATGAAATTGAGTTTGTTATCTACGCCTTGAACCATCAGTCATCTTGACGTATGATTAATATCGTAAATTATTCACTCACTTTTAATGGAGGGTGTTATAATGGGATCAAATTGAGTTTGTCATCTACGCCTTGAACCATCAGCCACCTTCACGTATGATTAATATTAACTTGTGACTAAATATGTACACCCATATTCATAAAAAAATAAAATGTATTTGAAATCTGTTTTAAGAAAATTTTGTATGAAAAAATATGATTAAAATACATTTCAAATTCATTTTAAATTTTATGAATACCGGGGATAGTATAAAGATCATTAAAATTTCTCAAGTTGTATAGAAATCGAAAAAAAATACATATTCCATAAATTGCCATAGAAAAGCTAACACACATTATTCTCAATTACATAATATATATAAACACTTGAGGTAACCAAAAATATCTGAGAGTCTTAAAATGCTTGATTTAAGTGTATGTAAATTTGTATTAGTGTCATTTTGAATATGGCTGACTTGCTGGCTGGATGTTTGAATGGCATTCAGGCATTAACATCAAGTGAAATTGTGATAAAATTAAAAAAAAAGAAAACTAACAAAGAACGACAATCATGTGACAAGTCATATTGCTGTTACGACTAAAAGGCCTGATGAGAAAATACTTTCATTCACATGTTACACAAAATGTTGCACGAACAAAAAGAAAAAATTATATATATACATTTATAAAAAAATTGAAAAAGCAATCTATCTCTAAACGGAAATTATAATAATTTCGTTATGCTGGTATAAGAAAAAAAATATGTAAAAGGGAGGTCTGGAAACTAAGTAAAGCGCAAAAATAAAAATGCTGTGAATAAAATTGATTATAAAAATTTCCAGCAAACCAAAAAAGAAGAAAAAGAAAAAATTAAAGGCATTTCCTTAGCTCAAGTCTCTACATTTGCATTTAGCAGAAAATTTGACTTGCAATATATTGTTGGCCAAAAGCAACATCATCTTCGTTACTAACGGCACACAGTGTTCATCATGATGTTGCAGTTAACGATGATTATTATGTCTGACTTGGTAACATGTTGCATTTAATTTAATAGTTTGATGCCATACAGTTTCCTTCATATACGATTACTCGCATACTAACATATTTTTCATACAATTATCTTTGTACGAAAGCATACGTGCATGTGGTTGTGTGTGTGTGTGTGTGTTTATATTGTATGCATATCTGGGCATATGAATATTCAAATCCATGGGCTGGGTGTAACAAATCTTTTAGCAAAAATCCATCATATTTTGAAGCCTGCCCGTTTCATTTCCTGCATGTGTATGTCATAAATGATAAAAAAACGAAGAATTGCATATAAATCTTGCTGATGGTGTAGAAGGAGAAATTGAATTTTAATTACTATTTTATGATTTTATTTTAATTTTATGTTACAAAAAAAAAATAAAAAATTGTATTTGCATTTAATGCAAAATAAAAGTGTTACAAAAACATGATCATGCAAAATATGGCATGTCGGTTGGCTGGTTTGTCTCTGCGGCATGTTGTTTGTGTATGTGTGAGGCAGAAAATGGAAATTTAATTGAAAAATTGGCAAATAGAATAAACATTGATATATGCTTTATAAGCAAAGTTACCAAGTCGGCAGGATTTGTCTCTTGTCGAAAAAAAAAATTGATGGCTGTGAATTTTGCAACAATAAATGGCTGCAATTTTCGGCAATAATTCATATCAGAGATGAAATAAAATCGTAAATTGCAACTTTAGCGTCTCTGTTTTTGAATTGCAAATTTAGCGTCTCTGTTGAATTGCAATTTTAGCGTCTCTGTTTTGTTGTCCTTACAGGGTTTTGTTTTAGGTGGAGAGCACCTTGCGGTGTAAAATAAAAAGGGGCGAAATGAAATGTCGCTTGAATTGTTCAAATTTCTTTATGATTTTAGTTTTATTTACAGAAAGACATGAGAAAAAAGTCATAATGTAAATATGTGAGCTTACAAGAAAGGGCTTGTGTGAAATGGCAAATTCTATAAATTATAAATAAAGAGAGAAAAAAAAATCGGGATAAGGGCCTATAACCTAGATTATTAAGCTACAGTTTGCTACAATACATCCCCAAAATTTAAAGTAAAAAAAAAAAAAAATATTATATATATATATATATATATATATATATATATATATATGTATATATATGTACATATATATATACATATATATATATATATATATATATATATATATATATATGTATATATATGTACATATATATATACATATATATATATATATATATATATATATATATGTATATATGTATATATGTATATATATATGTATATATATATATATATATATATAAGAAAACAAAAAAATAAAATTAAAACAATATTTTGCATGATATAATTAGATATTTTGAAAATTAAAAAGAAACTTTTATAAATAAAAATATGTATATATTTGAAATTTATTTATAATGTTGTCCTAAGTAATACTTTTTCTTATACAATTCTCAATTGGTTTTAGAAAGTTTGTGCATAAACTAAGAGTGTTTGTTTTTTTGGAATTAGGTTAAAGTCTGAGCTCATGATTTGTTCTAAAATCCACTGAAATTAAGACACTTAAACAAACCTGACAGGAAACAGTAAATATTCAGTCGCCCAAAATGGATGCCCAATAAAACAGTTACCATTTTTCTATGGCAACTCTTAAAATGTTGGTCAATGCATAAACATTATATTTCACGCTGTTGTCTTCGTTAATCATACTAACGCATTCAAATTGATTTTAAAATGTTTATAATTTTTAATTACTGCTGTTTGATTACTTTTTAATTAAATATAGTTTTCATTGCAACTCTAAAAAATTAATGTGGTTGGTACAGCAGGGAAAGGTAGTCAAATAAATAAAATATACAAAATATATATAATTAAATAAAATATCCATATATTTTCACCGGCATATTTATAAAAAAAATATTATATATATAGAAAAAATATATAGAAAAAAATAATAAAATATAAATATTTACATATAATTTTCATAAAAATATTTTTACCAAGTACTATTGAAATCTACACAACATTTGTTTTTTAAATCGAAATGAACATCTTTTTTGTTGGCATGTTATGAAATTAAAAAATATTTGTTTGTATATTTAATGATTACATATATTTTTTTGCACTAGTATTATTCACGTACCTTCAATATTTATATTATTTGTAAAACTTAAAAAAAAGCCAAGCACACGAAAACTGCCATTAAGAATTGCATAGCAATTCATATGCAAATCATAAAAATCAATTAATAAGAAATTTTAATATCCGTTTAATTTAAGGGAGGAAAATGATTTTCCATTAATATGTCAAATTAAAATACAGACATATGAGTATTTGAGAAAAAAGAAAAAAAAATTATATTAAATCCTTTTCTTCACATCAAGAAATTATTTAACGTATGCAGAGAAATGTTATTGAAATAATTTTTCCATTTAAAAATAATTTAAAAATATATCATAGAAGTTTATTTGGAGCAAGAATGATAAAATAAAGATTACGCCAACAAGCTGAAATAAAAAGCGAAAGCGCATGATGGAATTCTGAAGTCACTCAACATGTGTTCTGATTGGCTAATAAAATTCAGTTGGAGAACTTTTATGTTATTGTAAAAACAGGACAGTGAGGCAAACTGCGATTTTTCAAATTAAATTTGTTTGATAATAAACAATTTAAAAAAATTATTTTACTTTCCACTATTTTTTATTTGAAATTGTTCATTTGTAGTTATTTTATATAAATATTGAATCCAAGTGCTAACTATTTTTCTTTTTTCCCCATTCAAAACAAATTTTTTTCCTTACAAAATATCAGCCATAACTTCTTTTGAGCTTCATCTCTTGGAAAACTACAAAATGACACAGCGTTTTGAAAACAAAAAAAATTTTGATAACAATATTACATTTTAACACAATTATTTCTCACTTGTTTTTTTTTGCTGTTACTTTGCTTGCAATTGCCTACTGCACATTTCATGTTTGCTCTTTTTGTTCTCTTTTCTCTTTAATTTAGGTTTTTTGTTTACAGTTTATGAGCTTTAAAAATCAAGTTTTAATAAGTTTTTTACACTTTAAGTTATTTAATAATTATTTTAATATATTTATTTTAAAATATAACTCAATTTATTATAGTATATAACACAAAACTTGCACTTTCATAAATCCGATTTAGTTTGCTTGTTGGAAATATCTCTGAGTAAATTGTGTGAAGAGTTGCCAAATATAGCATTATATATTAATTTTGTACGAGAAAGTATTAGTTTTGCATATGATCAGGTATCGGCAAACACATACATCTTCATTGTAAGTTTGATGAGTGAGAGAAAATAAAATTTTTCTCCATACACTTTTTTCATAAACACAACAACGACAATAGCAACAACAGCAAGGTATTTTTTCATAAACATACAACAACGACAATGAGAGTAACTATATGTACTCAGTAAACGCATGTGTGTGACTCTCAAAAGTAAATTTTATTCTCACGTGCAACCCGCTGCCGACTTCTGCATATGATAAACATTTGGCAATCTCTTCGAGGGAACAAATACGTCATCAAACGGTAAATCATGCGCAAGGCGTAATCTTTATTTTATCATTCTTGTATTTGGAGTTCTTATAGAACTATTTTCATATACGAGGTCTGTTCAAAAATTTACGGAATATGTACATTGGATTAACGTTATTTCTCTCTCTTTATGTTGGTACACTCTCTCGCATTTAGCCTGTTAAGATTGTTTGTGAGAAGCAAAAAAAGTTTAAAAGTGTTTTAGGTGTGCAGCAACTTTCTGCTGTCTAAAATATTATTCAAATAATTTGCATAACATTTTTCATAAAATATATGATTAAGTGATAAAAGACACTTGAAATATGGTGATCGCACTGTGAGCAAGAAATTTATTTACCTGATATTTAAAACAACGGCGATAAGATGTCTCGTCCTAGAGGAACACAATAAAAATTTATGTCCATTTTTAAAAAGTGAAAAAAAAACAAGTATCTTCGTGTCACTGTTAAAGCAGTGACTCCAAAATTTAGTGGCTCATGCTGTTAAATTTTTTTTGAGAATCGTGTTCCAAAATTGCTGAATTTTGATAAGGGAAGCGGTATCATGACAGTCGCTCAGGAATTGTTGGTTGCACAACTTTGCAATTATAGCTCAGACCGTCCTGTTTACCAGAACTTACCCCTGCAAATTTTTCCTAATCCTAATATTGACGGGATTGATGAATAGACTGTCTTTTGCTACGATTGAGAGGGTAAAAACCGAAATGCTTAAGTAGATTCCAGAAAGTACATACAGGAACTACTTTGGAAATTTTAAAAGAATATTAAGCAATAAAAAAAAATTTTCTCTCAAATATAAAAAATTTAAATAATAACAGTTTTTCTTAAGTAAAACTGAACATGAACTCTGCTAATAGGATATGAAGAAAATAATAAAACGGCTACACAAAGACTTAAAGTCTGGTACTCTTGATTTTGTGCTCGTATGAAAATTTTTAATAAAGTTTATATAAATAAAAAGTGCTACGAAGGTGGGGTCAATAAGTCCATGAATTTTTGAATGAAAATTTCAATACAATTTAAATGTGAATTTCGATCGATATGCAATGCCATAATTTGCTCTCAGGTTGTTATATAAAAAATTATTATTTTTTATATATCAAAATAATCTTCTTTGCGTTCTATACATTAAAGGCCGAGGCACATAGAATTCGTCATACGCTATACGTCGTCTTTTCCAACTGACAACTGAGTAGAAATGAAAGCTTTCTTATGTGAGTTGACACATACAGTACTTCTGCGAAAGTTGACAAACTTTTAACTTTTGACGTACGTTGAACACTTTGACAGGCATCAGTGAGTTTTTCAAATTGTTTTGAATAATTTTTTTTGTTGGTATTGTGTGTTCAGGAAAAATTAAATAGTACTATATATACAAAATTGTATTAAATAAATAAATTCAAGTTAAATAAATAGAATAGGGAACAAAAAACTGATTTAATATCCGTCAACAAAGTACTTATTGTGCCAACTTTCTCCGTCGGTACGTACATGTCAGTTGAACGTATGACGGATTCTATGTGTCTGGGCCTTTAGTCCAACGTTTCTGTCATCAAAATAAACAATTGTTTGTGTCATCAATACTAAGCATTTGTTTGTGTTTGTGATTTCGGCGTTGGTTATGATTTCGCAATTTATTCACGTTTGGGAACAAGAAATAGTTACTCGGAGCTACATGCGTACAATAGGGCGGATCAGGGGGCAATTCGTAAGATAATTCATTTCAATTAGGAGGCAGGACTTATTTACCCGCCCTCGTAGCACATTCAACTATGTCACGTAATAAGTGATAATAACAAAAAAAGAGAAGATAAATACACATGAGTATCTACTGATTATGAAAGTGCTGACCTTCGAAAACATCAGTTTTATTTTTCTGTAAAAGTTGGATAATTGATATCATGTCTTTGTGAGTTTTAACACTTTATGAAAACTAGACTATCAATCTTAGTGGGAAAATTAGGCTTATTTTTGTAAACTGACCTCGTATATTGATTTGTATCAAACAATGCTTTAACAGATACAAGAAAAAGCGATTTCGCCTTTAACTGAACTAATTATTCAATTTATTGTATTATTAATTAATTAATTAACATTTCATTTATTTGACCATTAAACAAATTCGCAAAAATATTGCAAAATTTTTACCTTTCCACAGCTTGTCGGCAAAAATTGTTTACTATTAATACGCTTTTTAAAGAATATTAAGAAATTCTGATAACAGAAAAGAATACTTGTGGACACTGACTCGTGTTAACGTGACGTCAACAATTGCTTAGGCGTGATGCCCAGCAAAGCGTGTCCACCAAGTCATGTTTAGAGAAATAAAAATAGGCAAGTATATGTGTCAGTATGCTAAAAAAGTATATATTTATTTCTGAAATTTTTTTTATTTTAAGCGAAAATTCCTTGTTATTCACCTTCATATTTCTATGAAGGTAAAAAAACGTTGGCTTAAGTACAAAAGAGATGTTGAGGGGAGTTAAGAAGATTCCTTTTAAGAAAATCATTGCAAAATATAGTGCTTTCAATTGCAAGGAAAATAATTATTTTTCCTGTCAATGAGCTTTCCTTATTTCTCCTG
Source organism: Linnaemya tessellans (assembly GCA_951800035.1). Lineage (NCBI taxonomy): Eukaryota > Metazoa > Arthropoda > Insecta > Diptera > Tachinidae > Linnaemya > Linnaemya tessellans. The sequence continues at coordinate 21,242,288 of OX637532.1, read as the reverse complement.
CACTTTGTCTTTGTTAAAAATTATTTTTTTCAAGATGGTTTAACAAAACAATGAAAAGTTCTTAAAAGCACAAGATAATCACTGGCCAAAAAAAAAAACTCTAACAAACGGAAATATTAAAGAATATTTATTGTTATTAATATAATTAAAATGTTATACTGTAAGTGAAACTAATTAAATGTGGAAACTTCATGGTAATTAAATTGAGAACACAGGAACTCTGACAAAAGGAATCATTATAACAATATCATAATTGCCTGCTAGTGGATTCTATAAAAATAAAAGGTGCAACATATAAAAATTTATACCTTTTTTTAGATAATATGATTATTGATTACAAAATTGATTACAAAATATTTTTTAGAAAACATAGCAATAAATTTTAATCACATTTCTACCACCAAAACACGCATTGCGGGCCACATTTCTTTACCGACTGTGTTGTGGTATCTTAAAGAGCTGCTAAAACTGGGTCTTTATTATATTTTAATATGACCACAAGGCAACAAAGAATATCTATTTTTTTTATGAAATTTTGATATACGCAAAGTATTTTCTAAAAATAGTTTAAAATTATTATCCCTGACTTGAAAAGGCTGTTTGAAACTAGTGTATGAATAAATCACAAACAAACAACACAAATCATGCAAGCACTTTTAACTATTTTTCATAAAATACCAAAGCATATACAAGCACATGCAAAAATGCCACAGAGTGTGTGTGTGTGTTTGTGTGCCTGCGTGTCTGTTGTTGTAAAGTATATAATCTATACGTTGTGGCCACAAAATATAAAGAACATCACAATCAATATTCAAACACTCCTTTTACAAAGAAAAACAAATATTTTCATTTACTCTAATGCAAACACATAAAACACACATACACATTGTAGGAAACAAACACACACAAACAGCAATAGGAGCAAAAAAAAAGTGCAAAATAAAATGAACAGAAAACCAAAATTATGTGGCATCAACATTTTCATATCTGCCGACTGTTCTGTCTCCTTTTTATCTCTTCTATAAGTGTTGGTGTGTGTGTGTGTGGGTATGACTGCATAATATATTTTTTCCGACAAATTTGTATTTCTACTTGTTTTCTTTTTAAAAGAAGCCATAAAAATTTCAATAAGAGTCCAAGTAAAAGAGGAACACCCAAAGCACAGTGAGAGTGCTGTTGGCTGAAGTAGTAGAACAGGAGACTAAGAAGCAGATTGTCCAGAGTTCAAACCCGCGCTGAGTCATGAAATATTGTATTGAATTCTTCTGATCAGCATTAGTGCGTGGTTGTGTTAGTTGTTGTCAGCCTGTTTCAGTGATGAAGGCATAGCACTGGTCACTGCACATAATTGGCAGCGACTGACACGATCGTGTACTAAAACGCAGAGTAACAGGGGAACCCTCCTTCGTCGGTCCTGTAGTAAAATTAGCAGGCGAAGTAAAAAGGTTGAAATAGGTAAAACAAATTCTCTATCTCCTCATCTTTCTTCATCTGTCCCTCAGTACTATCCCCTCCTTTCTAGTTACGGCACAATGCACCGCATATGTAGGGGTCATCTCCTGAGTGCTGGTCCGAGATAAAATAAAAAAAAAATAAAATAAGCTTCCGATTTTTATAATGTGTTGCATTTTTTATGATGACTTGAAATTTTTATGATGACTTGCACTTTTAATAATGACGCACTTTTTATGATGACTTGCACTTTCTATGATGACTTGCATTTTTTATCATGACTTGCATTTTTTATGATGACTTGCACTTTTTATGATGACTAGCATTTTTATGCACTTTTTATGATGACTTGCACTTTTCATAATGACTTGCTTTTTTATGATGACTTGCACTTTTTATGATGACTTGCAGTTTTTATGATAAGTTGAATTTTTTATGATGACATGCACTTTTTATGATGACTTGCAATTTTAATAATGACTTGCACTTTTTATGATGACTTACACTTTTTATGATGACTTGCACTTTTTATGATGACTAGCATTTTTTATAGTGACTTGCACCTTTTATGATGACTTGCACTTTTCATAATGACTTGCACTTTTTATGATGACTTGCATTTTTTATGGTGACTTGCGTTTTTTATGATGACTTGCACTTTTTATAATGACTTGCATTTTTCATGATGATTTGCACTTATTATAATGACTTGAATTTTTTATAATGACTTGCATTTTTTATAACGACTTACACTTTTTATAATGACTTGTACATTTGAAAATGACTTGCATTTTTTATTATGACTTGCACTTTTTTCCTTACTAATATAATAACTCTGTCTTTCTGTCTGTCTGTTACTTTTCCATGCTTAAACCGTTGAACCGATTTAAATATCATAGAGATATTTTGAGATCTGAGATATAACGAAGGGTGGTTGTTTTTTGGACTAAATATCGTGTAAAAATAATTATAAAACAAGTAAAAGCGCTATATTCGGCTGTGCCGAATCTTATATACCCTTCACAGATGTAATTCTTCTTTCTTTCTTTCTTGCCAAAACAGAAAGTAGGTTTAATTAAAATATCAAAATAATGTTATCGGTTACTTTTATATTTAAGAAAACGTTTAAATTTTTCGGCTAGGAAGCTAAATTTTTGGCTTCTCTTATATCTAATACCTATGAACGTCTTTCGAAAATATTATATATATTTAATTTACAAACAAAACAAAAAATCCGTTTCATGTACCCCAAAAAGTTCTAATTGTCCAACCGTAGAATCGTCTTTGGTTTTTAATGTTGTTGGTTTTTAATACCAGATTACTTCTTTCTGATAAATAAAGTATGTATAATTCATCATAAAAATCAAAAATAACAAATAAAATGGCTGATTTTATGAATCAGAAAATGTCAACTTCCTAACCCTGGAACCGAATTCTTAATTTTTTAATACTAATCTAATTTTTTCTGATATATAAAATAGCTTTAATTCACTAAAAACACAAAATTTTTAATTTATGTATGTACTATTATGTACGAAAAGTATTTCGATTTTCCAACTCTGGAAGCGAATTTTTATTTTTTTACCAATGCAATTCTTAGTGAGGCGTAACATAGCTTTAGTTGACAAAAAAATACTATTTTTAAACTTTTTGGTCACTTTTACGTACCATAAAATATATCATATGTCCAAACCTGGAGTCGAAATTTTGATTTTTAAGATTTTAATACCAAATTTGTTCTTCCTGAATTATAAAACAGCTCTAATTAGCAAAAAAAACAACGTCAATTGCCTTTTTGGTTACATTTATGTTTAAAAAAATTTCAATTTCCTAACCCTGGAAGGGAAATTTAAATTTTTTAAAATTTTCTTTATCAATGCAAATCTTCATGAGGTATAAAGTAGTTTTGTTTAAGAAAAAGTCGAATTTTGCAACCATTTTGGTTATTACATGTACTACAAAATATTGCATGTACCAAAAAAAATTTAATTTTTCTAACCCTGGAAACGAAATTTAAATTTTTTTTGTTTGTTTTTTTTTATCAGTGCAATGCTTCTTGAAGTATAAAGTAGTTTTATTTACAAAAAATTGCAAATTTTTTACCATTTTGGTAACTTTCATGTACCATAAAATATTGCACTTGTCCATCCCTGGATTCGAAATTTTATTTTTTATTTTTGAATTTTTGATACCAATTTTGTTCTTCCTAAATTATACGACTGTTTTAGTTGGCAAAAAACAAAAAACAACAACATCGATTGCCTGTTTGATTACTTGCATGTATAAAAAAAATTCAATTTCCCACCCCTGGAAGCAAAATTTGAATCTAAAATTTTCTTTTTTTTTTGCCAATGCAAATCTTCATGACGTATAAAGAGGTTTTGTTAAAGAAAAACTTAACATTTTTAACAATTTTAGTTACTACATGTACTACAAAATACGGAATGGGCCGAAAAAAAAATGTTTATTTCCCATCCCTGAACATTTTTTTTTATATTTTTAGTTTTTAATACACCATTGAGACTTCCCAAAGCACGAAATAGGTTTAGTTTGCAAACATTAAAAAAAAAAAAATTATTTTTGGTATAAATTTAGCGTCGAGAAATAGGTGCAAGCTTCCCAGCTCTGGAACCATAGTTCGGATCTATCTGAATTTTAACACCACTCTATTTAAGTTCATTTCCAATCCAACGGTTCAAGAATGAAGTCTCTATCTCTTCTGGGGGCTTGGCTAGACCTGTTTCATTACTTTCACTTATAAAAACAATGCAATTTCCCAACCCTGGAAGTAAAATTTGAATTTAAAAACAAAAATTTTTTTTTGCCAATGCAAATCTTCATGACGCATAAAGTGGTTTTGTTAAAGAAAAACTTAAAATTTTTAACAATTTTAGATACTACATGTACTACAAAATACGGAATAAGCCGAAAAAAAATTTTTTTATTTCCCATCCCTGGAAAAAATTTTTTATTTTTTTAGTTTTTAATAGACCATTGAGGCTCCCTAAAGCACGAAATAGGTTTAATTTACAAACATTAAAAAAAATAATTGATTTTTGGTAAAAATTTTGCGTCGAGAAATAGGTGTAAGCTTCCCAGCTCTGGAACCATACTTCGGATCTTTCTGAATTTCAATAGCAGCCTGTTTAAGTTCATTTCCAATCCAACGGTCCAAGAACGAAGTCTCTAGCCCTTCTGGGAGCTTGGGAAAACCGATTTCACGTACAGACGGACGGACAGACGGACAGACGGACAGACGGACAGACGGACAGACGGACATCGCTCAATCGTCATCGCTATTCATAAGGATCCAGAATATATATACTTTATGGGGTCCCATGTGCATATCGAAGAAATTACACACGGAATGACAAACCTATATATACCCTTTCACTTTTTGTTTTTTTTATCAGTGCAATGCTTCTTGAAGTATAAAGTAGTTTTATTTACAAAAAATTGCAAATTTTTTACCATTTTGGTAACTTTCATGTACCATAAAATATTGCACTTGTCCATCCCTGGATTCGAAACTTTATTTTTTATTTTTGAATTTTTGATACCAATTTTGTTCTTCCTAAATTATACGACTGTTTTAGTTGGCAAAAAACAAAAAACAACAACATCGATTGCCTGTTTGATTACTTGCATGTATAAAAAAAAATCAATTTCCCACCCCTGGAAGCAAAATTTGAATCTAAAATTTTCTTTTCTTTTTGCCAATGCAAATCTTCATGACGTATAAAGAGGTTTTGTTAAAGAAAAACTTAACATTTTTAACAATTTTAGTTACTACATGTACTACAAAATACGGAATGGGCCGAAAAAAAAATTTTTATTTCCCATCCCTGAACATTTTTTTTTTTATATTTTTAGTTTTTAATACACCATTGAGACTTCCCAAAGCACGAAATAGGTTTAGTTTGCAAACATTAAAAAAAATAAATTATTTTTGGTATAAATTTAGCGTCGAGAAATAGGTGCAAGCTTCCCAGCTCTGGAACCATAGTTCGGATCTATCTGAATTTTAACACCACTCTATTTAAGTTCATTTACAATCCAACGGTCCAAGAATGAAGTCTCTATCTCTTCTGGGGGCTTGGCTAGACCTGTTTCATTACTTTCACTTATAAAAACAATGCAATTTCCCAACCCTGGAAGTAAAATTTGAATTTAAAAACAAAAATTTTTTTTTGCCAATGCAAATCTTCATGACGTATAAAGTGGTTTTGTTAAAGAAAAACTTAAAATTTTTAACAATTTTAGATACTACATGTACTACAAAATACGGAATAAGCCGAAAAAAAATTTTTTTATTTCCCATCCCTGGAAAAAATTTTTTATTTTTTTAGTTTTTAATAGACCATTGAGGCTCCCTAAAGCACGAAATAGGTTTAATTTACAAACATTAAAAAAAATAATTGATTTTTGGTAAAAATTTTGCGTCGAGAAATAGGTGTAAGCTTCCCAGCTCTGGAACCATACTTCGGATCTTTCTGAATTTCAATAGCAGCCTGTTTAAGTTCATTTCCAATCCAACGGTCCAAGAACGAAGTCTCTAGCTCTTCTGGGAGCTTGGGAAAACCGATTTCACGTACAGACGGACGGACAGACGGACAGACGGACATCGCTCAATCGTCATCGCTATTCATAAGGATCCAGAATATATATACTTTATGGGGTCCCATGTGCATATCGAAGAAATTACACACGGAATGACAAACCTATATATACCCTTTCACTTTTTTGTGAAGGGTATAATAAAATATGTAATGAAATTTATTATTTTTTTTAATATGCCACTGGGTCTCGGGGTGACAGCAATATGCGTCCAAGAAATTGTTGACTGCATATTAATCATATTAAAATAAAAATAACAGCATTTTTCTTATTTTTGCTTCATGCTCTAATTTGATTATTATAATTTGTTATGCGCAATTTCTTTCTACAGTTTGTCATAGTTTTAAAATATTATAAAAAATTTGTTTCGCAAGAATAATTTTATTTGAATTAAATATATTTTTGCCATGAATACATTGTAAGGAAATATATAATAAGAGTATATGGTTTTAATTAATCCTAAAAACTAAATTTAAAATAACAACAGGGTGTATTAAGAAATAGAGTTTCTTGAATTATACACATATTAATTAAAATTTTTAATTAATTAAAAATATTACGTTTCTAAATCCTTTTTAACACTTTTACAATTAAAAACACTTTTTTCATAAAAAGTAGTATGCAAAATTATATATAACACTTTTTTGTATTATACCCTCTATCCAACTCAACAATGCGACATGCATTGACGTGCTGCATGCCCCAAATAATGATAATGTTGATTATGGTTGAATGGTTAAAGTTTAGCCTTAAGGCAAAAATGTCTGTGTGAATAGAGTGAAGTGATAAGGAAATGCAATTAAATGCTGAAAGAGTGCAGAAATGACAGTAAGAAAAACAAAAGTTTCTAGAAATTAATATGCAAACAAATTTTTGGTTGGTTGAGGATGGTTTTAAATCACAGTTTAAGAGTTCATAAAGTTTGATGGCTGAGGGAAATTAAAAAAAAAGGTTTCTTTAAATAAAATCCATGTTAGTTATTTCGGCAAATAATGAAACTATGAAACTTCAGAGAAATAATAAATAAATTTATAAATTATTATAAAGAATTTTAATTGATTTAACTGCTTCAAATAAATGTTGATCAAACATCCATATGGTGAACTTGTAACTCGTTTCATGTCAATAACTTGGTAATTTATTTTATTCCAAAGGAAAAACATTCTGCTATAAAAGTCCTCTAAGGATATTAAAAAAATTCATATAATTTTTCCTCTGCGTTGAAATTATCTGAATTCCATGTTGAGCGGCGACGTATTATAAGTCGAAAGAGCTCTACGATCTATACTTTGATTTACTTAATTGTGTTGTGTTTCATATTACAAGAAAAAAAAAATAATTAACACAAGAATTTATAGCGTAGGATTTAGTTTAATGAGCACGTGGTATAATCCTGCAGGTCCTCTTACAAAATTATCGCAGTTAAGTTAACCAAATTAAATGTAGCATACCAGGTCTGTTCCATAAATAAAACACTTTTTTTATATTAAATTCAACTGTTAGGCTAATTGTTCGAAAATTTGTTTAAATTCAGAAAAACATGATAAATATTCCAAGGCACAAGGAAAATTCAACATCAGTTTTTTTAATTATTCAACTTACACAGTAAAGCATAAGGGCCGTTTTCGAAGGCCGCTACACTTTCATCATCAGTACTCATGTGTAGTTTCTCACCACTTATTAGGCGGCTTAGGCGAATATGATAACAGTTTTTATTTAAAAAAATTGCATTAGGAAATTGCATACGAGAAGTGTACGAAAATGATGGTAACACACTTTCATTTAATACCCGTGTTGCCGTTTGATTATTTTCTTCATGCCCAATTTTTCTAAGTATTTCATTTTATTCATGAATTTCTATTCTGTCCCCTTCAATTATTTGCCACAGTTCACATGGGAGCTGAGTGACTTTGTGGCTGATGCTAGCCTGTCAGTCCAGTGGTCGTGGGTTCGATTCCCGCGAAACTCTGGGTGTTTTCTGCAGGCAAGCAAATCGCTTCGCAGGTTGTGTTTGTTATTTAAAATAAAAAAACTGAATAGGAAGTAAATATTTATATAAAAAAAATTTCAGTTCCATGCCTTCCTTATTGAAGCAGGCCGACAACAATTAATACAAAAAGGCGCTGATGCAAAATTGACCTGTATGCGAATGCGAGCTTCATATTTTGAACAGACCTCGTATATGTTTCAAAACTGCAAATGCAAAACAATTTGGCTTTTCTATATCCACAGAAACTCTTCTAAATTTGAATATTTTTTTTATAGATGATTTGAATTCTTGACGACTACAGTTTTTCCCTGGTCCCTTTAATGACCAATTGTCTAGGATTTTTTTTTTTCATAAATAACTGCATCTGGCAAGTGTTCCCAACTACTTTCTGCAATTATAAAAAAATTGTGGTATTTCAGAATATTTTATTAAAAGTGTAGACTAATAAAATAATATTTCTCTAACAAACATTTTGCTGTCGCACTTACTTCCTGCTCCCAAAACATATTTCATAAAATTTACTGAATATTTTATTGTGTAACTTTTCATGCTGTTGAAAATATTTCATATGATGTTGCATTTTTTCTCTAAAAACATAAACTCTATAGAAAATTTTGTATCCTGTTTTATTATAAACTCAGATGTAGATAATTTATATAGAAATGTCTGCAGTGTCTTTAATAAAAAAGACTCTAAATCCTCTTACATACAAACATACGTGTGTGTGTGTGGGTGAGCTCGTATAGCATTTATGAGATATTTTATTCAATTGCAAGTCTCTTGAACTCGACATAAAAGTATTACGAAATAGTAAAAAATATGTCTGGAAAGTCTAAGAAGGTTAATATACTCTAGGGAATAAATAGCGCTACTACAAATACTAGAACGTGTTGTTTGTAATCGTCATTATTTTTACGTTTACAAATAGAAATTTTAAAAAGTTTTAGATACAATACTGTATCTGTTTATTGTATTTCTTTTGTTAGTGTTCATTGAAAATGTCTAATATATAGAAGAAAAGCAACAATGAATTTGTGCTGAAGTTGCACAAAATTTTCATATTTGTCGTGTTTTTTTAATTTTTTAATTCTTAAGAAAATTACAGTCTTTTGTTAGGTATTCATATACCTGGTAAATAGAATCAGGAATTTTTGGTATTGACTTTTTAAATTAATTATATTAAAGTTATTCTTTTTGGGAAACATTAAGATGATGAAAAACAGGAAAGCATTAATATGAAAAAAGTAATTAAACAACTTTCAAAATAAATTTTTAAGAAATAAGTCTTACATAATTTTGATTCTTATACATGAAAAGAAGCAAATTATATTTGTAATTATTTTATATAAATAATTAAAATACATTTAATAACAATTTTCTGGATTATATTTATAAATTTATTGAAACCTGGAACCATTATTTGAATCTTTCTGATTTTCAACAATTATTTATTTTTTCTAAAATATTATTGTCAAAGAAAAATATTACTTTTATTCTGTTACTTTAAAAAATAAACAATAAATTTTCCAGCTCTGAAGCTCTGTCTTTTTGCCTTTTCTGATTTCTAATGAATTTATTTCAAATAATATGTGTGATTTGTAAAGAAATAGGAAGCATTTATTTTACCTGGTTACTCTTATATACCAAAAATATTTCAATTGCCCATCCCTGAAATGTAAATCCTTTTGATTTTGTTTGATTAATAATATAAATTTAATTCTCTCTGAAGCATAAAATAAGTTTAATTAGCAAAAAACAAAAATTTTTCTTAGCTGGTGACTTTTATATACTAAAATTAAGTTTAAAGTTTCCAGCTCTGGAGCCGTATTACGGATTCTCCTGATAATAATATAAATTTAATTCTTCCTGAACTACAAAATAGGTTTAGTTAGTAAAAAAAAAAAACAAAAATTAGTTTTAAATATTGAATTTTATATACAAAAAATAAGTTTAAATTTTCCAGCTCTGGAACCGTATTTCGGATTCTCCTGATTATCAATAGCAATCTATTTGTGTGATCGCGCATCAATATTTTGTCATCTATAAATGAAATGGAAAACCTACATATAGAACCCTTTACCATTTTTTGTGAAAAATATAATAGAATATAGAGAAAAAATTTAAGAAGACGTTCTCAGGTTACCACAAAATTAGTGGAGCCGAACCTTTGAAAATTACCATATAATAAGAAATGAAGCAAAATCCAGATCTATATAATCACACACGTCGATTTATGCTGATTTAAGAACCATAATGCAAAAAAAATATATATTTGTTGCATTTGTTATATATTATGTTGAATACAGTAATCATACGTTACATACAAGCAAAACATTAATATTAATCATACGTCATAGTGGAAGCAATGAATTAAATATTAATCATACGCTTCAGGCTTTAAGTTATTGATACGTGTGAATGATTCATTATAGTTCAACTTTTATGACGGATAGAATTAAATAACTCTAAAGATATATTTAGCAGCGGTGTATTCAGTGTTCATAACATTAAATATGGGCATTTCCATTTTGGCGTTACGTTACTTTTGTACGACGATATGTTGAAAAAAAACGTTAAAAACCAGAATTTAAAAAAGTTTTTTTCTCACATTAGAGAAGTGATTGGATAGCTCTACATTCAGCCAAAAAATGGAAATAGTTGAGCCTAAGAATTTCAAGATATACTCCAAAAAGTGACCTGGCGTTACGTTACAAAAAACGGAAGTGCGATTTGACTTTGATAACAAAATTGTTGAACTCTGCGAATTGGGCAAGTATTTTTAATAAAATTTTTTTTGATAGGTTTTGGACCAATATACATTTATTTTTCAAGTTATAAATTGAACAAATCTTTTTTCCTTTTTTTTCTTTTATGAAAATTGGTCTGGCTTTACGTTACTGGCGTTACATTACTAAAATTTCCACTTTATTTTATTATGTTAAAAAAATGCGAAAAAGACATAAATATTAGAAAATTATATAAAAACTACAAAATACTAAATTTATTTTTTGCATTTGTTTTATGATTAAATATGTTTGTAGCAACAGTTTTGCATTAAGAGTATTATTATGAAATTGCTTTTAGGAATGTTAATTATAAAGAGAAAATGCCCTTGAAGTTAAGAAACACTTACAAAAACGGGAACTTCAAACTTGTAGCTCAGTATTTCACCATCCCAACAAAAGAAAGCTTTGAGCTCCTAAATTTAATTTATTTTAGAAGTTTCTCTTTTATAATACATTAGGAAAAAATCTGTTTGTTAACTTTTAATTTTTCGATCAAGGTGGACTTTTTTCTGGAAATGCCCATATCAGGACAAGTGCAGAAGTGCTTGCAAATATACGAAATATGCTTTTACATAAAACTGTGATTTTAAAAAATATTTAAGATAAATACGCTACTTAAAAAAAACTTTTTTAAATATGATTACGACACATTAAACAAATTGTTGCTCTGTTTATAGCGTTTTACTACTGGAAACCGTCAAGCACGTGTTGGTATTGTATGAAGATCGTATCTCTTGCTAAAGATCTTTTAGTTGCGCAAGCTTTCGATAAAAATTATTATATTAGATGATCAATTTTATTTTATTTATGTGATTTATCATGGAAAAATGCGTTACACATATAATATAGATCTTTATTCATATCGTAAGTCCGACTCCAATTTTTGGTTATAGGCTAAGACCCCACCCTGAGCACAACGATGCACAGTGGGGGACTTAAAAAATATATAACAATTATATATATTTTATTATTCATTAAGCTCGAGATCTAAATTATTTCAGTTTATTATTTATTATTCAATATTTCGTTAACAGTTTCTTAACATCATCAGGAATAAATAAAGGAAAACTTGAATAGTTTTATATAAAAATCGAGCCCGAGCTTAATAAATAATAAAACAAATTACGAAAATAAAGGTCAAAAAGTTAATAGCAATAGTAAGTAAAAAATTAATATAAGAAAATTTAAATTTCAATTTAAACCGGTTATTTTATTTGTAAAAATTCAAATAAAAAAAAAATAAACTTTTTAATATAAAATCTTTTCTAAATTTGGGAAAAAAGGAGCAGCAAGTTTCAACTTAATAAGCAACTGAAATTTGAAACGCAATCATACAGCATTTAAAAAAATGCTATAAGATATTCATTTATCAATATTTTGACTGAAAAATCTAATTTAGTTGGAAAATTGCGCTGTTACTGTCAGGGAAAGAAGAAGAAATTAAATATTTTTGTTTGAGATCTTTGTAATTCCTAAAGAATATTTTCAATAGAAAAAAATACGGAATTTTTAAAATTATCTTTGTCATTGTTATTATTTTTTTAATAATGAAGAAAAACTTATTGCCGATTTCGCAATGTCGAAAGATATCTTCTCTTCGTATAAATCCAACATTTCAAATAAAATCAATTTATTAAATTTTATTTTTGTTTCAAATATATTTGCACGAAAGAAAGAATTCATACGATGTTGTGAAATAGGCAGTAAGGCTTTAAGAGTCCTGAACATTTTTTTAAGCAGCCTTGTCATTGAAGGAAACAGCCTTCAAGTTTAGCTAACGCAATAATACTTGACATGATACTAAGAAGCTAAACGTGAAGTTTTTCCATTTTCTTACTAAAACTTTTTCACTTAATTTTGATATTCTGCTTTAGTTAAAAATATATTTTTGCCATAAATATGTTGTTCTGAAAATGAAATTATTAAAATTAGTTTCTTTCAATATACCAACAACTTTAAACTATTTTAACTATTTTACGCATTTTGCTTTTCGTTATTTACAGCAACTATTTGCCACATTTACCATGTGTGTGGTAATATAAAATCGTTAAAGGAATTAAAAAAGTCTGGCAAAATATCAAGTATTTTTTTCAATATATTTCTTCATTGCATTACATTTTGTTTTGCTTGGCAAAAAAAAGAAAAATATATGTGGAGCAACATTTTGTTGACTTGTATTTTCTTTTGCCCATGTCACGTTGTTGCGGAGACAAATATTTATATTTCCTGTGTGTGCCCCTAATGGGTTATTTATGCATTTCAGTGAACTGATATCTTGTTGTTTTTTTTTTATGTTAATGTTGTTACACAAACTGCTTATTAGATAGCTACGGATTGTATGCAGTGATAAATAGAGCAAGCAGGTCAACTCTATGAAAAACAAAAATTGTTTTAAAAGTAGGGGAAAAATTGGGGTCTTTATGTTTTTGGTGCGGTATGATTATACACATCATTGATAGACCTAGAAAAACAGCTTAAATTGCAATAATTTTTTTGTTGAATTTCAAAATTTTGCCTTTAATTGAATTGAAGATGTCAGTGACACAATCACCTATTTCAATTTGATTTACTTAATTTAATCTTTCTTTCGTGATAGCCTGTAGGCCATAATAGGTCCCAGTGTATAACGCAAATACTATTTCCATATAAAATTTTGACATCCGTGAGTTGTATAAATTTTGCTCAAGGAAATAAAAAAATATTGCACCTCGCTTCCCGGTGTTGGGCGTTTGTTTAAAAAAGGAGCTGACTGAAATTCAGTATTACAGATTTGTTGAGAATTGCATAGTTCTTGGTCACACCAAGCGATAAATTGAATAAATGAATTACAAAATATGTAACGTATGCCAGGTAACGTGCGTCACCAAGGGTCGACAGCTTTCGAAAAAAATGTTTGGCTGGAAATAAGATACTTGAAAACTCTCTTGTATGCTTTTCTAGAAAAAAATTAGTTAAAATTACGAAGTCTCATTTATATATTCAATGTAATTTTTTTTTTGTAGCGCGCGTTACACAAATTTGTGATGTACTATTTTACAACAAATACCTGTTAGAAAATTGCTTTTTATCTTTTACAAATAAAATGTTATCTCTTTTAAAAGAGGAAAAATATTCATTTTCGTTTTTTGTAGCGTGCGTAACACAAATGTGCAACGTGCTATTTTACAACAAATACTTGTTGGATAATTGTGTTGTATAAAAAGTTGCCGTTTTTGAAAGAGGAAAAAGATTTATTTTGGTTTTTTTTTGTAGCATGCGTAACATAAATTTAAGATTTGCTATTTTGCAAGAAATACCTGTTAGAAAATTATATTTTATAGTTTAAGAAAGCACATTTATAAAAATTTTTCCTCTTTGATATAGAAAAAAAAATTATATTAATTTTTTTTGTTGTAGCGTGCGTAACAAAAATTTTGTGTTCTGCTATTTTACAACAAATACCTACTAGAAAATTGCTTTTTATAATTTTAGAAAGTACATGTACACGACAATATATTTTTTGAAGGAGAGCAAAAAAAAGTTATTTTCGTTTTGTAGCGTGCGTAACACAATTTTGTGAACTGCTATTTTATAACAAGTGCCTGTTAGAAAATTGTATTTTATAGTTTAAGAAAGTATACTTATGGAGAGTTATAATCTTTGAAAGAAGAAATATATTTATTTTCGTTTTTTGTAGCGTGCGTAACACAAATTTGTGATCTGCTATTGTACATCACATTTCGGCTAGAAAAGTATTTTGATGTTGCAGCCATAGGCTTGCTGATTCGCTATTACTAAAAAGTTAGGCTTATAATTTTATTAAAATTTAAAATATTTTTAGAAGAATTCGTTCGCTCTAAATTGCGCTCCCTTTCTTAACATATAGATATATTTTACTGCAGGAAGTTGTGATTTTATTATAAAGTTAAATGCTTGTTTTTCTGCTCAACAATTGCTGTGCTTTTTAAGCTGTTAAAAATAAGTGCAATAAACTTGTTACACACAATCACATACTGGCATAACCATTTTAATCCCTCGTTATTTTTGTTTTTTTGTTTTTGCTTAAGCAAACATACAAGTGGCGAATAGCAGGCAGTAAGTGGAAAATGCAAATAACCAACTCCATGTTTATGAAGAGGGTAGAAATTAAAACTGTACAAGTGGATGGAAAAAAAAAACATATATGAACATTTTTAATAACAAAATTTACTTGAAATTAAATATTATTTAATTCTCTTAAAAACTATTTAAGTAATATACAAAGAAAACAGCCTTGTGATTCGCAGTAATGACTTAAAAAAAAATTCTTTCCAAGGCTGTCGATCTGACTTGAATTTTCATATGTTTTTTCTTAAACAAATTAATATGTATGACATTGGGTTGTGTAATATAGTGGCATTCTTGGCTTAAGACTGTTACAACAAAACAATTAAATGAATCTTGGCCAAAAATTTGGCTTAAAACCAAATATGAAGTCATCACTCAAAATGTAGCAGAACGCAATGTGTCTTCTTCGTTTTATTTCCATTTCATTGTCAGAATATGACAATTGCAGTGAATAGAAAATGTGAGAGTTATCACTGCTAGTCCACGTTAGAAAACAATTATTGCTGCATTGTGGACAATAAAATAAATTTGCTGCCAAATGCTACAAAAAAAAGAGAAACATTTTTTTTCCATGATTTTCATATGAAAGCACATACGGGCTATTGCTGCCCACACAAAAATTTTTCCTATTAGTCATTTCATTTGCATGACCTCATCGTAGGGGTATTTTAAATTTCAGATGCAGTTAAATTTCAATGCAGTGGCTATAACCACATTTAAATTGGGTTAATAACTATAAAAAGTGACAGTGTTTGCAAATGCATAGAATAAGAATTATACTGCTGTCAATACTGACAATTTTGGCAAAATTAGAAAAATTAGTTATTGAAAAGAGGCTATAGTCCTTTGGAAAGTTGAAATTTGACAAAACTTAATATGGCAAACGAATTATAAATATGGCAACAATTCGCCAAAAGTAAAATAAAAGTTAATAAATTTCAAATAAAAATAGCCTTCTTGAAAAAATGACTAATACAGGGTATTTGGTGGCAAATTTATATATTTAAATACGATTATTTCAAAAAGTAATAAACGGTGCGGAGGGAGGGTGGCCCCGTTGGAATTATCGATTGTGCGGATTTGTCAGTCACGATGTCGCAGTGGTCCTGCGTTCGCTGTGGAGACATTTTTTAAGAGTAATGATTCTTACGTAATTGCTCGTCGACAATTTTGTTCAAAGTTCAGTATTCGGCGAATAAGTGATGGAAGGAGTGTAAATTTAATTCGTTCGTGAGTACAGAGATTCCGTGCAACTGCTTCGTGTATGAATGCCCCACGGCCAAGGCCCAGTCGATCTTCACTGACTCCCGAAAACATTGAACTGGTTGAAAGCAGTTTACGTGAAAATCCGCAAAAAAAAGAGCAGCATCACTGGGACTTCAAGGAGCAATTATTCATGAAATTTTAAGAAAGTATCTGAAGTTCTATTCTTCTAAAACTCAAACCGTTCAAAAACTGAAAGAAAGTAACTTTGATTTACGCCAAAAATGTTTGTGAAACGATGTTGGAGCGTTTTCGCATTATAAATCCCATTTTTTTGGAGCGACGAGGCTCATTTTCACTTAAACGTCCACGTCAACAAGCAAAACTGCCATTACTGGAACAACCTGCAAACCTCGATTGCAACATCAAAACCCATTGCATTGCCACAGGGTAACTGTTTAGTGTGCCTTATCCACGCATGAGATAATTGGATCATTTCTTTTTTCGAAAATTCTCGAGGCCAGTCGACAAATGTCAACGGTGAAAATTATCGAAGTATGATTACGGAATATTTTTGCCAAACCTGCGAGCTCATGCATCGTTCTCTTCACATACTTGGTTTCAACAGGGTGAGGCGACTAAACACGCAGCCAGAAATTTGTGATGTACTATTTTACAACAAATACCTGTTAGAAAATTGCTTTTTATCTTTTACAAATAATATGTTATCTCTTTTAAAAGAGGAAAAATATTCATTTCGGTTTTTGTAGCGTGCGTAACACAAATGTGCAACGTGCTATTTTACAACAAATACTTTTTAGATAATTGTGTTTTATAAAAAGTTGCTATTTTTGAAAGAGGAAAAATATTTATTTTGGTTTTTTTTTGTAGCGTGCGTAACATAAATTTGAGATTTGCTATTTTGCAAGAAATACCTATTAGAAAATTATATTTTATAGTTTAAGAAAGCACATTTATACAAATTTTTCCTCTTTGATATAGAAAAAAAAAATTATATTAATTTTTTTTGTTGTAGCGTGCGTAACAAAAATTTTTTGAGTTTCGATGAATTTGCTTCGGGAAAATTTCCCCCAAAAACTGATTAGGCACTTCGGGGACATTCTATGGCCACCGACGTCGCCCGATCTAGCTCCCACAGATTTTCTCTTTTGGGGGTACCTCAAAGAGAGGGTTTATAATGACAATCCCCAATCTTTGGTGGCTTTAAAGGAAGATAGCCGTCGAGAAATCAGCTTAATTGAACCAAGCTTATTGCAGCATGTGGCGCAGAAAACAAGGCTTCGTTTTGGACAGTGTGTTCAACTCGACAGAAGACATCTGCATGACATACTCCAAAAAAAAATCCGCATTTCCATTCTATCGTTCAATGCTCTTAATAAAACGTTGTGTTAACTATTACGTATTTTAGTTAAGTTTTTGTAGATCAAAAACGGAATTCTAAAATCCAAAATATTACAAAGTAGAAGCAGAAAAAAAAGCTAAAAGAAATAGCAATCATGAGGCTGCTGTTGACTGAAGTAGTTAACACGAGACAATGAAACGGAGGGAAGGCATAACCCTGGCCTGGCCCAAAGAGCAGAAGAACAGCACTCTCCTTCGTCGGCCTTGTAGCAAAAAATTAGCCATCTTTCTTCATCGGTCTCCTGAATACTATCCTCTCCCTTCTAATTCCGGAGCAATGCACTGCATATTTGTAGGGGTCATACCCTGAGTGCTGGTCCGAGTTGAAAAAAAAAGAAAATCATTCATCGAAATCGAAATCTAAAATTGTTTCAAATAGATTAAACAAATTTAAAATTAATATGAATGTAAAAACAAATAAAATTGCTGTATTCGGCTGTAGCGAATCTTTTATACCCTGCACCGACATGCTTCTAGAATACGTGAATACACTTATTGCAATCCTGGAAGCGTCTCTTTAGTGTTTCTGATTTTCAATACTAATTCTTGTTCTTACTAAAATATAAAATACATTTGATTATTTGGAATAAAGTTAATTTTATTTAGCTACTTTAACATTAAAACTAAAATAAAAACATTAAATAAAAAACATGTATAAAAAAAATTAAATGTCTATATTCTTAAATACCCTTCACAGATGTAATTCTTCTTTCTTTCTTCCTTGCCAAAACAGAAAGTAGGTTTAATTAAAAAATCAAAATGATGTTATCGGTTACTTTTATATTTATGAAAGCGTTTAAATTTTTGGGCTAGAAAGCTAAATGTTTGGCTTTTCTTATATCTAATACCTATGAACGTCTTTCAAAAATATTATATATATCTAATTTACAAACAAAACAAAAAATCCGTTTCATGTACCCCAAAAAGTTATAATTGTCCAACCGTAGAATCGTCTTTTAGATTTTGTTGGTTTTTAATACCAGTTTACTTCTTTCTGATGTATAAAGTAGGTATAATTCATCATAAAAATCAAAAAGTAACAAAAAAAATGACTGCTTTTATGAATCAGAAAATGTCGATTTTCCAACCCTGGAACCGAATTTTTAATTTTTTAATACTAATTTAATTTTTTCTGATATTTAAAATTATTTTAATTCACTAAAAACACAAAATTTAGAATTTATGTATGTACTTTAATGTACCAAATATATTTCGATTTTCCAACCCTGGAACCGAATTTTTAGTTTTTAAAATTTTTAATACCAATTTAATTCTTAGCGAAGTATAAAATAGGTTTAACTCACTCAAAAAAACCAAAATTGGCAACTTATATGGTTACTTTTGTGTACCAAAAAATTTCGATTTTCTAACCCTGGAACCGAATTTATAATTTTTTAATACTAATTTAATTTTTTCTGATATTTAAAATTATTTTAATTCACTAAAAACACAAAATTTAGAATTTATGTATGTACTTTTATGTACCAAATATATTTCGATTTTCCAACCCTGGAACCGAATTTTTAGTTTTTAAAATTTTTAATACCAATTTAATTCTTAGCGAAGTATAAAATAGGTTTAAGTCACTGAAAAAAACCAAAATTGGGAACTTATATGGTTAATTTTATGTACCAAAAAATTCGATTTTCCAACCCTGGAACCGAATTTATAATTTTTTGATACTAGTTTAATTTTTTCTGAAATATCTAATAGGTTTAATTAACTAAAAGCACAAAATTTTTAATTTATTTATGTACTATTATGTACGAAAAATATTTCCATTTTCCAACTCTGGAAGTGAATTTTGATTTTTTTACCAATGCAATTCTTAGTGAGGTGTAACATAGTTTTACTTGACAAAAAAATTAAAATTTTTAAACGTTTTGGTCAGTTTCATGTACCATAAAATATTACATTTGTCCAACCCTGGAGTCGAAATTTTGATTTTTTAAGATTTTAATACCAATTTTGTTCTTCCTGAATTATAAAACAGCTTTAATTAGCAAAAAGAAATAACGTCAGTTGCCTTTTTGGTTACTTTTATGCAGAATAAATATTTCAATTTCCCAACCCTGGAAACGAAATTTAAATTTTTTTTATAAAGAAAAGAAAAAAACATTGTTTTTGTAGATTAAAAGTAATCAACTAAACCAAAAAAAAAAAAAAAAGAAAAAACAAAAAAAGTTTCAATTGTCCTGGTATCGTCTTTTAGATTTTGTTTGATTTTTAATATTAATTTAATTTGTCCTGTAATATAAAACTGATTTAATTAACAAAAAAAAAGCCCTATAAAATATTTTTAACTGTTTATTTGCATAAAACAATATAAAAATTTAAATTTTCCAGCTCTGCAGCCGTATTTTACATTTTGCTGATTTTCCATAGCAATTTATTTGGTATTCTTTCCAATGCATATTAAACCCAGCCCGAAGTTTCTAGTTCTTTTGGAATAAAAATTACGTCCATAACGGAAGCGGAAACGTAATTCGATTTCTTGTTTAAATTGGGCAAATTTTTTCACATATCAGCTAAATAAATGTTTTAATAGAAAACAAACTTCTCAAATTTAATTTTGTACGACTTTCTGACAAAATAAATTTTCCATGGCACAAAAACGTTTGATTAAAATCATTTTTAATAATAGTTGTTTTTTTTTTGTTTTTAAATTTTAATTTGAAATCGAAACAAAACGCTTTTCATATTAATATTCTTTTGATTAAAGAATTCTAGGAAATTATTAATATTTTTTATTTTTGCTAGACTATAGAAAAACCCTCATCAAAAGATATTCCATAATGAATATCAATAATATTTTTTGTTCTATAAATTATTCTTTTCGATTCTCTTTTAATAATTTTGACGTTGGTTGAATGTGGGGGTGGTGGGTGTGTATTAAATGGTATTTAACTATTGTACCATAGACCCCTGCAGTTCACAACTGCATGTGTTGATGAATCAGTTAACTGTTATATAAAAGGAGAGCTGTAATGTAAGAGTTTTAAATGAGCAGCGAACATTTTGCTTGCACAATTCACAATCCTTGCTGCAGCATTAAAAATTGTATTTGAAAAGAAAATTTGAAAAAATTTTCTTGTTTTGTATTTGAAAAGAAAATTTGAAAAAATTTTCTTGTTTTAAAAACAAAAAAAACATTTTTTTATATTATTGTGTCTTACAAAAATACAACTTTAAAGGATACAGCAAACGTGGGGAATAGGGCAATCAAACACATACATTTTCTGAAGGTATATGATGAGTTCATCAGAAACGTTTTTTATATTCTGCAGGAATTTATTTTAAAAGCCCTAGCGGGTCGTTTCTGTATGTTTACTTACACAAACTGACACGAACAATTTGCAAATACTTTCACTCTTATCGAATGCAAACGTATTAGTTTGCATGTCAACTCATATATGTATATGTATAAGCAGTTTGCTATTGTATTCGTGTTTAAAAATGAAATTGTCATGAAGGACAATATTAATTACAATATGAGTATAAATACCAGTACCAGTAGTATGTGGCAATCGTTATATTATTTACGTTGAAAGTGTGTGTCCTTACAATAGCCAGCGATAGGGATACGAAAATCTCTAGTTATTTTGTAGTACTTCATTTACTTTAATTGAGTACAAAATTTTACTGCAGATAATTGTACGGACGTTACTTTCTGTTTTTTTGTTCGCAGTAATAAGTTTTATGATATTCTTGATTTGCGAGTTTTATACAGGAAAAATTTTTTTTTTTAATTGAAAAATTACTTTCCAACATGCGATGACAATTACAAAAGCTTTAGTAGTTCAAAGCAAGAATATTATATGACTTTTCTTTGTAAACAAAAATTATCTCCCAGTTGTTTGGTACCTACGACGTTAAAGGAATGGTTTTTTGCAATAAATATTCCTTAATGAACATATAATTAAAAGGGTTTTTATGTAGAGTAAGTATTTTCACGAACATATATATTGCTATATTAAATTGAATTAATATTCATAGGCTAATTGTTCGAAATTTGTTTTTAAATCTCAGAAAGACATGATAAATATTCCAAGGCATAAAGGAAAGTCAACATCAGTTTTATTCAACTTACACAGCAGAGCAGAACAGCTGTTTTCGAAATCCGCAACACCTTCATCATCAGTGCTCATGTGTATTGTGTTTATCACCACTTATTAGGTGGCTTAGTTGAATGTGATAACAGTTCCTATTTATACAAATTTTATTGTGAAAAAGGATACGAGAACTGTATCAACCTGTTATTGTTTTAATACCCGTGTTACCATTTGATTATTTTCTTCATGTCTCATTTTTCTGAATTTTTTGTTCCATCAGACATAAGTCAAACTTTTTTGGTTTGAATTTTATACTTAAGTACATGTGAACGTTTTCCAATTTTATTATTGGAGTTTTTGTTTTAAATTTGGTAAAAAAATTTTTAAGTTTCTTAGTATAAGTGCTGCAGATGAAAAGAGCTAAACTAAGCGCTCCTTTTTTAATTGTTTATGTTATATTATGGATATTTAAAAAAATATAAAAACAGAAGCTAAACAATTTTTTGTAAGGGGTGGGCAAATTTGAGTTTAGGAAGTAAACTGACTGTCAAATATTAAAATGTTAAAAAATGTGTTAGTATTTTTTGACATTTTTTCATTTCAACTCTGGAAAATTAAACTCTTGAGCAAAAAATTTTGATTGTGAAATTTTACTATTTTAAAAACTGAATGGAGACAACGCATTTCCTAATAAAATCGTCTTTAGTGATGAGTCCCATTTTCAAATCGGCTGTTACATAAATAAACAAAATTGTCGCATATAGAGCTTACAAATTCCACAAGCAGTCCTGCAGCTCGGTACATCCAAAGAAAGTGACCGTATGGTGCGGTTTGTGGTCAAGCGGCACATTGGACGGTATTTTTTTTTTTTCGAAGATGAGCAAGGAAACGCCGTCACCGTGAATTCTCTGCTCTATAAAATCATAACATCAGATTTTTAGTGTCTACAATTGGCTAATGATGACAGTAGTGACTTTTGGTTTTAGCAAGACAGCGCCACGGGGCACATAGTCGGCCAAATAATTCAGTTATTGCATGAGAAATTTTCCAGCAGCGTAATTTTTTCATTTGGCGATGTCAATTGGACAACCCGTGCTTGTGATTTCGTGCCTCTGAAATATTTGCTCTAATGCCATTTGAAAGATCGTCCAGTTTTATGTGAACAAACTACAAGCAAATGACGCTCTAAAAAATTAAATTAGGCGCTGCATTGACGAGATAAACGAAGTTTTGTTGTTGTTGTTAATTCCCATATTTCTACCTTAAACTGCTATTAACAAGACTCAATTTGTCAAAAAAAAATTGTGTTTTTGAGACAATTTACTTCCTAACCTAAAATTTACCAAACCTTTAAAAGTGCTGAAAATCCCGGGAGCTAAAATGATCAGTCATATTTTATTATCTTACTTTATCATTTTATACTATTGACGACTAAAAACTATTTAAAACTGATCATGTTTAAGATCTGCCTTTTGCGTTTGATAAGTTTTTGAGCAGAATTGACGCTGAAGTAGTTCACATGAGACTACGAACCCGTGAACCCCGTGTTCAATCTCTGGCTGAGTCATGAACTTTGTTTATATATTAAATTTGCAATATACGAGGTCTGTTCAAAAAGGATTTGAATTAAATTTTTCATGAAAAATATTTATTTCTGCATAATCCTCAATAAATTATCTAATGGTGACTCCACGGTTCTCTGTAACAATTTCATGCACTTTCTTATTATTTCCATTGGTTGTTGATGTGCTTGAATATTTCGGTATTTTTTTTTTTACTTTTTTCGAAATGTTAATACCATTGAAAAATATATTTCTGAGTCAGAGTACAATCCGCATATGTCAGTGTAAAATTTTGAAAGTATTTACAAATTTATTTCAATATATTGCACACAATTTTTGCAAATTCTTTGATTCATTTTCTTTTTATACAGTAGAAACATGCAAAATATGTTTATATTTAACAAACCAACAACCAGTAAAAGTAAAAAAGGAAAACGAAAAGAATAATGATAATCGAGTGTGTGCAGACCGTAAAAAATAAAAATAAAAATAAAAAAAAAATACACTGAGTACTGATGATGAAAGTGTAGCGGCTTTCGAAAACAACTATTCTGCTCTGCTGTATAAGTTAAATAATTAAAAACTGATGTTGCCTTTCGTTTAAGTCTAGGAATATATATTATGTCTCTCTGATTTAAAAAAACAAATTTTCGAACAATATAAATCTTAATTGAATTTAATATCGCAATATGAACGTTCGATAAAAATACTTCCATACAAATTTAAGCCGTAGTTTGAGCTAACAATATAAATAAAAACGTTTTCATGAACTTAAGTATAAAAGAATTCAATCCAAAAACGCTTGACTTAGGTAGAAAGAAACAAAAGATTGAGAAAAATGTGACATGCAGAAAATAACCAAACGGCAACACGGCTAGTAAATAATATGTGTCACCAGCGGTTTGAAGCATTCTCGTATTAAATTTTTTGATAAAAGTTTTATAAATAAAAACTGTTATCAAATTCTATTAAGCCGCCTAATAAGTGGTGACGAACAAAAATATACAGGGGTACTGATGGTGAAAATGTAGTGACTTGCGAAAACAGCTGTTTTGCCCTGCTGTGTAATTTGAATAATTAAAAACAGATGTTGTTGTTTTCTTTTTGTTACCTTGGAATATTTATCATGACTTTTTGAATTTAAAATAAATTTTCCAATTAGCCATTCAATTTAATATGAAAATTAACCTTAATTTTGGAACAGACCTCTTACCAATATAGATGCGACTGATAAAGTAAATATACATATGTGTATCTTATGTTGCTTTCCTGTCTACGTTTTTTCTTTATATTAAAAAGATTTTAAAACTAATATATCTCTTCTCGTCATGTCTTAAGTTATAAAAATGTTTTTAGGTTGATTTGGCACAAAAAAAGAAGAAAACTTTAATGCAACATTCTACTCGTAGTTTGTTTTAAGTACGTGTATTTGTTTTTCCAAACCTTAAGCATTGAAAAGTAAAGAAAACCCAGACATTATTTAGTTGTCTTTTTTTCTGCATCTAGTTTTTGCTTTAAAGTATTTTTTTTTGGGAGATCTTACATTTCTTGATGGTGTTGGTTCGATAAATGACTTTCAGCATTTTTCCATTTTCTTAACAAAATCAAAGAGTAATTTTTCTTGGCAAAAGTTCATCAACAAAAAGGTTGATAGTTTTTGTCATTTCTTTGACTGTAAAAATTATTGTCAGTTTTATTTCTTTAATATTTTGTCAACGATGACCTTAAGGCAGTGTTGCCAGTGGTTAGTTAAGCGTACTGAAAGTAATTTTAATTTTTAATATTTTTAAATCTCTTTAAATGCTAAAGATAATCTGTTAATTACATCGTGATTTCTTTTCGTCTATAAAACAATAATTTATTTAATATATTTATGAAATTTTTAAATGCCTGTTAATTAAAGTATTTTTCATGTAATTTTCTTTTCATTTTTCCATCTGATAAATACTTGCTATTACATCACACAAAGAGTTACATGACTTATTTGATTGAACGCAATATTTTTTTCTTTTTTTGGTAAAATGTGCTAAAGTAAATGATGGCTAATTTCTATTAAAAATTGCGCTATAAATAACATAAACTGTATTCAACACGCAATCGTTATAATTTTAGTTTAATTGAATTTATTATTTTAACTTTGTGGCTGGAATCTCTTTTGATTTATTTGTTTACTACAACATTTTATAATTTGGCGAAAGCCAATAGTGTCTTAACAAATTTGCTAAAGAGATGGACGTGGCAATGGCAACTCATCGATCTATTTGAAGTTATAGGGCACAGGGCATAAATGTATTGCTAATAAATGAGAGTATTATTCTCTTTACAAGAATTTCCGTTTTAATATAATGAAACTCAACACCTTATTTAAGTCTGGTGTTTCCTGTTTGTGCAAAACCAGCACTAGTGATGGAGCCATCTTCTGGACTAGGACAGTTGTGGATACAAGCAATTTATTTCTCTCTTTTACTGGCACTGAGGGAGCCATTTACAACAGAGGGGCTGTATAATATTGATTTTGTTGTTGTTACTAATTAAAGCGTCAAAAGCTTAAAAAGTCCCCCAGTCCCTTCTTTTCTTTAGCTGTGGAACTGTTGGCTGCTCTTCTCATTGTTTGTACGCCATAACGGTTGAAAGAACCTCACGCACATACATATAATTCGTAATTTAGGCAGTAGGAAAAAACAAGTGAAGGTGGAAGTATAAATAATTAATTCATCATATTCGTATTACGTTGCACGTTGCTGAATGTTATTACTTTTTGTTTTTTATTTTTTGCTTCGGCAAGTTCAAGGTGATGTTTGGGGGTATGGAAATTTAGTTATTTTTTTATATTTAGAGACGTAAATAACTTGCGCTTAATGATACTGTACCACAGAAAACAACTTTTTTTTTTGGTAAATCAACACAATAATCTAGGTATATGTAAAATTTTATAAAAATAAGGGCAAAAATTTAATGTATTATTTTTTTCGTCGTGGAAAAAATATATTTTCAGCTTATACGTAGTCGTTAGTTGGATTTAAGTGAACTTTCGAATGCTATAAAACTTAATTTCTTAACAGTTATTTGTTTCGGTATAAGTGATTAGAAAATTGTGTGACGCACGTTACAAAAATGGAAGCACATACTATGATTTTGTATTTTTCTAGCGAATTTTGCACAGTAAAATATTCAGGAAAATAGAAGAGATTGCCATGGACATATTGTGACGCACGCTACATAAAGTTCGTTACATGTGCTTTGAAATCATTAATCAAATCATCTGTTGAAAAAAATCACAATTTATACATACACAACATATATAATTAGCATGCTATGAAATATGATTTGTTTTTTGGAAAAATTGTGTGACGCCCGTTACAAAAAATTTAAAGTTTAAAGTGGGATTCTGTATTTTTTAGCGAATTTCACATAATAAAGCACAATGAATGTGATTTCCAAAACAGAAAGGTATATAGAAGATACGGCCGTGACGCACGCTACATAAAATTCGTTACATCAGCGAAATCATTAATCAAATCCTCTGTTAAAAAAATCATAATTTATATATACACAACTGCTATGAAACATAATTTCATTTTGAATAATTTATTAGAAAAATGTGTGATGCACGTTACAAAAATGGAAGCACATACTATGATTTTGTAGTTTTTAGCGAATTTTGCATAATAAAGCACAACGAATATGAATACTAAAAGAGCCAGGCGTATAGAAGAGACTGCCGCGGACGTCTTGTGACGCACGCTACATAAAGTTCGTTACATGTGCTTTGAAGTCATTAATCAAATCATCTGTTAAAAATATCACAATTTATATATACTCAACCTTTATAATTAGCATGCAATGAAACATAATTTTTTTTTGGAATAATTGATTAGAAAATTGTGTGACGCACGTTACATAAAATTTAAATTTTAAAGTGGGATTCTGTATTTTTAGAGAATTTTGCATAATAAAGCACAAAGAATGTTATTCCTAAAGCAGAAAGGCATATAGAGGAATTACCGCGGACCTCTTGTGAAGCACGCTACAAAATGCTCGCTACATACATGTGTACATATGCCTTAAAATCATTAATCAAATCATCTGTTAACAAATGCCAGTAGTCATATACGAATATTCTTAACTTTTCAATATATGACATATTACTTTCCAACACCTTCTGAATTCCCCAAAGATTTATCGGATTTTCTGTAATTCCTAAATGAACAAGTGCCCCCTATTTTACAACATAATTGACTGGACAACGGTGTGACGCATGCTACAAAAAATTGGGAGTACCTTTAAATGTGCAAAGTGGGATTTTGTAATTTTTAGTGAATATCGCACAAAGAATATGATTCCTAAAACAGGTGGCCATATAGGACAGATCACTGTGACGCACTCTACATTAAACTCGTTCAATATGCCTTCAAATCATTAACCAAATCATGTTTTAACAAACCATAATAGTCATATAGCAATATTTTTAATTTTTCAATTTATGACATATTACTTTACAACAGCTTGTGAATTCCCCAAAAATTTATAGAAATGAACAAGTGACCCCTATTTTACAACATTTATAATTTGTATGCTATGAAACATATTTTTCTAATAGTTATTTGTTTCGAAATAATTGATTAGAAAACTATGTCACGCACGTTACAAAATTTGAAGTACTTTTGATATTGCAAAGTGGGATTTTGTAATTTTTAGTGAATATCACACAAAGAATGTGATTCCTAAAACAGGTAGGCATATAGGACAGATCACTTTGGACTCCTTGTGACGCATGCTGCATAAAACTCTTTACATAAATGTGCCTTAAAATCATTAACCAAATCATCTTTTAACAAATCATAATGGTCATATAGCAATATTTTTAATTTTTAAATTTGTGACATATTACTTTATAACACTTTGTGAATTCCCCAATGATTTATAACATTTTCTTTGTGACCCCTATTTCCCAAGTATTATATAATACAAACACAACATTTATAATTAGCAAATATTTGCCGTACTCTTTTGGTTAAAATTAGCCAGATATGAAGCAAATAAAACACCAACAACTTGAAGAAGTTTTCACAAAATTTCAAACACAATGAATCAAGCAAACACATAAAGCCAAGTGGAATAAGAACACGAATAATCTTTTATAAATTTTCATTTATTATTGAAATGCATTTGTGTTTTAGTTTGCCTATTGTCAATACAACTTTCATAACTTTGTACTCTAATGCTTGTTTTAATTGTTTCCAGCAGCTCCATTCGGAGTATAGGAGCACTTATCGTTGGCATGAGTTTACTGGCAATTCTAGGCCAGAAGTGGTGCGACGTGCACCAGCGCCAAATCCAAGTCAATTTGTGGGTAAGTTTTGTTATAAATTTTGTAAAACTAGTTTGATTTCTTGGATTTGTTTACTTTAACGATTGAGAGAATAAAATGAATTATTGATTTAATATTCTATTGAGAATTTATTTATATATCTTTTTATATCGTCTAAAGTTTATTTTAATTTTTGTGCCAATCATTTCAGGTCCCACAAATGAACCACCATTGCCACGTAGAAAAAAGTGTCCAGAATTAGCGTATAAGTCGCACGAATTTATTATAGGTTCTGAATATACAGATGCACGCAACAATGCTGCAAATCGTATGGCCAGGGTAAGTTTGAAATTGCATATTCGAAAGTGACAACAACAAAGTGAGAGCATATTAAAGGTACACTAGAGTTCTATGAGTTGGTATACTTAAGGCAAATATTAAAGCCAATTAAAAAAAGCCAGTGAGTGATTTTATATTTTATCCGCAAGGGTACGGGCAGTCACACAGGAAGTGATTTTGCTTTTCTTTTTGCATTTCGCGCAGTCAAAAGATTTTGGTACTGGTTTGTTTTTGGTGTCGTATGAGACTACAGTTTCCTGTACTCCCCCATTATTTTATTATTGAATTCAGCAGACGTTTGAAATAATATTTACAGATTTTCTAGGAAGTTTAATGTAAAAGTTAATTGATCACCTGCATTAGCCCCAGGGAAATGAATTTAGGGAATAGGTAAAACAACCTTCAGTAATCATTTGCAATATTTTACATATTTTGGGGAAAAAAGGAAATGAAATATTAAACATTTTAATTTTACTTCTGTTTTTGAAGACAAATTGGTAATGCTATTTTTTACTGTAATTTCTTAACATTCATATTCATAAGGCAGTTGGAAAATATTTTTGAAGTGTGCAAAGGAAATAGCAAAATTTATAAAAATCTACTTTATTTTATGGCTTCAAATCTTAAAGAAAACTTTTCCCCCTGGACTTTGCTTTTTAAAAACATAAGAACTATCATGAGATTTTAACATATCACTCAAAGAATATTTCAAGACTCAAAGTGCCATAAGCTCTTTATGGCACAATAACTTTTATCTGACAAAAAAATATATAAAAAAAAAATCTCTTAAGGATTTAGCAAACGGATGTAAATACCTTTGCGCACCAAAAGTCGTTTATTTAATGTTTAAGTATGTCGGAATTTCCTTTATAAAAATTCTGCATTTCATTCTATTTAAAACTCTTTAAAGATTTTTCCTGAAAACCATTTTTATTCCAATTCTTATTCTTGCAACATTTTCAAACGTGTATAAAAAGGTTTTCTATGATTTCTTTGTTTTTGTTGTTGTTGATTGTTTGCATAAATTTATTGTTTTTATATTGTGTCGTCATATTTTTAGCTTTTAAGCCGTATGTCCTTTTAGCTGTTAGCAATTCAAGACTGCTTATATATATATTTCTTTTTACATTTTTCTCTTCCACGTATGTGTAATTGCAAGTGAGTGATATGAATGCAACTGAAATAATGCCACAGGAAAAACTTTTATATGCATTAGACGTGTTTTTTTTCTCTTTACTTACATTCATAGATTTGAAGGACCTTTTTGTTGGATTTTGTATTTTAAAATATTTTCTTTGCCTTATTTGTTTTCTTTTTTTTGGAACCCTGCAATCAGAAGCAGTGTTTCTATTGATTTGTTGTGAAAGTATGTTGGCAGGCGTTGAAATTCACAGTGATTGGCATTAATGGCTTAATTGGTCATGGTAAATGTCAGAAATATGTTGGTTTTATAGAAAAAGTATATAAAAGCAAGAAAAATTTATGTGAGAAATTTTATTTATATTGTATGTAAATATTATCTTCTTATACGTTGGCATTGTTTTGAAATAATTGTTTTTTTTGGTTTGACCAAATCAGCACTACAACTGACTTACTCATAATAAACTTTGTAGATCCAAAAATCTTCCATAAATTTTTCAAATGTGAAGAAGGGTCCTTTTTCAAGTGTTTAGAAATAAAAGGAAAAATTTTTTCAGTGAAATTATATTAAAACAGAGAAAAAAAAATTTTATTTCATTTACAAAATAAATTATATTAATGACATTAAACTTATTATTATTTAGAAAATTAATCCCAGATTTGAACTTGAGTTCCTTATGAATACTACAAATGTTTACTTTTATTTATTTTACGTTAATTGAATTGACTAAATTTTGTATATGTGAACAGCAAGATAATTATAGCAATAAAATTGCTGACTATTGACTCAATTAAAAATGCAAGTCTGAAAACTGTACCGGTAGTTAAAACACTATAGAAAAATGTGTCTGCTGTTGGTTTACATAAAAAAATCTGAACACATTTAATTATTATTATTATTATTTTTTTTGAAAATAAGACTGACGTGCTTTTCTATGCCCAGTACTAATTGCAAATTAAGCCTTCAACATATGAAGTTTTCAATGATTTCAGGATGCGCGTGGAGGCTAGATAATAGTTGTCTTTGATTGCCTATAGCACAATCCTAGGCGCAGCATTTTTGTAGAACATGTTATGTTTCCCCGTTTTAGAAGTAATTTCAACAATTTGTTGGAAA
Source organism: Linnaemya tessellans (assembly GCA_951800035.1). Lineage (NCBI taxonomy): Eukaryota > Metazoa > Arthropoda > Insecta > Diptera > Tachinidae > Linnaemya > Linnaemya tessellans. The sequence continues at coordinate 21,211,211 of OX637532.1, read as the reverse complement.
TGTAACGTGAATATGTTCTATGAAAATAACACCGGTAATTGTTTAAACGAATAATCATCTTCTACTATTTGGTAAAAATTTTACAATATTGTGGTAACAACAAAAAAAAGTGCTATATTCGGCTCTGCCGAATCTTAAATACCCTAAACAGATGTATTTCTTCTTTCTTTTTAAAACAGAAAATATATTTTATTCACCAAAAACAACCCAATATGTAATTTATTTGTTTACTTGCACTCGTATGAACTAAAAAATTACGATTTTCCAACCCTGGAATCTATTTTTTAATTTTCTACACGAATGTAATTCTTTCTGAGGTATAAAAATCTTTTAATTCAACAAAAAAAATAAATAAATAAAAAAGAAAAATAAAAATTAGGAACTTTTTTAGGAACTTTTTTTCTTTTACGTACCAAAAAATTTCGTTTTTCCAATCCTGGAATGGAATATATAACTTTTTTGGTTTTTAGTACCAATTTGATTTTTCCTGATGTGTAAAATAGGTTTAGTTCACTAGGAACTTATGTGGCTATTTTTATATAACAAACATATTTCGATTTTCGAACCCTGGAATAGAATTTTTAATTTTATTTATTCACTACACGAATATAATTCTTCCTGAGGTATAAAATAGGTCTAATTCACTGCAAAACCCAAAATTAGCAACTTAAATGGCTGCTGTTATGCACTAAAAAAAATTTTAGTTTCCGAACCCTGGAAACGAAATTTAAGTTTTCTTTTGATTTATTTTTACCAATGCCAAGGGTTGGCATAAAATAGTTTTATTTAAGAACAAATATAAATTTTTAGCCATTTTGTTCACTTTCATGTTGTATAAAATATTGCAATTGTCTAACCCTGGAATCGAAATTTTGATATGTTTAAACTTGAGTACCAATTTTATTTTTCCTAAATTCTAAAATAGTTTTTTAGTTTAGTTTATGTACTAAAAAAATAAAAATAAATAAATTAGCAATTCCCCATCCCTGGAAATATTTTTTTTCTTAGAATTAAGATTTATAGGCTAATTGCTCGATTTTTTGTTTGTTTTAAATTCAGAAAGACTTGATAAATATTCCTAGGCATAAAGGAAAGTCAAGATCAGGTTTTAGTTATTCAACTTACACAGCAGAGCAGAACAGCTGTTTATCGAAAGCCGCAACGCTTTTATCATCAGTGCTCTTGTGTATTGTGTTTTTCACCACTTATTAAGTGGCTTAATTGAATATGATAACAGTTCTTATTTAAACAAATTTTATTAGGAAATGGCATACGAGATCTGTATCAACCTGATGTTAACACCTTTTGGTTTTAATATGTTTTTTTAGTTTTTAGTACACATTTGAGGCTTGCCAAAGTATGAAATAGGTTTAATTAACAAACAACAAAAAAGTAAATGGTTTTTGCTAGTTAATTTTGCGTTCAGAAATACATGTAAGCCTCCCATCTCTGGAACCGTATTTCGGGGTTTTCTGAATTTCAATACCACTCTATTTATATAAAAAAAAAATTATATATTAAAATAAAAGTAGAAAATAAAAAAAATTACACACAATAGCTAAAGGATACGCTGCTGAATTTTAAATTCTAAGTTTCTAGTTTGGAAATTATATAAGCAATGGAATTATTAAACTATCCTGGTATGTTCATAAATTCTATGTTGAGTTAAAGGTTGTTAGCAACAAGATATAAAATTATTAATACCAAAAAAATTTCATTTTACATGTTGTTTTTGCACAGTAAACCATATTATGTGTTCCACAATTATTGGTTGTATACAAACTTTTCTATATTTCTACTTTTAAAATTTAAATAATTAATTTTTACAATTCATGCTATAGTTTATAATGTTTTGTCCTTGCTCAGAGCGTTCATGGGAATAAAAATGAGTTTTTCGTTTTGGAAAACTTTTGCTTAATACATACCAAACAGAGTTCGCATTATGACTATATCATCGACAACAAAGTCGAAGGGCATGGCACGGTGTGGAGGGTATGCTGCGTTTAGCATATACGCCAAAGCAAATTTATACCTTTCAACCAGTGGTAAATAGTTTTTAAAATATTTTTATTTATAGTTTCTTTTCAACATTTCGTTGAAAATGTATGCCTTGTTAACACTTAAAGGACACCTGTATGTGCATAAAAATGCATATGTGAAAGAATATTACGAGTACATGTGCTGGTTTGTAAGGCAGCAAAAGTTTGCAGAAGGCATGTTAATGCTGTACTTAACATTATGAATGAGCAAATAACAAAATAAAAAATAAAATGAAACAAGAAATAAAATATATGTTTATACATATATAAAAAAATATGCAAAAAGGCTAATTTGTTAAGAGGTAGCCCACAATATGTTGTTGTTGTTGTCGTCGTTGCTTAAAACTTTTATGTTGTTAAATTGTTTAAAACTCAAATTAACATACAAAAATTATACATGCATTTCAGTCGGAAGAACGTAATGGTACACCATCTAGGCGCAGCAAATCAGAGGGTCCTCCAGCAGTGCCCAATGGCCGGGCTTATGCTATACCAACGGAAGTGGATGGACCGGAAACTAAACAGGTATGTTAACGTACATTCAGCATGCAAAGTAAGGCGTATGTATATAAATAAAAAGCAAATATATATATATATATATATATATATATATATATATAAATAAATAACTATGTGTGTAAGTGTGTGTGTGCGCGTGTGTGAGTTATATATACCAAACAGACAGAAGTTAAATTTTAAGTAACAAGATTTAAAACTTTATACACAACAAAAAAAAATTATTTAACAAGCAAATAAATTATGCCAAATAACTGCTATTGAAAACTTTATATTAAATGTCTTGTTTCTGATATTAACAAAAAAAAAAAAAAAAAACAAAATATGTATAATAAATCATGCATGAGCAAGCATTTGAGATTGAAGCAAGTATATAATGATTTGTTTTCTACTTATTTTTACACTCTAAAGCATTCTTACTGTTATTATTAGTTTTCATTTGATATTTGAGAAGTTTGGAAAATGTTTAAACAGTAAAAGTTTTAATAAAGAGGCATTTTTGAAAATAAATTATTAAAAAATTTCGAAATTGCTGAACTTTTGATATTGCCTTATATATTTCTTTGATGAAATTTACCTAAAGACTTCATAATAACGATTTGATTAAAAACAAGTTAAAATTTTATATTCGACCGGGTCAAATCTTAAATACCCTCCAAATATTTAGTAAGTAAATTTAAAATGTCTAACTTGGTGGGACAGAGTTCCTTTATATAATATCGTATGTCAACGCCCACTGAAGGGGCGGAGTCCAAAAATAGACTACATCATGTTTTCCACAGACGAACGTATGCGCAGTGCTACACCGTCTTAGACTTCATCACTGATCAAGAATACTATGTATACTTTATGTGGTCTAATTCTTTTTGGAGATCATTAAATTTGTATTTTTTGGGGTTTCTGTGGCAAGGGCCGTGGAGGAGACATTTCACCTTTGCCATAAGACTCTAAAAATAAATATTTGGGATAATTAAATGTAAAATATTAACCCAAATTAAATTTTAAATTTCATTTACGAGCCCTAACCACTATTAATTCGTACACTGAGAATTTTTCATGAATGTGCTATTAATATATGTATATTTTCGGAACTATAATGACTACACAAAAAAGTTTATACTTTTCTTAAAGATCATTTCATTCTCTCTAGACATACATTATAAAAGCTACATATTAAAAGAAGGACTTTTTAAAAAACAAGCAAAAACGAAAGTTCATTATTTTAAACGAAAATATTGTGACCACTATTAATTCGTACAGTCGCCAATTTGTGGTACAGCACTTTTGTTTTTGAAAACGGTCTCGACCCGCTTTGGCATGGTACTGACTAGTTTTTGGCAGTCTTCTGGGGTTATCGAGTTCCAAATTTCCTGAATTTTGGACTTTAACCTGTCAACAATCCGTTGGGGTTCATTTCGAAGTTTTCTTTTCATACTAGCCCACAAATTTTCTATCGGATTAAGGTCTGGACTAGAAGATGGCCAATCCAGGGCCGCGATTCCATTTTCCTCAAACCACTTTTTCGTTTTTTTTGCAGTATGGGAAGAAGCACATCCGGTTGAAATATGTATTCCCCGCAGTCTGTTAATTTCGATGCCGATGGTATCAGATTTTCCTCCAGGATTTTTATATATTTGTCTGCATTTACGATTCCATCTATGAAATGGAGCTGACCGACACCTTTTGAGGGCATACATCCCCATACCATAGCGCTAGCTGGAAACTTGACTGTACACTTTAAGCAGTCTTTGTGGTATGTCTCGGTGCTTTTACGTATTACACTTTTTCTTGCATCACCAACACTTATATCAAACTCGGATTCGTCGCTAAAGATAATTGCCGTTGTACCCAAGACCATCTCTCCTTAGTCCATAATATACGCTTTTTCATTTGAAGTGCGGTAAGCAATGGCTTTTCCTTGGCCTAAAAAAATTATATAAATTATCAAGTTGATTTCGAAATACCGGGTTAATCTTTAACTTACTTTATAAAAATTATAACCTATGATTTTCATTTGCAGTCGGGTCCACTCACGTTTTACGGGCCTTCCAATTGCTTGAGGCCATTTTAAGGCTATATCCCGAACTGTGCTTCGACGATTTAGTTTAAAGATAATTGCCAAAGCTCTTGTATCGCGATGACTTATTCTGGAAGTCCGGCCTCTGTTTGAAACATTATTGCTGAAATTTCCACTTATTTCATATTTTCTAACTTGTACTGTAGATCTTGGGATTTTAAGGTCGGTCGATATCTGCCCATATGTCATTCCCGATTTGAATTTATCGACGATTAAAATTCGAATTTCCTCACAAACAGGTTTACCACGTGCCATTTTTTTAAAATTATGAAAATTATTTTCACTATAAATTTTTTTTGTCTCCTTTACATTCCTATTCTCTTATAGATATAAAATTTTTGTTTGCATTTTGATTTTTTATTTAGCTTGAGCGCAATTAATACACTGAAGGAATTAATAGTGGTCAAATAATTTTTAATAAATAATAAAGGCCTTTTAGTTTAGATAATTTTTTTAACATTTTGATGCAGAACTTAAGGATATTTCTATATCCGTTTATAGGAAATAAAACGACCTTTCAGAAAAGTATAAGCTTGTTGGTGTAATTAACATAATTGAATCTTTATTCTGGCGTTTAGTGCTAAAGAGCGAAAATATAACTGGTGTACGAATTAATAGTGGTTAGGGCTCGTAAAAGAGTAAAATTTATTATGTGAGTGAAGATAAATATGCCGAGTTAAACATGTTTTGACGTAAGCGGTTACGAAACACTGTATATTGCGGTGAAGTTAAATTTAAGCTATGACGTAAGCAGTTACGAAGTGAAGTTCTATATATATATTTTGACGTAACGAAATCAGGGAAATTTTTTTTTTTGAATATCCATTTATAATAAATTTTTTGAGCATTTTGTAAAAATATTTACAGACCATGAAAGGTCAATTTACAGGCCATGAGAGTGTGTGTGATCTTGTAGGGATTTTGCCCCCATTGGCCAAATAACGAGTTGGCATGCATTGCCAGTAAATAATAAATTATTTGTGGGATAAAATACACTCCCATAATCTTTTTGTATATAAATATGGATTTTCATACAAAAAAAATTTTCCCTGATTTCGTTACGTCAAAATATATATAGAACTTCACTTCGTAACTGCTTACATCAAAACATATTTAGCTCGGCATATATATCTTCACACACATAAATTTATTTCTAATTTTTTTCTTAATGGGTCAATTAGGTGGCAAAGGAGAGGAGGGGGTAGGGGAGAGTGGGATCAGGTTACGTCTCAGACTCGACATAAATACTTAAAAATAATATTTTTAAGGAACGTAAGCTTAGGTAAAACAATTTGTTATATTTTTACACAAAGTGAATATACCCTCCAATTCTTTCTTGGAGAGTAAAAAATAAAATAATTTAGAAGTATTTTAAAGGCTTATCATGGAAGACAGTTGCTATATTCAGCCTTTTATTCTACTATTCAGTTATTTATTAAAGCTTTTACTGTATTCTACTGTTTTTGTAAAAGTAAATAATTTTCTAACAAAAAATTCTTCATAATGCATTTTTATTTCATACATTGATCTTTATGCCCTCAATAAACTTGTACATAAATTCCTACAAAGACATTCGTGTGCATATAAATAGCATGATTTTCATTTGTACTTGGAAACATAGCCAGTCATGGTTAACGGTTCGTTTTAAATTTGGTTTTCTAATATTTATTTTTTACTTATTTTTCTCTATTTTAGACCTTCTTATACGAAAATAAAATAGTTTTTAAAGTAAAAATTAATTGTTTTCATTTACTGTGTGTTTTTGTATATAAAATAAACATCTTCGTGCGGGTGTTTATACTGATATAATAATAAAAAGAAATCGAAAATTATTATATTCTGATATTTTTAAGCTTAAGGTCTCTTTATATTTTTAATTTAATTTTTAATATCAATATTTCGTCACTCCTTTGTGTAACTTCTTCAAGAGGCAAATTAAGGCACTCGATATCAAATGAAATTTGTATTTGAATTGTATTGATCGATATTGAATGCGGTAATTAATTATTTTATTTGATATGAAAAAATTTTTGTTAATGAAACAAAATTATTTGTCCATAAAATACAAAAATATTCAAACAAAATTTAAATAAATTTAAAATAATATGAAAAAATTTTATTTTTATGAAATCGAAAATTTTATATATTTTTCAATATAAAATCCCAAACGAATATTTTTATTTTATTTGCTAAAATAGGCCCTTAAACATATAGAAACTGAAAACTAAAATGGTCACATGGTAATAGTTTATTCGCCGTTCAGCGGAAACAAATCTATTGCCTAGTTCGCGGCGTGTGAAGAATTTCGTCAATAGCATTATTGTAAATATTTTCATAAACAGTAATGCGTTTTATTTTTAAAGACGAATGTTCACTCGGGAAAATTCATCATTCATGCCAATTGTATTCCCAGCATTAATAGAAATTTTCTATTTAGCTGTTTTTTGCTTAAAGACAATATAGTATATTACATCATGCTGAAAAAAACTTTCTGCTTATTTCTGAACTCAGGATTATGGCCTTTACCCGAGTTCCAATATAATTCTCATGCTAGATGGCATTTAAATTTCAGAACATAATTTTAGTCTTTAATTTTTTTTTAAGGGGACAGTTCTTCGTCTGTGTATGCATGTAGCAAAATATATGGACATGCATGAGCATGCACACATGCATGTATACATCAAGGCAGTTGTATGCGAACATTTGTCGTACACACTGTATATTTATTGATTATAGATAACACGGAGGTTTATGACTTTCAAGTAGTTCTTTATTACACTCTTTTTCTAAGTTCTTGTAATATTTTCTTTTATAAATACGTATCTATTTTATCTCTTTTTTTTAAATTTGTATGTACACATATGTATGTGTACAAATACATATGCAAGTATGTATTTATTGAGGTTTGAACTTATAATAGAAGTCTGCATTGTGTGTTGAAATTTTTCTTTATCAAATTTTTTTTCTCTTTCTATTGCTTCTTGCTACCTGCTGCATCTTCTTCTATTGGTCTGCTTTCATTAAATTTTTCACTATGAATTTTGAACTTTATCGTAGTCGGTATGAGAGTTTTATATAAATAGAAAACTTATTTCCTTACATTTTCATTTCATCCATCTTGTTATTGCTGCTTTCCAACATAGTGTATTTCTTCGTCCAGGTTTCTAATATAATTTCTAATACTTGTTCTTTGTAATTTGAAATTCTTGTGTCAATTTTCTATTAAATTCATTGCATTTTGCTAAATTCCATGTGTAAGTTTGATGTCGTAACATTTAGACCATCGATTCAAGAATTTTTTTTTCTTTTTTTGGTTGTTCGTTATTCGCATTATGCAGCCAGTCAAACACTTTAAACTGTATTTATAATGACGAATGGTTCTGCTTTGTGTTTAACTCAATTACTTTATAATTTTTCTTTTCATATATAAATAATTGATGTTTTCATTTCTGTTGCAAAGTATTTGTGCAAATTGTCTGTTTTAATTTATATTAGGAATTTTGTAGTGGTGGCCGATGCTTAATGGCAGTTTGTTAGTTCATATCAGGTGTTTACTTCAAATGGCGTAATGAAGTGGCAGTATATGGTGGCATTAGAAAAATATTTTGGCTAAGGACTTTGAAATACTAACTACTCCAAAATATTTCACTCTCATGTATGCTTGTATTGTGTACCGATAACTATAGTTTTTGACAGCTGAGAATGTCAAATCGTGTTAAGAGATTTGCTGCCTGTTTTTGTAAAAAAAATAAAAATTTTCATATTAAATTGAATTAAGATTCTATAGGCTAATTGTTCGAAATTTTTAATTTAAATCTCAGAAAGACATGATAAATATTCCAAGGCACAAAGGCAAGTCAATATCAGTTTTTGTTATTCAACTTACATAGCAGAGCAGAACAGCTGTTTTCGAAAGACGCAACCCTTTCATCATCAGTGCTCATGTGTATTGTGTTTGTCACAACCAAAAAAGTTTGACTTAGGTATGGTGGAACAAAAAATTCAGAAATATGGGACATGAAGAAAAATAATCAAACGGTAACACGGGTATTATAACAACAACATGTTAACATCAGCTTGATACAGTTCTCGTATTCTTTTTCACAACAAAATTTGTGTAAATAGGAACTGTTATCACATTCAACTAAGCCACCTAATAAGTGGTGACAGCAAATTTTCGAAACACCTTTACAGTGGCGAAAGCTTTTAGATCTTCTCATATGGGTCAGTCCCTGACTGCAGGTGCTACTCAATAAATTTGTTTGTGTCTTTGTTTGTTTCTAATATCATGAAAGAAAGAGTTCTATATAGACAGTTAATTTTTTTTTATTCCTAGTCCTGGAAAATGTTTTGCTTTTAAAAACAGTATCTTGAATATATTTTTTAGAGTAGATCTAGAATATCGTCATTATCTATTTTGTATTGCAAGATATTGTAGATATAATTTTCATTGATTTTCCAGAATTTATTTTGATTTATATCGTTAAGAATGAAATGAGTATGTGAGTCTAAATTTTAGTTTCTTATTGTAATCAAAAAAACATATTTTGTTTTATTTAAATAATTTTTTTATTAATTTGTGTGAAAATCATTATTGCAGCATGTTTTTCTCTTTTTTTTCTACTGGTATGAATATAATATAATATTAACCATTAAGCTAAGAATTATAATATAGTTTTAGATTTAAACTTGTCTTCTACGCACTTTCTTTAAAATAATTATTTAAGTAACTGAAGTATGTAAGTTATGAATTATAAAATGCATTTAATTATTAATACACATCGATTAAAATTTAATTAAATATATAAAAGACGAAATGTCTTAGTTTAAATTAATCTATAAATTATCCAAAAATACTTGTATTTTGTCTGTCTCTCTTTCTCTTTCTTTTCTTTTTGTTATTGCTTTCTAACAAATTTTGGATCAACTACAATCAACTTTTCTACTTTTAATACGGAATGCTTATGACGCCGACAACAACAATCGAACATTAATAATTTTTCCTTAAAAAAAAAAATCCTCTTTCTTAAAACAATTATCATTTAATTTTTGGGTATATATTTCTTTGGCGTTTATTGTATTTTATTTCGTTTTTTGTGTTCTTTATTGTGTTTTCTTTGCAGGCGGGTGAGTCGAATAATGGCTTATTCAAAAAGACCATCTCTAAATTGAGCACAGAGTATCGTTTGCAATTCGTTTGGCCCAATGTTCGTAGAATAAGAGATCAATCTGGGTCAAACGTACAAAATACAACAGCCAAAGAACAGCAACAACAACAACCGAAAAAATCAATATCATTAGGTGCAATTAGGGGCCAACAGCACCATCCGCTCAATGATCGATGTACGGCTGCGATGCCAACCGTTCATAAAAAACGTACAACAAATCAAAAAGAAGGTGCGACAAAATTTTCCATTTAGTTTTGTCGCTTTGTTTTCTCTAAGATTTACTTAAAAACGTACCACAACAACCAAAAAAAAAGAACACCTATTTTTTTTTTGTTTTCTTATGCAAACGAAAAAACTAACCAAATCAATTAATCGTATAAAGACGTACAAATAGCAGTAATTTTTCTATTTAATTTATTTGAAAAATATTTCAAGTTTTATTTATATTTTCAATACATATACAAAATCAAATTGAATGCGGCTGTTAAGATATGATAAAAGGATGTCGAAATAAAAAAAAAAAAATATTTAATTGAAAAGTGTTGAGCGTATTGTTGTAGTTGAAACTAGAGTTTTAAATGTACGATGTACGTTTTAAATTTATTTCAATACATTTTCTAAAATTAGCGCTTTAAGTAGCTGTTCAAGGCGATGTTCATAAAAAATAATTTATAGATTTATAGCTGTTTTATTTCATTTAAAAAACAACAAAAAATTTTTCGCAGAAAATTGCTTTCGGCTTTAAATTTAACACCAACAAGCGGCCACAGTGGAGTAGTTTTGCCAGTATTGCATACACATAATAGGTTATATCTTGAATGCAAATATTATGATTATTTAATGATCCTGAGTGGAAACTAGCATTAGACTGATTCATTTATAGTTTTTCACTCCACTTATAGCCTCGAAAATTAATTTAAAAACTTTCGTTGTATTGGCTGTGATAAGGCTACAGTTGGCCTTACTGTCGCTAGGAGACATGCAGTACCACTTGTGTTGAATGCATCTAAAAATTTGAACGACACTTAATGTTTTCTGGAGTCATGAGCAGTTGAAAAAGGACATTTTACAACACTAAGACAGAAATGTTAACAAAATTCCTTTCCTCAGTGCCTGACGAGGTCTGCTAAAAATATAAGGTGAATTTTCAATGTTCATCTTCTACGTATGTTTTCAGGTAGTTTCTCCTGTTTATTTTGTTTTGAAGAATATTTTGAGTGTTCGGCGATGCCGAAAGAAATTGGTCCAAAAAATGATCATAAAATTTTGTATAAAAAATGCACACGAAATATTAGCGGGGACAAAGAATGATTGTACTTTCGTTTATAAATTTTTTATTACAAATTCCATGCAAGCTCTTCAAAGAAGTCCGAGATGATGTGAATGACGTCCTGGATATCCAAACGTCTAGTCAACCGATGAACATGTTGAGAAAATACTTATTGTGGATTCATTGAATCACTATTACAGAAGTCGGCATAACGCCTGGGTCATTCTTCATGCCATTTTTTTTTGGACCGAAGTTCCTTATGGGATGATGCGGAGGGGTACCCTAACCGGGAAAAAACGTCCGTAACGTAAGATGTTTTGTTTCTAAATCAATGTTTAAGACGTATGAGTAATACGATTTCATACAAACAAATATTAATCATACGCCGCCGTGCCGTGACAGAATACAATTACGTTTGGGAACAAAATTGATTCTGTATTTTCGTTGGCCGGCGAAAAAAAATCATAATAAAAAATTTTTATACCCGAAGAACTATTTTCTTTATACCTCGAATAGAACTTAAAATTAATATTATTATAATAAGGAACTTCGTTCCTATCCGGTGTCGCACGACACCACACATCCTTTTTTTTTGTTTGAAAATTGTGTACGTGAAGCATATGACAGTGAAATTAATTCCAAAATTGCTATATTTTGAAAAAAAGTATTGTCTATTTCACAATATCTAAAGACTTCTTTCTTTCGTTCAATTATATTTGAAACAAGAAAACAATTTTATAAATTGTTCTTGTTTCCTTTCGAAAAAAAGAATTCTTTGGGCAAAATGAAATAGGCAATAATTTTTTTTTTGGCCAAAACCAATACGTCAATGTCCGAACTGCTCTTTTCACCAGATTTCGCTAGCTGACCTTTTTTCCTCTTTCCAAGACCGAAGAGAATTATGAAAACATGACGTTTGGCGACAATTGGGGAGATAAACATCGAAACTGCATCTCAGAACACCATCATCTTTTGAAAAAAACTAGCACAAATAAATTTCTGTGGAGGAAAAAAAAAATCAAAATTGATGATTAAATACAGGGTGTCCGCCGGGAAGGTATACTACTTTGTTTTGTCGCCATTTTGGTAAACATTAGTCTTGATAGTTCATATTTGGCAGTCGTGATGTAGACATGTGGCAAATTCGTTATGGAAAAATATTCGATGCCACATCGTATACAGCCAGGATTACAATGGATTCACTGCGAGACCACTTTCCACAACAAATTATTTCAAGAAATGGTGATGTTGATTGGTCTCCACGGTCGCCAGATTTGACTGCTCCGGCCTGCCTTTGTGGGGATACCTGGAAAGCAAAGTTAATGCAAACAAACCAGAAACGCTTGAGCAGCTCAAACAAAATATTCTTTAAATCAAATCAAAGCGGTATTGATCTCCACAGAGAAGAGGTTGTTTGCTTACAATCCTTAATTGTGAAACCTTTGAAGAAAAAAAAATTCGATAATGGCCGGTGTCTGAATGTGAATTAAAAAGGAATGTTTGATTTAAAAGTTGTTAAAATATTCTTGATGAAATTAATGATATACCGCGTGAAATGTGTGAGAATGGGATGAAAAAATGTGCTCAAAAGGGGTCGCATTTGTGAGGCTAACAGAGGCAGACATTTCTCTGATATTGTATTCCATACATAAGGGCCGACATTAAATAAAATATTTTCCAATATAAGATCCATTCTCTTTCATATAATCGAAAATTATAATCAAACAAAGTAGTATACTTTCCCGGCGGACACCCTGTATATATAGTTTTTGAGAAATGAAAATTCACATAATATTTTGAACAGACCTTGTATCAGCATTATTAAACATTTTTAAAGCATTTTGAAGACAGAAATATATTTTGTAGCATTTAAAAATCTTTCATTTGAATTTTTGCCTCCAAAAAAGTTTTAACGAAATAAATACTAGAGACTGTCATTTAGTAAACTAAGACATGACAGGTAACTTAAGTTTGGGTCCATAATCAATTGCCAATTATTTTACAAACGGCAATTAGGCTGCTCATAGTCTTGATTAACACGAGACTATGAAGCCAGGAGTTTGGCTATGCGCTCAATGATTAATATGGTGTCGATTGTAACTATCATGTACTAAAGAGCTGAGCGACAGCCATTGTAGCAAAAATTAGCCAGCCAAGTAAAGGTTACAATAGCCACAAAAAAAAAAAATTTTGTTTTCTATAATCTGCTCTTTCCTCATCTGTCTTCTCAGTACCATCCTCTACTTTCTAGTTCCGGTGCAATGCGCTGCCTATTTAGAAGTCCTCTTTTTCAGTGCTGATTCTAAAAATAAAAAAATAAATAATATAAAAAATATGTATTCCAAATGCAATGCCATCTAAAAGTTACCGGCCACTTTAATATAATCTACCGAAATTCGAGGCAGTTGCTAGTCACGCTACACATCTTGTGATGTTAACCACTAACTTCCTGCTAAACCGGAAGTACTGGCTATCAGCAGCAGAAGTATCCTTTTTAATAAGCAGCAACTAATCCATTAGTTTCAACGATAATACTTCAATGTACTTGTACGTCTCATCTGGTGTTGCCCAATTTTCTGTTTACTAACGATCCTCTCTATTTATTAATGATCCTCCTGGTATATAAAATTCGCCAATTCTATACTGAGTCTGTAAAAATATTTTATTATTTCAAGCAAGATTGCCTATAAAGTGTTGTCAGGAGGCAGTAACGGGACTCAATTTAAAAAATACTATTTGATTGTTTTTTTTTAATATACTTCACTGTGATCGCCCAGCCATTAGCTAAATAATAAAGCAACTGGAATTTGTTTTTAGACTTATTTTAAAACTATACATGTGCCATAAACTCTTGAAATTTTAAACTGATTTTTATTTTTAGTTTTCAATTAATAACAGAAAGCAGAGAACAAATCAACACTTTTGATGTATATCTTTTAATTTTCCTTATATCATTGTTGTTTAGAGTAAAACTATTAAAACGAATGTTTAGAGCGCATTAGGTAAAATGTTCAAAATATATTAAAAGGTCAAAAAAAAAAAAAAAAAGAAAAACGTCAGCAAAATTTAGAGAACAGCTTTTATTTTAGCATTAATGATTGATGATTTTTTTAGGTAAAAGCAAGTAAGTGCTGTTGTTCTTAAACTTTTAGATTAAAAAAATCAACAAAATGAAAAAAAGCAAAATATGCAACAAAAAAAAAAAAAAAAAAAAAACGTAATATTGGATTCTTTTAGCTCTTGTTTCTTAAAGATTTTCTTTTTAGAAATTTGTTCCATTAGTTGGAGCATGATTTTGTGTGTGTATGCGTGTGTGTGTCTGATTTCGTTTCGGTTGTTCATTTTAATTAGAGCTTTTCCTTTAGTTTTTATTCAGTTGACTTTGAAGATTTCGTTGTACAGAATACTACTTGTTCAAGTTTAATGCTAATTACCATAATTCATTAGAAGTACTTATTTGAAAGCTCATTAGATTCATTAGTTATTGTTTTGAAATCACGTTAAATCAAGCATTCTTTGTTCAACAAGTCGTATGAGCAATATTACATACTAGGCATACAATATTATGTATTAAGTATACGCACTGGTAGCCTGTTACACTACGAGTATATAAAAGGGCTGAGGAAACGTAGACTTCTTTCTATACACTTACAGCGTCTCCCTGAATTATTTATTAAAATCGAATTGCGTCATTTCTTGGCAAATTCTTTTTTTATATCACATATCCTAATGAATATGAAATGAGAATAAATTAATCTTTTATAAATCCACTCGCACAAAATTCAACTGTAATTTCCAAAAATGTTGTGTTATAAAAAAGTCACTTTTTTCGCAACATCTTTGTCTATAGTATTTGTAAAGATGGATTATGGGGACAAGACACTATGCAACTTTGTAAATTTTATACAAAACCTTATTTATACAATGTATTGGAAATGCTTTTAAACTATTTTTCTTTCCGCCATGTCTAATTTGTTTTGTAAACAGGCCATTTCGGCTCTATGCCATCTTTGGTTTCCTCTTTTAGTTTCAACTTTCTCAAAAGATACATTATTACTTATAGAAATTAAAACAGAAATATATACTAAAAAGCAAGACATTAATATTAATCACATGAGACAAGGGTTGAAGTGTTTTAAATATTAATCATACATATCAAGGATAAATTATTTACAGAAATATAAGAAACTAAAATACAGTTCGTGCAATCTTTTTATGTTAAAAAATATAAATAAATAAACAAAAAATATACTAAAGAAATAAAAATAAAAAAACATGAGGGTTGATCAATATTCGTATATCTTTTAAAAATAACACTGTTTAACACGCAAAAAAAAAAATTACGCGGTTCCGACAATTGATTCTTGTAGATGAGACTAAAAAAAAGATATGTGTGTCGGCGTTTTGACAGACCACAGTGGAATTTTATTTTAGAGGCGGTTAAAATTTTCAATATCTGGCCAATTCTTGCAGCATTAACCCTAAATGAGCAATCTCGAATTTGATTAGCTCTTGGTGTTTCTGTTAAATTTTGGGCTTTGGTGTGTGCTGACTAAAATTTTATGGCCAACATTTTTGAAGAACATTTCATCATCGCCCTTCCCCTCCTTCGGGGTGTTTTTTGTTTACGATTTGTTAGAATAAAGCCAGAAAATGTCATTATGCGGTAGAGTTAGAGGGTTAATATGTTCTACAAAAAAAATACCGAACATACCATACACCGCAGATGTAAGGAAAACAAAATTTTATATACCAATATGATGCAAATAACAGGCCGGAGATGGAAAATTTTAAGCGCCTATAAAATAAAATTCCCATGTGATCTTTCAAAACGGCGACACACGTATATATTTTTTTTTAGTCTCCTCTACCAGGATCAATTGTCACAACCCCGTTATTTTGCAAAAAGTTTGTAATTGTTGTACAGTGTAATTTAATAGCTCGAGAAACATTAAAAGTAACATACTGTAAAATAGTTTTAGGTTTGATTAGGCCAATGTCTTTTCGAGACAATAGCTTTTGGCTCGTTTCTTTTATGACGTTCTTGTGCAGTGAAGAGTTTACTATTTGCGCTGCGCCTTACTAAACCATTTGGTAGGCTCTATGGTCTACAGGCTGTATAAGTCTTATTGTCCTTCTACTAGTCAGGGCTGGGTAGCGACACAGAAAATTGACTTTATGCTAAACAGTAGTTCCTATAAAATGCAGGACATTTTTAATGCTCGTGGGAAATTCATCAATATTTTTAAATAAAAAACAATGATGCTGTAAATATTGCTATTAACATTAAAATATGCTCCGTTTTAAATTCATAGTCCTTGGCTTGACTGGCGCGTTTTTTATGCATAATATTTTGCCATAATTTTAAGGAATATAAAACAAGAATAAGTAATAGGAACCGCCCTAATGTAATCGTATTACATTAAAGAAATAATTATTTTAATTTACTGTAGGGTAACATATGCAGAAGAGGTCCTGATAAAGCTATTTCAAATTGTTCCCATTTCTGCTGGGAATTTGTTTATATATTTTATACTTGTATAAAAAAAGTTGGAAGTAATTTTTGAAGAAACACTTTTTCTATATTTCAGTGGGTGTGTAGTTTCGATTTTTCGAGCAGTGATTATTAACAATATCCAGATTATTGATTGGGAAGTTATTTTAATTGCACAACATTGGAAATTATTAGCAGTTTTCGTATTACATTTTTATTAACAAATATATATATATATATATATATATATATATATATATATATATATATATATATATATATACATATATATATATATATATATATATATATATATATATATATATATATGTATATATATGTATATATATTTATTTAAAAAAATATTTTTATTTATATAAAATTTTTTTATATGTAGAAATTATTTTTATAAAAAGTGCTTTTGGAACGAAGTTCCTTATGGGACGATGCGGCGGGGTACACTAACCGGGAAAAAACGCCTGTAACGTAAGATTTTTTGTTTCTAAATCAATGTTTAAGACGTATGAGTAATACGATTCCATATAAACAAATATTAATCATACGCATCCGTGCCGTGACAGAATTAAATTTCGATTGGGAACAAAATTGATTCTGGATTTTCGATGGTCGGCGAAAAAAAAAATCATAATAAAATATGTACATATACCCGAATAATTATTTTCTTTATAAGTATCTCGAATAGAACTTAAAATTAATATTTTTATAATAACGAACTTCGTTCCTATCCGGTGTCCTACGACACCACTCATCTTTTTTTTATTTATAAAAAATATTTTTTTTATCAAAAATAGTTTTATTTATAAAAAATATTTGTATAAAAAATGCATTTATTTATAAAAAGTATTTATTAAATATTTATAAAATTATTTTTATTTATAAAGAGCATTAAAATTTTTTTTTATAAAAATATTTTTATGCACAAAAAATATTTATTTAAAAAAATACATATTTAATTTATAAAAATATATTTTTCTCTATAAAAAAATATTGTTATTTATCAAAAATATTTTTATGTATCAAAAATATTTTCGTTTATGAAAAAATTTTTTTTTTATTAAAAAGATATTTATTTACGAAAATTATTTTTATCCATAAAATATATTTTTACGTATAAAAAATATTTTATAAATAAAAAATATTTTATAAATAAAAAATAATTTAATTTATGAGAGACATTTTTGTTTATAAAAAAGATTTTTATTTACGAAAATTATTTTTATCTAAATTGTATTACAGGATGTTAATTTCCCAACAGGCTATAGGTTCAAATCTGCGAAACTGCAAATTATTTTATTTATTTTTATTTTTAATAAATGAACGTGATTGCATTCTATTTATTAATTTTTTCGAGAGTGGAATATTAAGAATATTTTTCATAGTCATTAAACCAGCAGAATGGATCAGTACTGATTTCGAGGCCGCTACGCCATCTCATCAGCCTGTTGGGAAATTAACATCCTGTAATACAATTTACATAAACAAAAGGTTCACTATTAAAATAAAAATTCAATTATTTTTATCTATAAAAAATAGTTTTACTTATTAAAAATATTTTATTTATACAAAATATTTTTATTTAGTAATATATTGTTTTGCATATAAAAATTGTTTTATATACAAAAAATTATTTTTATTTATAAAAATTATTTTTATATATAAAAATTTACATGTTTATATAAAATATACTTCTACCTATAAAAAATATTTTTATAAATAAAAATTATTGTTATTTATAAAAAATGTTTTTATTTATAAGAAACATTTTTGTTTTAAAAAATAATTTTATTAACAAAAAATATATTTATTAAAAAAAAAAATTTTTAGTTTTAAAAAATATTTTTATTAACAAAAAATATTTTTATTAACAAAAAATATTTTTATTTGTAAAAAGTATTTTATTTTTTTTTTTAAATAAGAACTTTTTTAAATATTAATATATATTTTTCTAAATAAAAAGTATTTTTTATAAAAAATGGTTTTATTTATAACAAAAATTTTCTTTTAAAAAATACTTTTATTAGAAAAATTTTTTTTAATAAAAAAAATTTTTATTAAAAAATTTTTTTTTGTATAAAAAAATATTTTTATGTATAGAAAAACATTTTTCTTTATTAATATTAATTTTATTTATATAAAATATTTTTAGTTAAAAAAATAGCATATTTCTTTATTAAAAATAATATTAATAAGATAAAATATTTTTATATATAACATATATTGTTATGTATATAAAATGTTTTTTATACAAATATTTTTATTTATAAGAATATTTTTTTATTTATATAAACTATTTGCATTTTTAAAAACTATTTTTATTTATAAAAAATATTTTTATTAATAAAAACAATTTTTTATTTATAAAAAATATTACTATTTATAAAAATATAATTGATTAAAAAAAATTTATGAAATAAACCGTTAAATGTAAGTTATTAGCAAATATTTGTATCGCAGTAAGCGACTCTATAGCAGTAATGACAAATTAGTTCCTTTGCACTTAGTAAAACTGACATACAGACATCAGGAGCGAAACTTCAAATTCACTGAAAAGGCAGAAAAAGCAAACGTCTTGCAATCCGATATAAAAATTATTAGAAATGATCTAGATTTGCACTATCCACGGATCTCAAGTTCAGGATCTTATTAACTTGCTGGAAAACATTTTCTGTACTGAAATTTTAAATATTCAGGCAGCTTTAGTGAGTCATTAGTGAGCTGATCAGTTTCTCAGAAGTGTTTTAATCAACTAGAGGGCATTTTAATTAATCATTCGTGCGTTAAATATATTTTGTTCTTTCATCCATTTAATTAAGCATAATTTGTTTTCTATTTACTGCTTTTGGAAAAAGATATTAGCTGTAATTTCATCATTCCATACTGTAACTAACCGTTCACTACTACTAACAAACTTGAGTTGGAATAATTGAATTTAGTAAATTTGTTTAATAGCTTTTCACTCTACTAACCCCAATAAAATATTAACTCAACAACTGTACGTTATAAAAATAAAAAAAAAAATTAACATAAAATCATCCCATTTATTTTTACATGTTTTGATTTACTTATCTTTCATTCCAGTTCATTTACTGTAAATGAAATTGAAATTAGTTTTCAAAAGGTTCTATTTACTAATGACAATTCTGTACAAGTAACTAATCGTATATGTATTTGCTGTTGTTGTTAATTCATGTACTAATCGAACAGAGTTCTGTTACAATTAATTCGTTACTGTTTTGGCCAAAACTAAGCAATTAAAACACAAAATAAAATATAAAAATCAAATAAAAAACATGTAGTAAAAAGTTGTATTGCAAACGTACTACTACTTAAATTTTTAGATAAAATATTTACTAACTTTTACAATCATTTAGTAACAATTAATGTCAATGGATTTTATTTTGCAAATTACTAATGAAAAAGAAAAAAAGAAAACGAAAATCAATTTTATATATTTATATATTTTTTTAGCAACACTACATGAGTTGGAGCCTTTGGTTAGCGATGCTGAAGATAGAAAGCCCATTGAAAAGTATGCAAATACACTGTTTTAGTTTTAAGTTTTAAATAAACTATTATTTTGTTGTGTTTTTTTTTTTTTTATTTTTATTTGTAGTAGATTTTTATTTGTGTTAAAGTATTCGTTGTTAGTTATTGTGGCAGGAAGTATACCAAAATGGAAAGCTAATCTTCTTTAAATATAAATTACAGACCTAAAGAATTTAAATTATGTATGAATTTTTATTAGTCGAACTTTGTAATGTAAATTGTTAATTTTTTTGGGCTTAAGTTCGAATCTGCATGACTGCAAATGATTTTTTATTATTTTTATTAATAAATGAATTTTGTTCAAATTCTATTTATTATTCTTCATATTAAGATTGGAATATTAAGAATATTTTTCAATAATCATCAAACCAGCAGAACGGATCAGTACTGATTTCGAGGCCGCTACGCCATCTCATCAGCGTTCTTTGTTCAATTTTTCCACTTTTGCAAGTGGTGCTAGTTAGTAGGAATATCAACTATTTAACCAATATTTTAACGAAAATTGAATATGAGAAGTTATCACATTCATATTTTTAAGTTATTACCTTTTTGGTTAGTACGAAATTCCCCAACCCGACGACGAATTGAAGTCTGCGAAATTACTAAAAGTATTTTCAGTGTAGGATTTGTTTCGAAATAGTATATTATGATTATTTTAAAATCCATAGTTTTAAAATTTGTATGCCAGCAAAATTTGCCCGGAATTATATACGAAATTCAGACATTTTTATTTAGGGTTTCGCAAGACCCAATTTTTTTTTATCTTGATGGTATTCGTGGCTGCCCGCTACACGCAAGCATTCAAGTAGGATCTCTTTTATCTTCATAATATTGGATTGCATTTATTTGCTACTTAATGGTATTTAGCATTATAATTGTACTTTAAAATTTTCTGTAGTGCCTGGCTACACTAACAATTAAATTTATATAAGGAAAAGTATTATATTCAGCTGTACCGAATCTTATACAACCTACACCGAAAATACCCTTGGAGTTGCAAGTAACTCTTATATGCCTGATAGCTCTCAACCATTCCTCGCGCTCGAGAGAGTATCCGTAACTATGCCTAAGATATTTTTTCGAACGCATGCAGTTAAAAGGGTTCTTGCGGAACTCTGCAAAAGGAAGTCTCCTGGGACGGATAAAATCCCTGCACTGGTCCTGACGTCAGCACGTGCTATTTGACTACAGCACGTCCATTAGCCAAACTTTTCAGTACACTATACCACTCCGGTAAACTGCAAATGTGCTGGAAGGTTGCTAATGTAACGCCAATCCAAAAAAGGGGAGTGTTTATAACCCTGATAATTACCGCCCGATTGCAATATGTGCTGCTATATCAAAGGTGATGGAAACTATGCTTAACTTCCATCTTGTGAAATATCTAAAGTCCAACAGTTCAACTAAACGACCGCCAGTATGGTTACCGCAGAGGCCGCTCTACAGCTGACCTATTGACCCTTCTTTCCGAAAACTGATTTAGTTCCATACACCGTTTTGGCGAAAGTAAAGTGGTGGCTCTAGATATTTCTAGGGCGTTCGATAGAGTGTGTCATGTAGCACTCCTGTCCGAAGTTGTTGCATTTGGTGTCGGAGATACCTTCTCTCGGTTTATATCGAGCTTCCTCAGGGATCGCTCTATACGAGTTGTTATCTCATCCGATGAATTCAGAGTCAACTCAGGGTTACCGCAGGGCTCCGTTCTTTCTCCTACTCTCTTTCTAATTTTTCTCAACTATTTACTTTCTTAAACTTCCTGTCCTATTCACTCTTTCGCAAATGATAGCAGCCCTAAGCATTCATATTCGTTTAACTGCAGGCCGCCAACGTCTGAAATCGAAAGGAAGGAGGCAGATTATGAATCACGTCCTGAATAGTGACCTCGCAAATATATCTGAATGGGGTCAAGCAAACAGGGTAGATTTTAATGTTCGTAAGACCCAGTGTTGTATGCTTACGCATCGATGTACGTATAACCATGTAAGTATTAAGGAGTCAGGTGCTCTTGATGTTCTGGGCATGCAAGTGCAGTGTGATGTCAGATGGACGGATCATGTCTTTCAAGTCGCAAAAGAAGCATTCAAGTGCCTTGCC
Organism: Linnaemya tessellans; assembly: GCA_951800035.1. NCBI lineage: Eukaryota > Metazoa > Arthropoda > Insecta > Diptera > Tachinidae > Linnaemya > Linnaemya tessellans. The sequence continues at coordinate 21,188,986 of OX637532.1, read as the reverse complement.
TTCCTCAGACGTTGCAAGAGATACATCACCGCTTATGATCTTAATATTTACACCACTTACATGCGACCGAAGATGGAGTACAACTTTCATGTTTGGGCCATTGCTTCAGTCTACTTTGAAGTTACTCAACCGCGTACAGGAGAGTGCGATGAAACTAATCGGAGACAGTAGGGTAGCCAACTCCATTGACTCTCTCGAGCATGGTCGCTATGTGGAGTGCGTTTCGTTGTTTTATCGCTACTACAATGGCATGCGCTTAAGTGAAATTAGAGAACTTGTTCCTTAAACCCATTCTTTCGTACGCTCAACGCGTTTTTCATCAATAGCGCATGCGTTTGTGGTCCATATTCTAACGAATCGCACTACACACTACAGAGAAAATTCTTTTTTTGGCCGAACAGTCCGTATGTGGAACAAACTACCTGCAGATGTCTTCTCCGCCACTTGCAATTTGAGGAGGTTCAAAACAAATATCCACAGACACTATTCCGTTTATCCTCCTTCCTTCGTTTATCCTCTCCCCAGTTCCATCGCAATGCACTGCAAATGTAGGGGTCATCCACTGAGTGCTGGTCCTACTCATAAAAAAATATATATGTAAATTTAGTTTTACCTTTCTGCTTTTCAATACTAATTTATTTCGTGCTAAAATATAAAATATATATGCTTATCATAGAAAAAACTAGTTTTATTTAGTTCCTTTAATATACCAAACTAGAGATCTCATTCCAAAACATTGTTTCCTTTTGTGGTTTCTGAGCAATCAAAATAGGCAATCAATTCCGTTTCCAAACGGAACCGGAAACTTTAAAATAAATGAAAAATTCTTAACAATATTTCGATTAAGTTCAATTGAATTGAAAAAATTCTCTTTAATCGTTTCAAAAATAAATACTTCAATGAAAAAATAATTTTGATAGTTCACTTAATAGAGATAAATTTTTCTACCATTTATCTCTCGAATAAATTTACTAAAAATTCCAATTTATATACAAAAATTTCTTTTAATTTTGGTATACTTCTGTAAAAGAAATTTTAAGTAATTTTCCTTTTATATTTAATTGTAGTTCTTTAAGCTTTTGACTCTCCAACAACCATTGTACTATAAATAATTATGTAAATTTTATCAATTTAAAAACTAGACATTTTCACCTTTTTCCAAAATCAAATCAGCACCCTTCATCTTGTTTTAAAACCAAAACTTTATTTCTTACAACATAATTTTTAATAATTTTCGTTTTCTTAACTTTTCACTTTTCTTTATTTATTCTTTTTTGTACAAAAAAAAAACAATTAAAAAATCCTCAACACTTAATGGTTTTTTGAAATATCATTAACCAAAAAAATATTAAAATCTAACTGGATGCTTGCTCGTATGCCTTTAAAAACATGATGCTTTGACTGCTTTAAAAAAAATCCTCGCAATCATCTGTTTGTCAAAAACAAACATCATACCTGACGTCATAATAAAATCAAACAAACAATTAAACAAAATAAATAAAAACTAAACACTAACTCCTTTCCCCCAACAAAACTTAAAATGGCTTGCATAATTTTGCACTTGGCTTCAAAAATTAAATAAATTATAAACAAACAAAAATCTGTAAAAACGTTTGCACTTGAAACAATTAAAATTCAAATAAAATCCCCCCTATAAAAAAAATATATTAGACAAGTAACTATACAAGAGAAAAAGGTCAACATTCGACCCTTCTCCCAGCTGATTGATCAAGATCGAGCCAATCATTTTATTACCAAAAAGGAAAATTTCGGCTTCGAGGAACTGGCCGAAATTGACAATAAACAACAGCATGCAAAACAGCAAGAACATCAGGGTGAAATTATAATGAATGGCTCGGCGCCACCCTATTCAAAACCAAATTTAGATTTATGGTTTAAAGAGGTAGTAGAAATGCGCAAAAAGGCCGGAGAATATAAGGTCTGTATTTGATTTTAAATATATTTTTCTCTTACCAACTAAATAATTTATCTATGACATTTTTGATTAAATTTGATTTTTTTTTTGCATTTAAATTAACACAAAAGTGCCGAGGCTGGGGCAAGGAAATCGATCCTGAATTGTATAAAAAGCAAAAGGATTTATGGGAGCAGGTGTCAAAGCGCAGTTCGTTGTCGTCGCTATGTTTAGCTTCAACTATGCCAAGGTAAAATAATATATTAATAAACTTTTGCTTTTAAGTACTTTTGCTTTTAGCTGCCTGGTCCATTTAAAACAAAATGGTGCTGTTGGCTGAAGTAGTAGAACACGAGACTATGAAGCGGCGGGACATGAGTTCAACCCCGCGCTGAGTCATAAAATATTGTGTTGAATTCTTCTGATCAGCATTAGTGCATGGTTGTGTTAGTTATTGCCAGCCTGTTTCAATGATGAAGGCATAGTCACTGATCACTGAACATAATTGGCAGCGACTGACACGATCATGTACTAAAAGCAGAGTAACAGCACCCTCCTTCGTCGGTCCTATAGCAAAAAATTAGCCGGTTGATATAACTACAAAAAATTCTCTATCCTCTCATCTTTCTTTATCTGTCCCCTCAATACCATCCCCTCCTTTCTAGTTCCGGCGCAACGCACTGCATATGTAAGGGTCATCCACTGAGTGCTGGCTGGTCTGAGACGATGTGTTAACACTTTTTTGTTTATTTATTTTATATTAAACCCACAAAAAACAAAGAGAATGCAAAGCAACAGACAAATGTACATACATACATTGTTATGTTTGTACATAAGCTACATACGTTGCTGTCTTGCTATCTCATTTTTATATATGTACGTATAACCACGTCACTATTCTCTTTGCTATGCATAAGACAAAACCAAAGATCAACATAAAACACTTTTTTAATATTACTCCAAATTAATACTCCGAATTAAAACACTTAAATCTCCGCTCGCCGATATCGGATCGCCCTAATTTTTGTCCTAAACTCTTCGCCGAAACCCGCACTAGCGTTTTAATCCAAAAATTAATAAAATCGGCTATGAATTTCCGGAGAAAATCGCGTGGGAAAATTATATGAAAATCGCCCAATAATCACCTTCAATACCGACTGACAAGCAACGAACAAACAAAGTCTTACATCTTACACCTTACACTTGCGTATGTATTGAAACTGATAGTTTACTGCCCTAGAGGCGTGCGTATAGATGTTAAACACATCAAAAAAAAAATAATTTTTTATAATTTGTTTTTGTTTCAAATGTATTTACTCGACCGTGCGATATCTAGCGGCCCGGTAGTTAAATTCAAATTGTATCTCTGCTTCGAAGCAATTATTAAAATTATTAATTCGAAAATAGTAACACACAAATTAAAATATTAAATAAAATTAATAGCGACTCAAATGGGCAGCAATTTCTGTTTGTCAAGCTGCTTTACCCTTGCAGCTGCTTTTACAGTTGGCTTCCTTTTTGACTTCCTTATGTTACTCAGTAGCTAATTGATCCCATTACCCCAAAGACTATACCTGCCAATCGGAGACAAGCACAATGTCCACGTGATTTCTGAAAGTCGAAAAGAAATGGTTGACTTCCAGTATCATCAGAGCATTCTTAATTACACTGTGCAACAGTGCAAAAAGTGCAATGTCGTGACTATATGGACTCGATTCTACTATTAAATTGTAGTAGAACCCTATACTCAGTTTGGACAATTTGGTGACCGTTTTTTTATAGGCCTCCAAAGTTTCCCAATATTACCATGATGCCATCAGTTTTTGCCAAATAGTTAATCAGATTATTATTAATTATTATCAGTATCTGTCCTAGACTGACGTGTCCGATAGCTTACGCAAGTAACATGTGTTACCCGTTAGCTTTTAGTCTAATGTCAGCGTTGTTCAGACACATTGTCTACTACTGGCATCGGGTACGACTTTTTTCTTAGCCAGATGATACCTACAGCAGGAATATTCTCTTCGTTACTCACAATTATTTGCATTGTTAATGGTTTTGAATCGAAAAGAGGAAAATTAGTGTGGCAACTATCAAAAACTGTACCAAATGGTTGATAACTAGGCTGAATATGTTGATCGTAAGATAAAGGAAGTGCTTTATAAATAGATTTATTTTTTCAAATCCAAATCTCTGCAATTTGGAAGTATTATTCCGAATTCATAATCACTTTGCCAAATCTTAGTAATCAAAAATGCTAACACTGTTTGATACTTTCAGTTGGCAGATTAGAGTTTTAGTTAAAAAAAACCCATATAAAAATAATTCATGTAGAAAAAAATTTTAAAGCTGATAAAATTTGAAAATTTTTAACACACTAGACAGAAATGAATAGCATATGATTAAAAGTTTGTATTAACATTTAAAGGCCGGCCATAATTAGTTGGTTCGTGTCCTTGCTATTGTTTGATTTGCTTATTATAGTAAAGTACTATGTGATGTAAATTTTTCATCTCTCGGTGCACGTCTGCGCTGATTAAGTGAATGGGAATTCGCAAACACAGAGTTTGAATTTCCTTTTAGCTTTGACACTTTTTTGAAACAATTGCATTTTCATGACGGGTTGATTTTTATTTAATAAACGATAGTAGAAATTTGCCGTTCGATGTTGAGCAGTTCTCCGCGGGTGTCAATTCTGATGATCGGAAAAATACTCAAAAAATACTCAGATTTGTTTTTGTATCAATATAAACTCCTAAACGAAAATTTGTTATTTAATTCACAAAAACAGCCCCATAGTGAATTGTAATTTAAGGAACAGTAAAGGGTTTAGTTTGATGTGTAAGAAAATTAGAGAACACATGTAAAATGTTTTATTAGGGGCGCATTAGATTCTCATGCATTTTTATGGTTTGTGGCTGAGCTTATGGGATAATTTTGCCATATGTTTTAAAATATTTTCGGATGATATTGTAAGGTCCGTTTATGCAGAAATTTCTGCTGTTTCAACAATAAAATTTTAATTAAAAAACAAATACTAGTATATAATTATTAATTTTAACAACTGCAAGATAAATAAATTTATTAATATCACACTTTAATTGTTTCACTGCAGGCCCATAACTAAGGAAGAAAAAGAGGAGGAGAATAATAAGAAAACAGCGCCCATATTAAAAACTTATAAACCGCGAGTTCCTGGTCAGGCTTACTTTTTGGAAAACTTAACTAAAGACGAATTAAATGCACTGCCAGCAAGATTTAGTCATATACGCCATCATTTGGAACGTACCACAGGACCAGGTTTCAATCTTCACAAATACTTTGGCAATTATCTTCTTCTTCGCTAAATTTATAATTTTTTTTTTTTGTAATTTAGATGTTGAGGAAGGCGCCTTATTGCCTTCGCCCACACGTGAAAAATTAATGCCAGCAATTACCAAACGTGAATCCGAATCACAAAGGGGTAGTCCTAAGAAAACCGCCGCCTCACGTCATGGCTCACCACAAAAGGGTAGTCCACAAAAGGGTAGCCCCAAAAAAGTTCTCAAAAGTAAGTTAGAAATTCTTCCTCTTTGTTAATCAGAAATTTTATTGTCTCTACACTTGAAAAAAAATTATTAAAATTAAAATATTTACCACACTTTAAGTGCTAAAAGCAAATAATATCAGTATAAGCGAAGCAAATACGTTTAAGTACCAGCACACCAACACTTACACTTTGTTTTGGCACCTGTCGGCAGGATTCCCTCCTGGAAACCTAAAACTCAATTTTAAACTCTGTTTGTTTTCTTTTTGTTAATTTTTCTATCTACTCTTAAACAGTTGAAAATAAAACACAATGATTTGTTTAAATTATTGTTGTATCGGTTCCTTAATATATTTTTATTAGTTTTGGTTTGAAATTGTTTACTTTTCTAAAATTTATAATTTTCCTGCTAAATACGTTTGTCTTGCTCTTTGATTTTTTTTTTAATTATTGAAAATAAAAAGAATATGTTTTGCTTGTTACATTGCAAGATTTTTTGTTTGTTAGCGCCATTCAAAAATATTGTGTTTATGTTTTAAACGTTTTTGAGTGCAGTTTATTGTGTACAAGTTAATTTTGTAGCAAAATATATATACATTTTTTTCAAATTCTTTAACTATTTATAAAATGTTAGTTAAGAGATAAATAAAATGTAAATTGATAAAACTGGTCAACATTAATGTTATGGCACGGAATGTAAACGACAATTCTGTGATAATGTGGTGTACAGTGTACAAAATACTAATATTACTCTTTTTTTGGAATTGACTTCATTTTGAAGATAAATATGTTACAGATCCAATTTTTAGCACAGACATCTACCAGTTAAGGGTTTTATTTAATAATAGCAATAAAATAAGGAAATTAAGTGTCAGGCCTTTCAGTTTCTTTCAACTTGTTTCAAAATAACTTATTTAATTATTCGACATATTGTCTCAATTAAATAAGTGCTTTTTGTTTGTTATGTGGTCAAGCATGTCTATATGCCTGCATTTCATTGGTTCTTACACCAAATCATCAGTACAATTTTTGCTTGTGTAATTCTCAATTCATTTTTGGGAGTTTATGTATAAGCTAAGAGGTTTTGTTATTTTGGAATTTGATTAAAGTCTACTGATGATTTGGTGTAAGAACCAATGAAATGCAGGCATATAGACATACTTGATCACATAACAAACAAAAAAGCACGTATTTCATTATGAATTAGAAATTACCGCCATTTTAGGACTCAAATCCTTAGCATAATTCACACGTTTGAGGGGACATATTTTACCAATAAAATAAATTTATTTATATGACGATCTAAGTTCAAGTCATATTATTATTAATATTTACAATTAAGTAACGAAATTTTTCTTCATTAATTTCTATTACTAAAACGCAAATATAATTATTATTTGTCCTTTTTTTTACAAAAATATGGTTACAGCCTTGTTACATTTTTTTCTGTAATTTCCGATTTCTATATATATAATATTTTACTTATTTAATTTTACAAATCAAATTTCTATTGCACGGACATTAATAACAAAAAGCTGCTTTTGATCTCAGCAGCCGATGTGGTGGCTCTGTTAAAGCTCAAAGAGAAAATGGAATATTTAGAATGATAATCATCAGGGTTGGAGAATTCCAACGCTGACGTTATAATATTTTATTTCATTAAAAACCTTTTGGTTAAATAGTTGATATTCCTAGTGACAAGTGACACCGTGAAAAGTGGAAATGTTGAACACAGAATGCTGTTGAGCTGGTAAAGTGGACTCGAAATCAGTAGTCATCATCCGTTCTGCCAGTTTAATGTTTATAAAAATATTCTAAATATTCCACTCTTAATAAAGTAACTTGAATTTAATACAAAATAAAAAAAAAAAAAAAAATTAAAATAATATATAAATAAATTATAATAATACTTTGCGGATTGCAGATTTGAACTTAAGTCTGAATAAAATAATTCTTATTTTAATAATAAAATTAATATGGTCGACTAATAGAATTTACTTTCACGTTTAAAGTACTTTTTCTTCGTTGGAATCAGAATAGTTAAAAAATAAGTCATATTCAATAAAAAACAAACATGAGTACAGATTATGAAAAAGTGGCAATTTTGGAAAACTGCGTTGTTCTACTTTGATGTATAGGTTGGATTTTAAGTTATTAAAATTTTATGCTTTTCCTGGTCTTTCTCTCTTCATATTGCAGGAGTAAAATGAACCACATCCATATGGTTAAATTAGCAGCAAAAAATTCTTATAGAATTCTTCTGATCACCGTTAGTACAGAACAGAGGAACCGCATCCCCCTTCATCGGCCCAGTAGCAACATATTAGCCGCGATGTAAGAAATCTGTCGGCTCATCTGTCTACTCAATACTATCCCCTACTTTCAAGTCCCGGCGCAATGCATTGCATATGTGCAGGTCATTTGCCGAGTGTTGGTTTGAGTTAAAAAAAAAAGAATTGAGACAATTAATGAACTTTATTGTATCGTTTGAAGTTGTACCTGAAGTTGTACAAGTCTTTCAAAGAAGGTCGAGAAGATCTACATCGTCCTAGATACCGCAAAAGTTCAAAAATTAAAAAAAAAAAAATTGGTGAAAGTAAAGAAATAGTTTGTTAATGATTATAAAATCATTATTAGAGAAATTTCTAACCACATGTCGGTTGGCTAATGATATGTTTTTTTTTATTGGGAAGGTTCGTTCTAAAATTGCTGAATTTTGATAAAAAAGATGTCTTAAGTTTTAGGCCAAAATCAATTCTGTAATTAGGCCTACTGTATTTGTTAGATTTGTTCTATTGGCTGTTCCCAAAACTGAAGAAATCCATAGACTGCATTTTGTAACTATTGAGAAGATCAAAACAGATTCAAGGATACAGCAGGAACATATAAAAAATTCCATATCAGTATTTTTGTCCAGGACTGGAAAAAAAATTTACCTTAAAATGGAATAAGTGAATTTTTTCTTATTGATACAACTTTGACAGAGACAGAACAGACATTAATGAGTAAATAAATATTTTTCTATACAATTTTTTTTTAAATCACTATACATTTGAACGCACCTCGTTCACCGATGCCAGTATCGTGTTCTTACTGAGATAATGCGGAGTCTTTTAAAGCTGTGTTTTGAATTTTATGGCACCACATATTTATATATTCAGGTTATTTTAGCAATTGGTCCCACTGTGCGGTGGAAAAAATCTTGGTTGGAGGACTATAAATGATTTTACCGCCATATACTGGACTTGTTGTCTGTGATGGAGGCCATCAAAGAAGTGTTTACAGTTGATTAATTACTTGCGGTACATGCCGCATTTTTCAGGGCGCTACACTCAACGTTTGTATGGAAGGTCGTGTTGTTTGCTGAACAAAAACAATATAATTTTTTTTCCAAATACTTGTACATGTTGATCATTTAATTTGAATTATTTTGAGTACTATGATAAACATTCTGAGGGCGCCAAGTACGGCGTTTGCACTATGGGTTGTGTTAAGTCCTGAGAAAAATTTTACTTTAATTTTTTTTCTACATGTATTTAAATTTCTGTATTATATGTGAATTTTGTGTTAACTAGGAAAAGTCAATACCTTAAGAATCATCATAGTTATCATGACATTGAAATACAGAAATTTAGTTTAATAGATGGATATATAAAATTATTAGTTTTATGGCGTCCCTGTCTAGGCTAAGAGCGTTGTAAAAAACTGTCTATCTATCATAATCTAACCTGTCATATTTGTATATGTGAATTCATTAAATGTTATTCGTGTATAATATCTTATAGCCACACTTTTGTGTTAACACCCTAGTCTTACTAGACTCGTAGTACATAAAACGGTGTAAGAAGAGTCTGAAATTATGAATGTACACAAATACCATTTGTCATACAATTTTTATTTAAATGTATTTGTTTATGAAACTGTCGCTCACCATTTTAGTTTTAAACATTAGATAAATTAAGTTTTGTCATTTGAAAAATTTCATTAACATTTCAAAAATCAAATTCTCTCTTCAATAAAAAACCCCAACTTTAAAAACCACTGAATATAAATTATAACGTTTCGTAATAAAACGAAATGACATGAAATGTGTATAAAAATTACCTCAGCACGCTCACAATCTGTTGGTCCAGACCACGAATCGCCTAGGCGTCAGTTACGTTCCGCTAGTACAGCACCCTACAATCGAACGGCTGGCAAGAAAACTCCTACAACAGCTACACACGGAACGACTGAGCGTAAGCCACGACCATGTAAGTAAATGTAAAAAAAGAATATTAGAAAAAAAAATCGCGTAGCTGCGTGTATTTCAAACACATATTTTTTCTTTAATTTTGTTATTTATTTCTTCAAATTGGCTTCAATACAATCAATTTTAAACGTCATTTAAATGTCATTTTCTTTTCGAAACTTCATCCCCCATCACCCAGGTCTTATCTACTTTTGAATATATCAAACTGAGTTTTAGCAACTTCATCGTAGTTTCTATCAAACTGTATAATTTAGTATGACTTGTTCTATATCAATTTAAATACATATACTAACATCTAGCTGTGATTTTTCATTATGTTGTTCTTTCTTACAAACTGTGTTAGAAACAATCTAAATACTTTTGTATATTACAACTTAAATATCTGTTGAATATTTTCAATGTAATAGTGTTGGATTAAAATTACGCTACATAAATACTATAATAACATTCCTATGAGTTTGGCATGTTTGTTTATTAGCTGAAATTTAAATAAAGAAATTTGTAAAAATTTGTCTATAGTTTCTTTTTTATTATTATTTTGTTTGGATAAAAAATAGTTAAAAAACTGTTTTGAAAGCAGCAATAAATTAAATTAACTAGTTTTCTTTTTAGTTATTTAAATTGTTAAAAAATCATATAATTGTATTTAGAATCCAATGTAGGAAAATCTTCCTAATCAGGTTTGCCAAGATTTTGGTTTGGTTTTATTTTCTTGTTTTTACTTTATATTTAAAATTATTATATGAAAAATTATAACGCCATATTGTGGCATAAAATTTTAGAAAATTTTTATTTTAAAAATACTATCAAAAAATAAAATAAAGCTTTACGTTATTTTTTTCAATTCAATATAAAATGTTTTTTTTTGCGATATGATTGCTGTACAAAATATTTTAAGTCAACAGGCCTGCCTAAGAAATCAATTTTAGATTCCCAGAAATCTTCTTTGGCAAATAAAAATCCCTAAAATTTCCCTCTAAGCTTCTTGATAAAGATTAACAGTTTCTTAATGTGGGAGGACTACACTCTATTAAAAAGAAAAATTATTTCCATAAAACTATCTATTTTTGAAACTTTTAATCCAGATCATAAATATTTTCTATTAAATATCTCCAATAATTGACAGTTAAATGCAAAAAATCAAATACTGTCACAATATTTTAAACCGGAAACCAACATAATATCTTAACGCTACAGGTGGCGCTGTATCAGTTTTGTCCCCCATATTTTTACATTTTTATTTAAGATCGTGAAACTATTTTTTTACGGATTTTGTGTATATATTAAAATAAAAATTTTGGAAATTTTTATTTAAGCGGTTTTAATGAATAAAAACGATATTTACCTAAAACTTTCCGTGGGTCATTTTTGTCGCCAGCAGTATTCCAAACAATGGGTAAAAATATATATATAAAAAATACCAAACAAAACATTAAATAATAAATCACACATGAATTACTATTTGAGAAAAAGTCTTCCTGCCATAAATTAACTAAGAGAGAGTACTTTTGTGCAAAACTTGCGTTTCAAATATTAGTAACTAGTTCATAAGTAGTTCATGACTCACTTATATTACAGCTTTATAAGTTGTAATTTTTTTGTCTAGTTTTTCTTTTCCATAAAATTAAAAATTTGATTTAAATTAATAAAACTTCGTGGTATATACAAAGAAGAATAATTTTCTTAGAATGGCAGTCACCCTAAAGATCGTAGTGGACAACAATTCTAGTGAACAACAATTTTAACTGTTTCTACAGCCATCCCCCAAACTTCTTTGACGCAATTTTTCGGACAGTTGTTCGTGTCTCTTTGCATAGCAACAATTGAAATTATAGGAATATTGTGCTCTTTATTGTTGTTCTGTTTTCTTCTTTAAAGGTGCGTTTACACTTAGCAAATATTTGCCCAAAAAAGCGTAACCACTAAATATTAATGAAATGCTTTTCATACAGACGAGTGTTTATTGAGTTAAACAGTTTCCAACAATATTGAATTCTATGATATTGTCTTTTAGTTTGGTATGAAACTGTTTTACTTAATGAACACGTATCTGAACCAAAATATCTTTCATTATTAGTTGGTGGTTACGTTTTTTTGGACAAATATTTGCTAAGTGTAAACATACCTTAAGTTCCATATATTCTTGTGTCGGTACACAAAACACTGTCATTTTTAATGTACACAAAAAAATTTCAGCAAATTGTTTGAAGTTTGATAAGAGAGAATCAATAAAAAATAATATTTGGTTTCAACATTATTCTGTTGAATTTTTGTGACCGGCCAGCGTATAATCACTTAAAAGAGACTACCATAACGTTTTGTTGAATAAATTTATTTGACACCAAAACAAAATTAATTTTTTTTTTGTGTAATAGAATGATATCTCGTGACATCGTGGGATGGACTCAATACATAAAATATATAAAAATTTTTTTTAGTGTCAAAAAGAAAGTGGATCTAAATATAATCTAAATATTTATTGCTCAAATGTTGTTCATTGCAAAATTATATGAGTAGTAATCTGATGTAGGTTCTGGGCCACTTCTTATTCCAATGAAATAATATAACAAAAGAGGAGTATAATATGTCTTGCAGCTTTATTTCTTGTTCAGCTTATCGTTAGTCTTATGCTTCTTATAGAATTTAAAGCAAGTATTATAATAATACAGGGTGTTTTTTTTAAGGTATAGAACTTCGAATTGAAATAAAACACAAGAAAATCGTTTTAATGTCCATCAATTTGGCTTTATTGGAAGGATAATTTTATGCCATTAATGTTTAAATATGATTTCGGGCATGTGGCCACCGCGGCTGGCTCGAATAAAGCCAATTCTACAGGTCCAATTTTCAACCACTTTTTCGCGAATATGGGGCCGTATGTTGGCAATAGTGCCACGAATGTTGGCTTCCAAGTCCCCTAACGTTTTTGGTTTGTTGGCGTAGACGAGCGACTTCACATATCCCCAAAGAAAATAATCCAATGGTGTCAAATCACACGATCTTGGTGGCCAATTGACAGGTCCATTCCGCGAAATTATGCGCTCATCGAATGTTTCCTTCAATAAATCGATTGTGACGTGCGCTGTGTGGCATGTTGCGCCGTCTTGTTGGAACCACAACTCATCCACATTCATTTGCGCAAAATCTTCCATAAAGTTGATGGACAAAGCTTCAATTGCTGTGCACGGTGGCGAATCGATTCATTCGGGTCCTCTTCAACACTTTGCTCTACAGCGGCAATTGTTTCTTCGGTGCGCACTGTTCGACGTCTCTGCGGATGCGTATTATCACATAGAGTAAACGTAGTGCGAAAACGATCCGTGGCTAACCGAATTAATTGCTCTGATGGACGATTATGTCGACCATAAATTGGACGGAGCTTGCGGTAAACTTCGCGAACTGAACCATTACTTTCGAAATAAATTTGCACGATTTACAAGCGTTGTTCTTTTGTCAACCTGTTCATGATGAAATGGCAAACCAAACTAAATATTAATCACTTGACAGCTGACAAAATGGCCGCCAGTTAAAAAAGTGATGCCAACTTAAAGTTCTATACCTCAATAAAAAACACCCAATATAATTTCTTCTAAGAATTAAAAGAATTCTGTGGTTCCCTATTATTCTGCTATTCATGTTTTTGTCTAGCCAGTACTTAAAGGTATATGTTTTTTGTAATATTTAATTATTTTTTATATTTAATCTATTTACTGAAAGACAATGAGTAAATCTGGTAAGAACACTTTAATCTAAAATTCATAATGAATATTTCCCTTCTGCATTCTTTTAGTGACAGTGAAAATGTCACTTCGCTATAATGGAAGTTACCTCTTGCAAATTTGGTATATATGACCATTTGTAAACATTTAAAAAAATTAAAAATCATTCATGACAGACGTTTAGTTTTCAATTCCAGGCTCCTTAAAGCAATTAATATCCCTGTAATGGTTTAAAAATTATTAAGTCCCCATTATGTATATTTTAGTGGCATAAAGATTGCATGGTAAACAACACTGGAGCTACACTTATTCTCTAGCTAAAGCAATTTTGCATAAATAAACATCTAATGGTGAAATAAATTTAAAAAAATTTATCTAATTGATTTCTTGCGGCCTTTTGAAAAAACAAAGCGAAATATTGAACAATAAATACATAAAAAAAATTCTTGATATTTTAGCAGCTTGTTTTTATAAATAAAATAACAATTTTCACTTAGGATTTCATATTCTAAATAATATTTAAAAAATTTTTTTTTGTTTTCAATATAAACTCCTAAACGAACATTTCAGTTACTGCCTGTTTCTCCAAATAAAACAAAAATGTTTGTCCAGGCATTTATATTGAAACAATAAGTCCCGGTTTACACTGTGCAATTTTTGTCGCAGCAATTCTTGATATTTAGTGAGGAAGAGCGAGAAAGGAATACAAATGGTATATATTCCTATTTCAGGACTCTCACACAATATAAGAACTGCTGCAACAAAAGTTGCATAGTGTAAACCGGGACTAACAAAAAAAAAAAAAACTCAAGTTTGAAAATGTTTCTTTTAGGGCGTGTTTTTGTAAATAAAATAAAAATATTCGTTTGGGATTTTATATTGAAACAAAAGCAAATTTTGAGTTTTTGTTATTGTTGTTTGAACATAAAAAACCAGATGAAAAATTTAGTTTAAATTACAAAAACCGGCAGTTAAGAACACAGTCACTTGACCTGGGGCCAAATTACAGCATTCGATATCGAATGAAATTTCCATACATTTTAAATACAAATTTCGATCGATATCGAATGCCGTAATTTGTCCCCTGATTAATATTTTAAATACATTTGTAAAGCTTTATTTTATATACTAGATATATTTCAAATTTTGTCTAATTACACAACAAGTTATTATATGACAAAAACATATTATTAAATTTATTTACTCCTTCTGTTTCGTCTTATAATTTTGTTATTGCAAATTTTTAAGAAGATTAAAATAAATATTATCATTTATTAACTTTTTTTATTCTTTTATTCCCTCGTTATTGCCCACATATTTTATAAAAAATAAAAAAAAAAATTATATTATACATATATAGCCACCCTTTCCACAACATTTCATTCCCGTACAAAAAGTAGTTCATTACCTCCTCCTAGTGGTAGGGTTTATGCAAATACTACTGCTACTGCTAGTGCTAATAATAACGCTGCTGCTCATGCGAATCAAATGCATTTGCCTTCATCACAATCAAACAAATCACCGCAATCGCTGCATATGCGCAAAAGTGACAAAGACAAAACTAATGCTGCTAAGCCACGTTCAAAGTCGTCAATTGCTAAATCATCTCCACCACCTCATCCATCCAACTATATGACAGACTCAAAAATATTGGCAAATGGTCTCGATGCTCAAAAGGATGATGGTTATGAAAAAATTATTAATATAGCTGGTAAAAAAGCAAATTTATTGGCCTTAGATCATTTAGCTGTGCCAGGTCGTGATAAAAAATTGGTAGAAAGTGAGTAGAGAAGGTCGTTTATCAATGAAATGATGTTCACAAATTATACAAAACAAACATGAAACCTTGTTAATTTTTGTGTTGTTTCTTTTCGTTTTTGATTTTTTTGCAAAACAGGAATGTGTACCATTTATTTTAATTTCTTAATTTTTCCCAATTATTTTTGGTATTACCCACTAAAATCATTGCCTAACACTTGTGTGAAATCTAAAATAACTTGCCATGTACCTAAACTACACTTTATATTCTATATAAATTTGTGTTTGCATAATTAAGTGATACGAGTAGTTGTTTTTAAAGTTGTAAGATTTCGATAAAAGGAATACATATTTGTATAAAGTGAACAGTTTTAAGGTAATTGAAGGTTGTCATTTTGTTACAGAATGTAAAAAAGTTAGTTATCAAAATGAAATTCTAGAGCCGAGCATGTAACCAGGCGCTTTATGCAGGCTGCAGAATATAATCGGCCCTTTGCTGCTAAAAAGTCATAATTTGTGGGTGCTGCTGGCTGAAGTAGTAGAACACGAGACTATGAAGCAGAGGGTCCCGAGTTCAGCCACGCGCTGAGTTCTGAAATATTGTGTTGAATTCTTCTGATCAGCATTAGTGCGTGGATGTGTTAATTGTTGCCAGCCTGTTTCAATGATGAAGGCATAGCCACTGATCACTGAACATAATTGGCAGCGACTGACACTATCATGTAATAAATAACCAGACTAACAGTACGCTCCTTCGTCGGTCCTGTAGCAAAAATTAGCCGGCGAAGGTTGAAATAGCTACAAAAAATTCTCTATCTTCTCATATTTCTTCATCTGTCCCCTTAATATTATCCCCTCCTTTCTAGTTCCGGCGCAATGCACTGCATTTGTAGGGTGCATTTGTGGACCCTGAGTGGTGGTCCAAGATAAAAAAAAATTAAAAACAATTATTTTTATTGAGATTATTCCGTAAAATGGTATTTAGTGACAGGCAATAAATACTTTTTCCAACAAAATTTGTATTTTGAGAAAGATTTTTGTTTAAAATAAATTCGCTGAAAATCACCAACGATATTTTTGCTAATCTTTTATGCCCATGCAAATTTGAAATATTTAAAAAGCTTCTTAAAATAATCTTCTGTACATACATCTTCTAGTTTCTTGCGCAAAAACATCCAAGTCCCTAAATTAGTTACCCATGGCTTGACTGGTTGCTGGCGGAAAAGGAAGGAGTGCGGCGTGGTCTCTTTGTATTAATGTTCCCCATTGTTGGTAATGAAACATTGAAAAAAGAAACGAATTTGTGATTGTTTTTGTACACCCCAAAATATAATATGGAGGATATAGTCACTTTGTCATTCCACTTGGACTTTATGGGGTCTCCATCTGAGAGCCCATAAAGTATATATATTCTTGATCAGTGATGAAATCTAAGACGATCTAAGCATGTCCGTCCGTCTACCCGTTCGTCCGTCAGTCTGTGGAAATCTCGATTCAGTCAAAACTAAAAAAGCCAGACTCTTGAAATTTGGTGCAAATATATCCTAAAGGATAGCACAGGTCGAGTTCGTAAATGAGCTAAGTCGGGCAAGATTCAAAGAAGGTCCAACACATTAAATTGGAGTCAAAAACTAAAATAAAAATATTTTTGGACCCCGCCCACTTTAGTGGACGTTATTATATGCAAAACTAGTGTAAAAATTTAACAAATTTTTTTACTTAACCCTACATTCCTTAAAAATGTCTGCCCTACCCCGTCCTGCCCCTTTCCCCCCTAATTGACCCTATAAAAATTTTATTTTTTTAAAATTTTGTATATAATTATCCCAAAAATATATTTTTACAGTCTTATGACAGAGGTGAAATGTCTCCCCCACAGCCCTTGCCAGAGCGACCCCGCCAAAATACAGTTTTAATACCCTCCAAAGAGAATTGGACCCCATAAAGTATATATATTCTGGATAAGTGATGAAGTCTAAGACGGTCTAGCAATGCCCATACGTTCGTCTATGCAAAACATGATATAGTTTTTTTTTTTGGACCTCGCCCCCTTTAGTGGGCGTTGACGTACGATATTATATGCAAAAATAGTGTAAATATTGAACAATTTTGATTCCTTAAGCCTATAAGAAGCTGAGATGTTCTCTGATCTTGCAGAGGTGAAACGTCTCTCTCACGGGCCTTCCAGGAATGACTCTCTCAAAATTGAGATTTAAAATTGGATACAGAGATGTCTTAATGGAACTCTGTCCCACCAAGTTAAACATTTTAAATTTACTTACTAAATATTTGGAGGGTATTTATATTCGACCCGGTCGAATATAACGTTTTTACTTGTTTTATATAGAAAAGTAAATCTTTTTGCTCAACAAATTAGGAGATAGAAATTGGAAGAATAATGATAATCATCTCTAGTTACAGTAGTTTTCGTAAAATCTTAAAGCAAGAAATTGGTGGCTTCCTAAAAAATTTTATCTTTTATAGTTTAAACAATTTTTTTTGAGGTGAGCAATTTTATTACATACAACTTTTTCGTGTGCAACTTAATTATGTGAACACAAGTGCTAAAAACAAAAACTGTATTCTAAAACTGCCTTAAAAAATGTATTACTGTATTCCCAAGAACTTTAATTTCAAAAACCTTCAAACATTTACTTTTAAAAGAAAAAAAAAATATTTTAAAATCCCAGCTGCGGTATTTATAAAAAATAATAATAATATAATAATAATAAGTGTACATTTTTTAAATACATTTCATATAATTTATTTTTTTATAAATACTGCAGTTAAAAACTCTTTGTATTAATTAATAAAAAAACCCTAAATTGACTCTCAAAAATGCTGTAAATGTTGCCAGGTTAGCTATAAAAAATTATATTCTGTGTGTATTTTAATAAATGTTTTATAAAAAGCCTTCAATGTTTATTATTGTAAGATACAACAGCAATCGTATTTCTAATCCTCTTGCTATTCCACTACTTATTTTTCCTCTCTACCTGTTGTAAATAATTATGAATTTCCAGTAGTTGAGTGCTCCGTAATCGTAGTTGTTTCTTTATTAACTTTAAGTTGCTGCGTTAAACTAAAACTTTACTCAACTCCGAAGTATTTTGCCACAAAACCTAACAATTAACTCTGAACTTAAACTAAAACCATACTAATGATATAAAATTCCAACTAACATTTTAACATCACTTTGCCACGATACAATAATTTATATAAATATTTGTAACTTTCTCTTACTCTAACTATTTCCATGTGTATTAGTTTGTGCAACTCTTGACTACAATATAACAAATAAACTTTACAATAATCATAAACGAAACAAAAAAGAAAAACAATTAACAAATGCTTGGTTGAAGAGTTTAATTTGATGTTGCAAAATAAATAAAACTATTAAAGTTTGAAGCATGTCTTGTTCAATTTCTGTTTTATCTCTTTAGCAAAAAATTAAAAACTTATTCTACTTGAATTTTGATTAAAACTTATCGTTTTACAGCAGCTTTGTTTCATTTATATTTTCCATAATTATATTTGGTTACAACTTTAATTTCCACAGGATTTCCTTTTTGATACAGAAAAAAAGAAAATATATATTTCAAACATTATTTTTGAATACTAACCCGTTTTACTTATGAAAACTTTTAAGTACTCGTATGCTTTAAATAAACTAATAAAATATCAAAATAAAACAAACTCAACATGACATATGAACTCAATAATTCCAATATTTATTTGAAAGAGAAAGAAATCCATACAGCAAATTTTCTTATCAATGCAGATGAAACTGAAGATGGCCGCGATACTGCCATATCTGTATCCAGTTGCAGTCCCCAGCCTATGGCAGAGGTGCCAGAGGAGCCAATAGTAAAATCGCCACCCGAACCAACTCGGGTTAAGAGCCCCGAGCAAATAATAATGCGCTCACCAGATCCTGTCAACTGGACTGTGCCCTTGGATACAGGGAAAACCTTTACTGTCACACAAAATGTCAAAGAAGGTAAGTGAGATCCTTAAAAACTCTCCGTTGGCCCATATTTAACAAAAAGCTGCTATTGTAGGTGAAAACTATAGTAGACCACAAAGTGAAATAAAAGCTTCTACCCCTATAGAAAAGCCACCACCACCACCTCAGTCGGCTCCACCCGAATTGACTGATCAAGTCAAGATGGACGGTAAGCTTTAAAGCACGCTTGTTCTTCGTAACATCCATATCCAATAAAAAAATATAAAAAACGCTTTTCAATACTAATTCGCTTTCATCATTATATATCATCATTAATAAAAAAAAAACGTTTTTAAAAAAAATCTAACTCAAAAAAGCTTAAAAAAGTCAATCAATCAATCAAGCAAGAAAGCACTTTTTTCGTAATACTTCATTCTTCTTCGTAATTTAATCCCTTAATTCACTCACGTTTGTGTGATAAAGCAGCCTGGAAAACAAAACAACCACGCAGCAATAATACTCACAACAACAACAACAACAACAATGGCAACAGCAACAGCGAAGCTAAGTCACCAACACAAAACTCGACTGGAAGTCCTACAGCCGAAATGGGCAAGAATACTATACTGCAAAATAATGCAAACAGAAAACCAGTGCCCGGCACCACCATTAGGGTCCTGGAAGATCCCATGTTCGATGTCGATGTTATATTGGCTTCATCCGCCGCTGCAGCCGGGCAACAACAGCCAGCCGCTAATTTGTCATCATCCTCGAACTCAACCTCAACCACAGCTTCAACAGCTCGTACCACAGCCACAGATGTTTTGGAAAAGGCACGTGATCGCTTTGATCGCTTTTGGGGCGGCAATACCAGCAAAGAGGAAAGTGTTTAAGTCTAGAGATTTTATTAAAACATAAACTAGTTCATCTTACAAAATGAAACAAAAGTCTTAGCAAAATTTTAAATCTCAACAAAATCTTAGAAAGAAAATTACCAAAAACAAAAAAATTCAAAGGCTTTTAAATTTTATACTTGAATAAAACTAAACAATAGTCTTGAGTAAATTAAATAAGAAATTCTGCAGAGTGATGCAAACAATAGTATTAAGACTTTTTGCTGTTAAGAAATTTACCAAATAATCCAACACAAAAATTGAACAAAATTTTAGGTTGGTATTTATGAAAAACAAACAAACAAATTATTTTCTTTAAGACATTCTATTTGTTTCTTTTTCTTTTCATTTCCCACATTTTACCCACTAACCTCTAACACACCAGAGTTCAGCAATGCCTAACACACAAAATTATTAAAAGCCTGGCCTTAATGTAAAGGTTAAACAAATAACAATCTCACCCAAAACTAAAACAAAACCTTAAGCCCACACTTTCAACAAAATACAATGAGCAGCAGTCTCATATATAATATTAATGCCCCATAAAAAAAAGGTTCGTCAAGAGACAGACAGCCATAAAGCTTATGAGTAATTGCTTTTTTTAATGTGAGTATTACACTAAAACAAACATACGAGTTCATACAGCCACAACAACAATAACAAGAAGAAAACCAAAGACACGAAGACCCGTCCAAAAACAAATAAAATTAACAAAAAGAAAAAAATATATTAAAACAAAATAATAATAAATTAAAGAATATATGAATAATAAAAGCAGTTAAAGCAACAAGTAAGAGAATACAAAAAAAAAACTAACAAACATTAAAAGCAGTTTTAGGCCATTTTATTATTCAGTCGCGTAGAATTTTCCGTCATTAACAAGAAATAAAAATTTTTACCAACACTAACACGTTAAACAGAAATCAATACTCGTATGTGTAAAACCATTTTCAGAGGGTATTAACTTAAAAACAAAACAAGAATTTTAACAATTAAGCATAAGTATAGTATTAAAAAGAAAACAACAACAACCACAACAATAACAATTCATATCTCATTTAAACAATTTTTTGAATTTCCATCATTTTTATTTTTGATAAAAAAAAACTTTCAAGTGCTTAACAAATTGATTAGAACAAAATAAAACAATTAATTTTAGCTAGTTTCGTAAAATTTGCAATCTCTAAGATATTAACAACATTTTTTAGACTAAAACAAATTTCAGTACGACAAACAAATGACAAGCAAAGTATTACTATTATTGGATAACGACTAAGAGCTCGAAAACATTTATTATTATAACAACAAGCATATTCAATTGATATTATATGTACGTTAAAAAAAAAACAAGTGCAAAACCAAAAATTATATTTAAATTTATATTTATATATTTATTATTAGGCAAACCAAACAGAAGCTTGCATTAAATGCTTTTTGTTTAAAATGATGTAAAGCTTTTTTTATGTATTTATTTATTTTATGAACGCAGTGTAACAGAAGATTACAAAGCAATGCAAATCGCATTGATTCTAAAAACTCTGAGAAAAGTAGACTAGAAGATAACACATTCCATTAACATTTCTTTTAACTTCGTAAATGGTATTTTCATATGAAAAATTAACTAGGCGAAAATTCATAATATTAAATTTAGAAAGATATGATATATATATATATATATATATATATATATATATATATATATATATATATCAAGAAATCTATTGCAATAGATCTTAATTGAAATTAAAGTGTGGCAAAAAAAAAAAAAAAAAAAAAAAAAGGAAGTGAACAATATATTTACACAAAATATGTGCTCTTCTTTTTAATGTGATATGGAAAAAATTAACATGGAGGAACAAGCCCGGTAATATAAGAAACTATAAAGTTTCTTCATTAAGGAATTGAATTTTAGTAGCTGCAAAGTGAATAAAAAATGTATACGGAGTCTGCAAATTGTTTAAAAAAATGTTTGTAGAATACTTATAATAAAGACTGAATGCAGGAAAATTGTGAAACTGAAATACTGTTCTTCAGAAAAAATTTTAAATGAAAATGTGTATACGTAAAAAATTACAACTTATGGGATCAAAGTTTGTTGATCTGCTTTAGTGCTTGGTTGTTGACAGTCTGTTTAAATGGTGCAAAGATAGTCAAAATAACGTTTGAAAAAGCAAATTACTTTTTGTGACGAAGTAAAATACTAATGGTGTTTTCTTTTCTGAAAAAATTATGTGCCTTTTGAATATGTAACATTGTTTTCCTGTTACACTCACCCTTACAAAGGGGTCCATTTTTCGATATCATAAAGGAACAAAATATTTAATTGACTTTGCACTTAAAATAATGTATAGGTAATTGGCGTAGATATTGAAAATAGCAAAATAAATAAGCAAAATACTCACTTGTATAAAAAGTTATTAAACGCAGCTAAAAAAATGGTATTATCTCACCCTCAAATTTAAACAGGTGTGAGATATGCAACATATTTACCATTTATTTGTGCAACATATTTAGAAAGGAAACCGGCAACTTTTCACATATTTACATATATTTAAAGAATGGTACATAAACCCGAGTAAATGGTAACATAAATGGAACATTTTTGTCAGAAAAGAAAACACCATAAGTGAATACTAAAATACTACGTTTGTAAATACAGTCGAACTTCTATAAATTGAATCACCATTATCCCGAAAAAAAACTTCAACTTACGGAGACTTCAACTTTGAGAATCACATTTAAAAACGTTCCAAATAGTAAGAAAAAACAATTATTTCGAACAGAAATTCATTTTTGTGTTTAACAGCAGCAGTTTTTTGACCGATTTTTTTTACCTTGTGCAAAAAGTGATTCTAATTTGTGCAGTGCAGTCATCTCATGCTTTTTCATTTGTGTTTAAGAATGCATTTAAAATTTTCATATGATTCTTTTATAACTTGTTTGGATAGTTGCTTAATTGTTTACTTAACTTCGTCCTCATCGCTATCTATTATTTCTCCAGACTGCTTTTCAGATTCGGCGGTACATTCTTCAATAATATCTTCTTCAGAAGTTATCAACTCACTATCAATGTCCAGAAACTCTTGAACAGTACAACTTGTGGATTCTATGCCATTTAAGTTTAGCCAAACTTCATTGTTATCATTTAAAACATTTGCGTTGTCATCAAAATCATAATGCTAAAGGAATGTCATCCTCTTCGTCCCACATTGAATGTTGACCAAATCCACACTTTCGTTCGATATTGTCTTTTGATAAATGATAAATGCATTCTAGTACATTAATATCGTGTTTACAATTTTTTTTAATACGAACTATAGCTTATTTTAAAATTCTAGTTCTATAATCAACTTTCAAGCATCGAATTAAATTTAGCGATTTTTAAATCATATTAAAGTAAAAAGAATCGTTATTCACAATTAGCGACTATTTTTCAACTTTTGTTAGCAAAAGAGAGATATTTCCTGAAAAAATTCATATTACGGAAGCTTTGTGCTCCAGTTTTGCTTCAAATTATGGAGGAATTCATGTTATAGAAGTTCAAGTTATAGAAGTAAAGTCTAGTGGAATTTCTCTCCTAGATGCTGTTGCCACGGAATTCGCTTCAACTTATGGAAAATTCAAGTAATAGAAGTTCAAATTAGAGAAGTTCGACTGTAGTTTTTTTCCCAACCTTCAACATATATTTCGTTACATGGGTGAGAGTCATTCCCCGGTTCGAATGAAAATATCAGTAAAACATTTTTTTTACTGTGCATTTAAGTAGTGCAGCACTTCATGTTTGTGTGACTTTGTTTTTACTACCTGTAAATTGCCATTTCTGCACACAAAAGTATCACATAGGCGTATGATTAATATTCTACTAACATCCACTAATATAAAGTATACGCCACAGTTATTATTATCTGCAACAATATTACATCCTAAAAGTATGCACTATATAAGGATGAATCATGCGCATGGAAATGGTACGTATTAAAATATCAAGTATACGCCAGGTTGACTTATTATGGTTATCATACGAACAAAAAAAAAAAAAGAAAAGAAAAAAAATGGCAGATTACGTTATTGGATACCAACCGAAATTAAAAAATAAATTTATTGAAAATTTTTCTATATCGCATACGGTAATTTGGCCTTAGATACTTCCTGTTTTTTCTTTAGGTATGTGTATTTAAAGTACATTGAAGAAGTGTTTTGCCGGGTATTGTCACTTTACAAAGAATATTAAACTGTATATTACAGGGAATTCACATTAACGAAAATGTCTACGGGTTGCTTTATTCCCCACTTGCTTTCAGGCCTTTTAAAGATCAAAATGATCATGATCATATATATGAATGAGAAGATTCTTATATATTTATATCTTTTGAAAGATTTCTCTACCTAAATAGTTCTGTTAATACACTGCGTATTCTGTTAGTCACTATTTAAGTAATTGTTTTTATTAACAGCATAGCAAAAAAAAATTAATTAAAAAAACCGAAGAATTTTATGTGTCTTTAAAGCAAAAATCAAATGTTTAATTATTTCTTTATTAAACCATATACATTTATAAAAAAATATTTCATATTAAATAAGTTGCCCAGCATCATGTTAGTAAACTAATTTAAAATAATTGCATAAAATAAAACAAGTTGAGTTTATTATTAAATAAAATCATTGAAAAGTTTATTATTAATTATTTAAAAAAAACAAGATAAATATGAATGTTTAGCCTTCTTAATGAAATTAATAATGACAAAAAAAAAAACAAGAAAACCGATACATGAAATCAGAACTATATACTCTCTGAATTATATAAACATGATACACTTCTTTATAAAAATAAATAATGACAAAAAAACAATGAAAATTACACTTATTGACATAAAACACCAAAAGAAAAAAAAAACAACAACAACAACAAAACAAACATAAAATAAAATCCAAACATATAATAATCCGAAAAGTTTCCACAAAGTAAAGATCCTTCCCTTCTTCAGAATAAATAAAGAAAACAAATACTAAAGACAAAACAATAAAAATTAGTTAGTAACTAAATAATAGTAAGAAATAATAATAATAAACGAATAAAAACCAAAAGAAATTACAAATAAAAAAGCACATATTCCAAAAAATCTCTTAAACAAAATCTTTTTGTTCTATGGGGACTCTTGAAAATAAAATTACTTGAATTATAAGAAGGGATATTTATTATTTTTAAAATTGCACGTGTGCAGCAAAAAGTGAAATTGATATACATATAAGAAAAATAGGACTAGAAAAAGGTATAAAAAAGCTATAAAAACATTTTGGTGGAGAAAGGCCTTGTTTTATTTTTCTAAAAATTTGACTTATAAAAGAAAAATATATATATACTTAAGATTCATAGGCTAATTGTTCGAAATTTGTTTTTAAATCCCAGAAAGACATGATAAATATTCCAAGACACAAAGGAAAGTCAACATCAGTTTTATTCAACTTACACAGCAGAGCAGAAGAGGTGTTTTCGAAAGTCGCAACACCTTCATCATCAGTGCTCATGTGTATTGTGTTTGTCACCACTTATTAGATGGCTTAGTTGAATGTGATAACAGTTCCTATTTACACAAATTTTATTGTGAAAAATAATCCGAGAACTGTATCAACCTGATGTTAACATGTTATTGTCTTAATACCCGTGTTAGCGTTTGATTATTTTTCTTCATGTCCCATTTTTCGGAATTTTTTGTTCCATCATAACTAAGTCTAACTTTTTTGGTTTGAATTTTATACTTAAGTACATGTGAACGTCTTCCTTTGTGCCTTGGAATATTTATCATGTCTTTTTGAGATTTAAAACAAATTTCGAACAATTAGCCTATGAATCTTAATTCAATTTAATATAGCAATATAAATGTTCGTGAAAATACTTACTACATAGAAAAATATATACTTTCAGCTGAACTATACTACTGAGTACTATTTCGCTTAAAAGCTGTATTAGTTTCGTTAGTTATCAATTTAATAAAGCATTCGACTCAATCCACATTTTTTTAAAGCACAGCTGATGGAAAATTTTTGTTCATTGGAAATATTTTTCTTTCATACATTTTCCATGCTCATAAGAAAATCTTTCGCTATTAGCGAAATTTTTTTTTTCTAAACATCACAAGTGTAATACAAAGTTTGTAGACAAATAGCTTGTTTAAATGGCCTCATATTTTATTTTCATCTCTCTAATTTATCTGTTTTTTTTAACTAGGACCTTAAGTCTACATTCATTGAAAATAAAATTTTTAAGCTTTAATGACGAAGCTAAGACGTAACCTGGTACTCCTCTGCCCTACACCCTCCTCTCCTTTGTCTCCTAAATGACCCTTTAAAAAAAAAATTATAAAAATAAAATAAAAATAAATTTATGTGTGTAAAGATAAATATGCCGAGCTAAATATGTTTTGACGTAAGCAGTTACGAAGTTATATATGTTATGACGTAACGAAATGGTAATCAGCGAAACTTGTTTTTGTACGAAAATCCACATTCATATACAAAATGATTATGGGAGTCTCTTTTATCCCATACATCATTTTGTATATACTGGCAGTGCATGCAAACTCCTTATTTGGCCACTGGGGGTCAAAAGCTCTCCAAGATCACACACTCTCATGGCCTGTAAGTTGACCTTTCATGGCCTGTAAATATTTTCACAAAATGCTCAATATATTTATTAAATATGGATTTTCATAAAAAAAATCTTCACTGTTTGCCATTCCGTTACGTCATAGCATATTTAACTTCACAGCTGAATACGTTGTTTCGTAACTGCCTACGTCAAAACATGTTTAACTCGGCATATATATCTTCATTCACATAATTAATTTTACATTTAATTATCACAAATATTTACTTTTAGAGTCTTATGGCAAAGGTGAAATGTTTCCCCCACGGCCCTTGTCATAGAGACTCCAAAAAATACAGATTTAATGCTTTCCAAAAAGAATTAGACCACATAAAGTATACATAGTATCCTTGATCAGTGATGAAGTCTAAGGCGGTGTAGCAATGCCAATACGTTTGTTTGTGGAAAACATGATATATTCTATTTTTGGATCCCGCCCCATTTAGTGGGCGTCGTTCTCAACAATTGAACATTTCGGAGGCATCATTGAGACGAATTTTGCATGATGACCTTGATATGACGCCATACAAAGTCCAATTTGAATGAAACTATTTTCCATTATTAACCGAAAGGATTGTAATTTCAAATAAAAAAAGAAATTTGTTAAAATATTCAGTAGTTTTTTCATAGCATTTTTCCAAAAAAAAGTTATTTGGCGGACCCTGTATATCATATGGGATCAATATCAGAAATTTATGATATGAATAAGTTCTTCTGATTTCTTGACCTCTTTTTAATTATTATTATAGTCTAATATTTTTAATCTTAAGGTCTCTTTATTTTTATGTAATTTAAGAAACCGTTTAAATTTTTCGGCTAGGAAGCCAAATGTTTAGCTTTTCTTATATCTAATACCTATGAACGTCTTTCAAAAATATTATATATATTTAATTTACAAACAAAACAAAAAATCCGTTTCATGTACCCCAAAAAAGTTCTAATTGTCCAACCGTAGAATCGTCTTTTAGATTTTGTTGGTTTTTAATACCAGTTTACTTTTTTCTGATATATAGAGTAGGTATAATTCATCATAAAAATCAAAAATAACAAATAAAATGGCTGCTTTTATGAATCAGAAAATGTCGATTTTCCAACTCTGGAACCGAATTTATAATTTTTTGATACTAGTTTAATTTTTTCTGAAATATCTAATAGGTATAATTTACTAAAAGCACAAAATTTGGAATTTATGTATTATTATGTACGAAAAATATTTCGATTTTCCAACTCTGGAAGCGAATTTTTATTTTTTACTAATGCAATTCTTAATGAGGCATGAAATAGTTTTATTTAAAAAAAACTTAGTAGTTTTAACCATTTAGGTCATTTTTATTTACCACAAAATATTGCAGTTATCCAACTCTGGAATCTAAATTTTGATTTTTTTTTACTTTTTGATACCAATTTTGTTTTTCCTGATCTAAGAAATAGTTTTAATTAGTAAAAAAAACAACGCCAATTGCCTTTTTGGTTACTCTTATGTAAAAAAAAAATTTCAATTTCCCAACCCTGGAAGTGAAATTTACATTTTTTAAAATTTTCTTTATCAATGCAAATCTTCATGAGGTATAAAGAAGTTTTGTTTAACAAAAAAATCCAATTTTGCAACCATTTTGGTTATTACGTGTACTACAAAGTATTGCATGTACCAAAAAAAATTAAATTTTTCCAACCCTGGAAACAAAATTAAAATTTTTTTGTTGGTTTTTTTATCAGTGCAACGCTTCTTGAGGTATAAGGTAGTTTTATTTACGAAAAATTGCAAATTTTTTACCATTTTGGTAACTTTCATGTACCATAATATATTGCACTTGTCCATCCCTGGATTTGAAATTTTATTTTTGAATTTTTAATACCAATTTTGTTCTTCCTAAATTATAAGACAGTTTTAGTTAGCAAAAAACAAAAAAAAAAACAACATCAGTTGCCTGTTTGATTACTTTCATGTATAAAAAAAAATTCAATTTCCCACCCCTGGAAGGAAAATTTTAATTAAAAAAAACTTTTTTTTTGGCCAATGCAAATCGTCATGACTTATAAAGTGCTTTTGTTAAAAAAAAAGCTTGAAATTTTTAACAATTTTAGTTACTACATGTACAACAATATACGGAATAGGCCGAAAAAAAATTTTTAATTTCCCATCCCTTTAAAATAGGTTCAATTTACAAACATCAAAAAAAATAATTGATTTTTGGTATAAATTTTGCGTCGAGAAATAGGTGTAAGCTTCTCAGCTCTTCTGGGGGCTTGGGAAACCGATTTCACGTACAGACGGACGGACAGACAGACATCGCTCAATCGTCATCGCTATTCATAAGGATCCAGAATATATATACTTTATGGGGTCCCATGTACATATCGAAGAAATTACACACGGAATGATAAACCTATATATACCCCTTCACTTTTCTGTGAAGGGTATAAAAAGCTTTTAAAAAGTCTTCATAGTTAATGATTTAGTGGCTGTATAAAATAATGTCTATATATGAACTAGTCCTACCTTTTATTCTTAAAAATAAAACGCTTATGGTGTTTTCTTTCCAAAAAATTCGATTTTGTGTAAAAAAACAGTTTTTATTTTAAAAAGAAAACAGCCATTAACTTTTTGTTGGTTTGGGTTGTTGTAAAGATTTAAAGAAATTCTTTTATATTTATTTAAGGATCATTGTAGAATTTAGTGGGGGTATATTTTGTTTAATATTAAATATTTATAGAACTAGTAAAATTACGTCAAATAGTTAACAGAAAATAAAAATGAACAACCAAATTTAATTATTAATTAAGTACAAGTTGCTTGCTACAATATTGAGTCTATTTTTTAGAAATATTTTCAGAGCGATTGTATTTATACTTTTATATTTTTATAAATCAGTTTCCTGACTTATATTTGAGAGATTAAGGAACAGAAAAATATTGATAAAAATAATATAAAGAACTGCTTTTATATCACAGTTTTAATGCTAATACAGCCAGTCCTTAAGGAGTTGAATAGTTTCAATTTAAAATTATAAATTTTAATTTTGAGTATAAATTGTTGCTCTTGCGGGGTAAAGTTTTTGGTAGAGCTTCATAGTTTTTACATTTTAGATTTAGATAAATTGCTTTTGGTTTTCTAATCTGGTTTACAAATAAGAATGTAATAAAGTGTACGAATATGTAATTTGATTTGCCGTGAAATACAAATATTATCTAAAACACATTTAATTTCATTTTAATATTAATTTCTAAACTTTGGTTTAATTTTGGAAAATATATATATTTGGTTTAAATATGATTTCGTTTTTTTTTTCGTTTCATATTTTGAAAAAAAATTATTCAATATCTTAAAAAATGACCAACGAAAAAAAGTTTCGTTTTATAAGCGTAATTGGAATTTTTAATTTAAGACTTTTAAGTTTTCATTTTATTTTTATTTTTTATAACTAATTATATTACATGCTAGTTTTAGTTTAAACAAAAAAAATTTTTAATACATTAAAGAACAAATAAATACGTTTAGAGTTGCCATTTAAAAAGGGTTGGTTGGGTTACAATAAACATTTTCAAAAAATTTTCTTTTTCAATTTCAGAGTTTTAATAAATTTTTACATATATTATGTTTTTGCTTAATTATATATATTTTTAACAGAAATTCATTTAACTTAGTGTAGCTTCCTTTAAAATTATCTATTTAATTTAATTGTTAAAGAAAATATCATGTATTTAACACAGGGCTCGTTTGTTTAACAGGATAAATACACAAGATTCTCTAATAAATTTTTTATATTATTCAAATAAATTTTGTGTGTGTGTTTATGAAAAAGTAATTTATCTTAATGCCATTTAATTTATTTTAATTATTATTATTATTATTATTATTATTATTATTATTATTAATTAAGTGTAGTTTGTAACAAAAATGTTGCCCGTTTTGATATGTGAGAATATTTGTTATACTCATACTATTGCAAAAATTATTCATTTGGTATGCTGAAGAAGTACCAATACATAAAGGAGTTTCGCAACTTAGCACGGACATGAACCACACAGTGCAGTCAATCGGTAACGAATCAATGAACAGTTTAAAAATGGTTGGGGCCCTTTTAATTAACTAAAAACTATGTACCTTATTATAAATGGGGGCAACGTCGTCACGCCAACTCAACAGCAAAAAATTATTGCTTGTTTGCTAGTTATCGGCAACAATTATTTACTATTGATAATATGTTAGTATTCTTTAAGGCGTATACTATTGATAGAGCGTATTAATAGCGGTCAATTATTGTCGACAAGAAGTCGAGAAATGAAAATTTGCTGCTAGCGCGTTTATGTAACGTCGATATTGTCATTCGTAATAAGGCATCATGTCTTCTGGTTGATAACCTGTACACTTCATTGCCTAAAAGGACTTTTGAATCTGTTGTTTTTGTATTAATACGAAATATGCATTGATATTCAAGAAATAAGTTAATTAAAAAATATTTAGCAATAAATATTTTCGTATGATAAAAGAATTTACAACTAGAGCAATACTCATTTTTATTTAGGCTATACATTTTTCAAATTGTTAAGGTGATTCATATTCGCTATTAGGGTGGTCACTTTAACGTTTTAATTTATTTTATTAATTATTTTTAGCTGCTATTGCTCAATTATTAAATGAGAAAAGATTTCCGGAAAGACAAAGAAGTATTGCATTGTAAACATTGTCAATGTGTTTGCAGTTAGAAATTACTACAAATTCTACATTCATTAAGTCTCAAAAAGTTTCCATTGTTGTGTAGGGTATTGCTAAGAAAATGCCGATTGAAGAGCGCTCTAAAATATGCTAAGAAAACTACGTGTTAAAATAAATATATTTTACTCATAATAAATAAAAGATTTCCTGGTAAGTGAACAGGGATCCCATTTCGTTTTCTTTAACAGCAACAGATCTAAAACAATATGTATTTATTATCTATACAATAAATTATTATATAAGACTAAATTATTATATAAACGACTAAATTATGTCTTTGTATTTTATTTATTTCTTAAATTATTTTTTTGGAAGGCACACCTCAACCAACATGAGTTAGAAACTGTTGACTAAATTATGTCTCATGGCCATAGTTCAGAAGTTGTCGAGAAAGCTATTTTGCTAAGAGCCCTATTACTCTCACAAATTTTACTTTGCAAAGCCATGAGTTGGCGGTAGGGAAGAGAAGGAAGAATGGTGTTGAGTACAGACGTTGATGTTCTCTCAAAGTTGTTTTGTAAATATTTGTATTTTTTTGTTGTTGTTTAATACAAGATTAACGAAAGGTTGAATGGGAATCAAAAGGACTTTTGTAAAAAAAAAAATTTTGGGAGATTGTGAAAGGCTAAGAAAATTTAAAAGAAAAATTTGTGAAAGTAAAAGGGCTCTTAGATAATAATTTATTGTATAGATAATAAAGACATCTTGTTCTAGATGTATTGCTGTTAAAGACAACAAAATGGGATCCCTTTTCATTTTCCAGGAAATATTTGTTCATTGCTTTAAACTAAGTTAAGCAAATAAATAATATCGGCCATGTCCTAAAGCAGCATTCTGATCTAAAGTGTTTTAACTGCTTCTTCAAAAGCTAAAAAAAATATTTTTGGAAATTGATTTTCAAATAAAACAATATATAAAAGCAAAAGAAATCTATATTCTGTTGAAGGCAATATATTTAAAAAAAAATTTATAATGTTAAAAATTTTCTTAAATTACTTTTATTTATAACTTATGTCCTGCAGAAGATTTCCAAAAGATATGGAAATAATTACAATAAAAAGTTTATAATTAAAAAAAAAAGCGACTTGAAGCTCATTATGAAAGGGTATACTTGAAAATAGCAAAAATTTTTCTGTTGATCTAAAATATAAATACTTGAAAAAAGCATAAAAGAAAAAAGGATTGATGTACATAAATATTGTCCTACGATGTCACAGGATATCATTCCGTCAAACAATTACATTGAACAAAATATTAAAAGTTTAGAAATAGTTTTTACACAACGACATCTACGAACATCAGGGGACAGGCAGTTAAGGTGGAATCTTGAAGTATTAAAACTTTAAAGAACGACTGAAAAATATATGAGAATTAAATTCTTGCGTGAATGCCATAATTTGGCCCCAGCGAACGGCTGTCATTTGCAATACAACACATTTTCGTTACAAAGTCACTTATATATATATATATATATATATATATATATTTTTTTTTTTTTCTTTAAATATTATTATAATTATTCTTATTTTTAATTTTTTTTCTTTTTGGAAAAATACTTAAATATTATAATATAAATTTTAAGTGTTCGTTATACTGCTGCTTTCATAAAAATTATATATATTTTAATCATAGAACCAGTCGATTATTAATTGTTTTTTTTTTTAAATATATTATGAACCTGATTGTATAAATCACGCCACCACATTGAAGATTGTAAGGAGAAAAAAAATTGTGTATAAAAAATTTTTAAAATTTCTTATTTTATTTTTAAATTAAGTTTCATTAACTGTCTTATTCATAAAAACTACTTGTGTTTTATAAAGGTTTATAAAACAAATTTTAAAATGAAATGTGTCTTATAAGCCCCTTATACATCTAAAATATTTGTTATGAATAAGACCTTAACCTACTTATTCATGAAAATTATGAGAGTATAATAACAGCGTAATAAAATAAAATTTCATATGAAATTTACTATATTACACTCTTATAAGCCTCTCATAATTTTTATGAATAAAGGGGTAAATATTTACTGCCTTATTCCTGCCGTATTCATAAAAAATATTACTCGTTTATAAAGGGTTTATAGAACAAATCTTGTATGAAAATCTTTTTTATAAATCAAAAATATTTTTCTATGAATGATGCCTTTCAAAAGAAATATTTGGGCTTTATAAAGGGTTTCTAACACAAACTTTTATATGGAAATGTGTTTTATAAACCTTTTATAAACAAGAAATATATATTATGCCCCTTATTCATAAAAATTATGAGAGACTCATCAGAGTGTAATAGAGCAAATTCCATATGAATTTCATTATTTCATTCCGCTGTTATTAGACTCCCATAATATTTATTAATAAGGGGGAAAGACTTTAATTTATAAAACTTCCGTCCGATTTATAACAGGTTAATAGGACAAATTTTCTTACCAAAATTTGTCTTATAGTCCTATTAAACAAAAATTATATATTAGGTTGCAGACCTTTAATGTTAAATAAACCAGACAATAGTATGTAAAACCTAATTTCAAAAATTTTTTTTACAATTTGATATTCCCTTACAAAACTTGATATTTTTTAAACAATTCAGCTCTTAAATTAAAACTAATTTAAATTAATTGTTTAATTATTTTTTGTTTTTACACATTTAGATGTTTAATTGAATTGCTTTTAAAATTTAGAATTATAAGAAGTTTTGTGTTTTAAGGAGATTATTCTCTTAAGTTGTTGCTCTTAATTGTTTTTCAATTAAATTAAATTCGTGTTGTATATATTAAATTTAAAATTTTTTTTTAAATATTTATATACGCTTTTGTGTGGTTTGTTAATAAGTCTTAAACTTAATATTAATTGTTGGTTTGGCTTTACTTCCAAAAGGGCAAAGTATTTGTTTTTTCTTACTAAACATTAATTTTCTTTAAATTTAAATAAGTAAAGGAATTATTAAAATTATTTACTAACAACTGTAATTAAATTAAGTGTTATGAAACAAAAACCTATTTGCTTATTTCGTTTTTTACTTTATTCGTTAATATTTTTCTTAAGGATCTATATATATATTTTTTAGAAAAAATTGTTTCTGATTGTGTTGTTGGGATTTGTTTTTTTTTTTGCTTTTGTGTGAAAATAATATTGAATTAAGTTCGTATTGAGCATTTTTTTATTTTTGGAGAGTTACAAAAAGAAAAGTTCATTACTTAAAAGTTAAAACTGAGTTATTGACCCAAATAATTGCCAGCATGTCACATGTCCTGAACACCACCTCCTGCATAATGGCACAATGATTCAAGATTATTGATTCATGTGGATGGAGTACACAGTTTCCCAATAGAATATATTGGAAAGTTGTTCAAGTTGTTATTTTCTAAAGGGAAAACATTTTCTCTGCCTGAAGATTACAATTCGTTAGTCAAAGACCAACCTTGTTTTTGTTAGCTTTTAACGGCAAATATATTTTATTCAAAATTATATTCACACAACTTGCAACTATTGAGTAAATTTTCATGCAACTACTTCGTCATATACTTTGCTTTTGTAGCCAGCTTCTAGTTAAGTCTTTTAGTGTTTCATTATGTCCTGCCTTTTATCTTAGAAATAATTATCTACTTTATAATATTTATATTTAAACTTATGCTCCTCAAATGTATTTGTTTTTGTAGCTAAGCTAATTTTTTATGTCCAAAAATATTTGTTAGTATATATGATTGTATTAAGCATTTGTTTTGATTTGTAACATATTAATTGTCATTCATGTCCTTTATGGCCTGCAAAATGCGCTTGACATGTCCCACCTTGGTTACACCCAAATCTTTAAGGTCTCGACGTCCAAGTGTGAGTAGTTCTTTGCCACGTATATCGTTGCGCAAGAAACTGTCCACATATTCGGAAAGTTGCATGTTCTCCAACCAAGTGATGACCTCATTAACACTCCAGTTGTTAACAGCTTCACGAGTGTTGGTGAGTGGCGGCTTGAATTGTTGCTGGCCAGCTGTAGAGCCCGAGCGTAGGCGAGTCCAAAATGCACGGGATTTGCGCCGGCCATCACCCTGGGGAAAGGAACAAATTTAAATATTTTGAAATACATATATATATATATTTTATTTGTCGATCTTAAGAAAAAATTTTTTTATGTGGACTCAAGTTCAAATCTGCAATATGAAAATTATTTTTCTCGATATTTTATTAAGGTCTTAAGAGTGGCATATTTGGAATATGTTTAATAAATAAGAATAAAAAAATTGTTATCTTAGGTTAGGTTAGGTTTTAATTTAGTTTAAATTTTTAAAAAAATTTACAAGTTTTAAAATATACATATGTATAAAATATTTGGAAAAAAATTTTTAAATATCTTTAAAATAAATTGTTAAATTTATCAACGAGCTTAAGTTCGCATCTGCAAGACTGCAGAATATTTATAAAAAAATTTTAAAAAAATTAAAAAAAATTTTTAACAAATTTATAAAATTTTTTTAACAAATTTATGAAATATTTTTTAACTTTTTAAAATTTTTTTAACAAATTTATAAAAAAATTTTCAAATACATATTTATAAATAATATATATATAATATTTTTAAAAAGTTTGTTAAAAAATTTATAAAAAATTTTTAAAATATTTATAAAAAAAATTTTTAAAAATGTTTAACATATACATATGTATATAAAATATTATTAAAATATTTGTAAAAAATTTTTAACAAATTTATACAAATTATTAAAAGAATTTTTAAAAAATGTATAAAAAATTTTTAAAATATGTATAAAGAAGTTTCAAAAAAATTTTTTTTTTCATTTATAAAATATTTTTAAAAAAATGTATAAAAAATTGTTAAAAAGTTTATGAAAAATTTTTAAAAAATTTATAAAACATACATATGTATATAACAAATCTATGAAATATTTTTTTAAAATATATATAAAAAATTTTTAACAAATTAATAAAAAAATTTTAACAAATTTATAAAAAAATGTTTAAAAAATGTATAAAAAAATTTTAACAAATTTATAAAAAAATTTTAACAAATTT
Source organism: Linnaemya tessellans (assembly GCA_951800035.1). Taxonomy (NCBI): domain Eukaryota; kingdom Metazoa; phylum Arthropoda; class Insecta; order Diptera; family Tachinidae; genus Linnaemya; species Linnaemya tessellans. The sequence goes on along the minus strand of OX637532.1, from coordinate 21,152,590 downwards.
ATAAAATTTTTTTTAAAAATTTATAACAAATTAAAAAAAAAAATTTTTTGGAAGAAATTACCTCTTCATTAGGCGCCAGTACATTAAAGTACGCCCTTAATTTGCCATCCATACACTTTTGCACTGAACATTTCTTCAATTCCATTTCCATGCTGGCCAAGGCAGCACTCAATTTACTTTCCAAATCTTCTCTTAAAATCAAGCTGTGGCCACGATCACGCAACAAAGTACAAGCATCATCGTACAGTTGCCGCGAAGAGTCTATTACCTCTACCAATTTAGTACGCAAGGAAGGTCCCTCCAGCAGTTTACCCTGAGGATGTATATTTTCTAATGCTTCTTGAGCACGACATGCCACCGCATACAGATCATGCCTCAAGGTGGGATGTGATATTATTAAGAATTTAACCCATTTCACTAGGGAGCTGACGGCTTCAATGAAATTGAGTAAAACATAACATTCACGTTCCGAAATAACTTCATCTGTGGAATTGGCGTGCTCCGAAGCGGTAGATGAATGATCTCGTTGTATTGATATGCTGTGCTGACGTTGCTTCTCTTGCCACGTCTTAAGTGAGGCCTCCAGTGATCGGCTGCGGCATAACATTTGCACACGATTCTTATGCAATATGCGTATCATGCCCGGTGGCTGCAGCCAAGCCTCTCCATCCACTTGTATGGGGATCTCCTCGTCACCCAAAATATTAATTTGCACACTTTGACATTGAGCGATGCGATGATGTTGCAGATTTATTAGACGAGAGGCAGCCATTTGAACGGAACCAAATACAGCCACCACTTCGAGTATGCGATCATCGAAACTGGGGGCCAAGAAAATATCGTCCTTTTTCGAGGTGCCCCAGAAATTAGTGCCACCCATGAAGCTGAATAGGAAATTTTTAAATATTTTAGGCATTTAAACTATTACATTTCCTTTAACAAACCTGGGAATATTCAATATGACAATGCCCTGCAGCGAGGGCAGTGGTATTCTCTGGCCATCACACTCCAATTGAACACGCTGTTCCAAATTCTTGCAGGTCTTTTGCAATAACTGCTTCGAGCCCAAAACACCATACCAGATATAATTTTTGGTGCGTGATCGGCACTTTTCTGGATGTTCTTCACGTTTGTTATGAAAATCCAACGAAATCTTGGCATCTATGCCTATACCAAAATAATTATTCATGACACATTTCTCATGATAGCCAGCCAATAGGGTCTCATCCGGATCCATTAAGGGGCTGACGGCAGCACACAAGGTATCCGCATTGGCCATTAAGCATTTGGATATAAACCCGGAGCCTCCGGTCAAAGCTACAACAGAAAATAAAAATTTATGAATTATTTCAGGAACAAAAAATGCAAGAACTATTTCATTTAAATACTTGGCCAATTGGGCAACTTCACAATGGGATTTATGATGGGCAATTTTCTATTCTCTTCGGCAGCATTTTTCTCCTTATCCTTATCCTTTTTGTCCTTGTCCTTGTCCTCCTTATCGGGTGTAGCTGCTGCCGCAAAATGATCAAAGCCAAAGAAAGTTGAGCCCATAAATAAACTGTTTTTGGATCCCTTGAAATTTTGTAGATTTGGTAAGACTTCATTTGGCTAAAAATATAAAACACATTTTTATTTTAAATTGTAAAATCAAAAAATCAAGTCAAGGAGTCATAGGATTTTTGATTTATGCACAAGGCAACAAGCTACTAGACATTTGAGGTTATGTGTTGATAGTTTTAAATTATAAAGTCGAAATTTTGTAACAATATTTTACAACAAACAATTAACTACGTAAATAATTAGGTGTATGTGTGTGTATGACAACATTATGAATAGTCTACTTTAGAAGAGAACACCTGTTGTTTGGTACTTTACTTTTTTCAATCAAAGGATAAGGGTTTTGCCGTTGTTGGATTTGGTTCAAATATAAATTTTCCTGGTTGTTGGGTTACAAACAATTGCGCTTATTTTGTTAAGCTTACCAATGGCATCAGTGGTCTGATTAATGCTAAAGTTGCTAAACGTATGTCTGGTTCTGCAACTGCAAAAAATCTCAAACCCAAAAATCCATAAGCTCGTTCCGACATACACATACCCTTCGATTTTTCCTTCTAGATGTTCAGTTTATAGTCGCAAAAATACACAAAGAGCGTGTGTTGTGTTAATATGTGTAAGAGATGAAATTTTTGAAAGGGACTAAAATTAAAAAAAAGTGTGCAGCTGTTTGGAAATTCATGGAAGAGTTAAAGTAAACGCTCATTAATTTTATTACATATTATTTTAAGGTCTGCTGTTAATAGTGTAATTCTATTCTCAAATGGCTTGAAGTTCAAATACGCGCCCTGTGTAAAAAACACTGTTTCAAAGTTTATTTGGAAGTTGCTGTTCTTCACATGTATTTAAATTCGCTCTTGAGAGTCACTCATATTTGTAGTTACTCACAAATCACAAAAATTGTGATTCACAATTCTGTCTATCACAAGCTTCTAACCAAGACGGTTGTTTGAGCGCTTGTTGAAAAAATTTATTTAAGGGTGGAGACACACACAAACTCAAAATGTTGATGTGTTTGTGCCTATGTCTGATTTAAAGGGAACTCATCTCTGAGTTCTCTTTCTCTCTCTCTCTCTCTCTCTCTCTGCTTGCCTTAACCCATGTTATTAATTAATAAAATCAAAAATGCTATTCCTTCTGCTCTTCATCCATAAACTAAAGGATATTTCATTAAGCGCTTTCTTTTGTTAAATTTAAATAAAAAACAAGTAAAAACGTTATATACGACCGGGTCGAATCTTAAATACCCTCCAAATATTTAGTAAGTAAATTTGAAATGTTTAACTTGGTGGGACAGAGTTCCTTTATATAATATCGTACGTCAACGCCCACTAAAGGGGGCGGGGTTCAAATATATGCAATATCATGTTTTCCACAGACGAACGTATGGGCATTGCTAGACCGTCATAGACTTCATCACAATTCTCTTTGGAAGCTATAAAAACTGTATTTTGGCGGGGTCGCTCTGACAAGGGCTGTGGGGGAAACATTTCACCTTTGTCATAAAACTCTAAAAATTAATGCTTGGGATAATTATATACAAAATTAAAATTTCTTTTTTTGGATAGGGTCATTTAGCGGGCAAAGGGAGGGGAGGGGGTAGGGCAGCAACAGGCAGTCATAAAACTCTAAAGATAAATGCTTGGGATGATTATATACAAAATTTAAAAAAATTTTTTTTTTGTTGTAGAGTCATTTAGGGGGCGAAGGGGAAGGAGGGGGTACGGCAGAGTAGTACCAGGTTTCGTCTCAGCTTCGTCATTAAAGCTTAAAAGTGTTATTTTTAAGGAATGTAGGCTTAAGTAAAACAATTTGTTAAATTTTTATGCTATTTTTGCCTATAATAACGCCCACTGAAGTGGGCGGGGTCAAAAAATATTTTTATTTTATTTAATGGCCCCAAGTTTAAGGCGTTGGACCGTATTTGACATAAAAATATATCATTTGCTTAACAAAATAACCAAAAAACTTTAAAAATTATGTTGTTTTTTCTGGGTTGGTTTAGTTCTTCTTAGGGGAACTTTTTTCCCTCTTGCCCGATTTAGCCCATCTTCGAACTTAACCTGCTCTAAGTTTTAAAATATATTTGTGCCAAATTTCTGTCTTTTCGTTTGGACTGAATCGTGATTTCCACAGACGGACGGACGGACGGACGGACATGCTCAGTTCGTCTTAGATTTCATCACTGATCAAGAATATATATACTTTATGGGGTCTGAGATGGATATTTCGATGCGTTACAAAGGGAATGACAAAGTGAATATACCCTCCAAATTCTTTTTTGGAGGGTATAAAAACTATGTTGAAAATCAGTAAAATTTCTAATTCATTTAAAAACCCTTTCGATGTCATTTCTTGAAATGTATTTTTATATAAAAAGTATTCCGCTTACTATTTAGTATTTTGGCATAAAATAACACACTGTGCTTCTTTGGAAACCCTGAATAAAAAACACAACTTATTGAAAAATAAAAAAATTAGCAAAAAATGGTGAAGAGAGGCAATTTTTGTTAAAATGATTAATATTGAAACAGCTGCCAAAAATTCCAGGGACCGTAAATGTTATAAATTTTGTTTTAGAAATTACATTTTAATTATTATTTCCTGAGTTTTATATTTTTTCTAGAAAATATAATTTATTTATTTATTTATATATATTTTCTCAAAATATAAAAGTCATTTCTTGATTTTTTTCTCTTTTTTTTGGGAATGAAATTTAGTTTTTGGGTTTCTGTGGAATAAATAAAAATCAAAAAATACATAAAACTAAAATAAAATAAATAGAAAGCTAAAAATAACTCTTATTTTCTGAGCTCTAACTAAAAGTCAAGAAATGAGTTTTATTTTCTGAAGAATAAATAAAAATATAAATAACTTTTATTTTTTGAGAAACAAATAAAATTCAAGGAATAACTTTTATTTTCTAAAAAATAAAGAAACATCAGGAAATAACTTTTATTTCCTGAGGAATAAAAAAAAATCAAGATATATCTATCATATTCCCAGAAATAAGCAAAAATCAGAATAATAACTTTTATTTTCTGAAATTTAAAAGAAATCAAAACTTAGCTTCCTTCTTTCTGAGGAAAAAATAAAAACTCAAAAATAATTTGAGGAATAAATCGAGATCAAGAAATAACTTTTATTTTTTGAGGAATAAATATAAATCTAAATATAAGTTTTATTTTATAAGAAATAAATAAAAATCAAGGAATAACTTTTATTTTCTGAAAAATAAATAAATATATAAAATAAGTTTTATTTTATGAGCAATATATAAAAATCAAGTAATAACTTTTATTTTCTCAAAAATAAGGAAACATTGAGAAATAACTTTTATTTCCTGAGGAATAAATAAAAATCAAGAAATATCTATCATTTTCCGAGATATAAGCAAAAATCAGAAAAATAAATTTATTATATAATATATATAAAAAAATATATAAGCTTTATTTTCTTCTTTCGGAGGAAAATATAAAAACTTTTAAATAACTTTTATTTTCTGAGGAATAGATAAAAATCAAGAAATAACTTATATTCTGAGAAATAAATAAAAACTCAAAAATAACGTTTATTTTTTGAGGAATAGATAAAAATCTAGAAGTAACTTTTATTTTTGGAGGCATAAATAAAAATCAAGAAATAACTTTTATTTTCTGAGGAATAAATAAACTCAAAAATGACTTTTATTTCCTGAGGAATAGATAAAAATTGAGAAGTGACTTTTATTTTTGTAGGCAGAAATAAAAATCAAGAAATAACTATTATTTTCTGAGGAATAAAGAGAAATGAAGATAAAACTTTTATTTTCCGAGGAATGTGTAACAGTCAAGAAATAACTTTTGCTTTGTGAGGAATAAATAAAAGCCAAGAAATAACTTTTATTTTCTAAGCAAAAAATAAAAATCATAAACATTACTTTTATTTTCTCATATATAAAACAAATCAAAACTTAATTTTCTTCTTTTTGAAGAAAAAATAAAAACTCGAAAATAACTGTTATTTTCTGAGGAATAAATCGAGATCAAAAAATAACTTTTGTTTTTTGAGGAATAAATAAAAATCAAAAAATAAGTTTTTTTCTGAGGAATAGATAAAAGTCAAGAAGTGTGTTTTATTTTTGGAGGCATAAATAAAAATCAAGAAATAACTGTTATTTTCTGAGGGCTAAATAAAAATGGAAAAATTTATGGAACTCTGACTAAACTCAGATAATAATCGTTAATACTGAGTTTTTCCATAAAACTTAAAGACATAAAAATTAAAGCAGTCCATGCAACAAGATTTTTTTTTTGGTGTATGCCTTGCGCACGTACCACTTTCTTTTACTTCGATTTATTGGATTTTTTAAATTTGGAAAATAATTGTTATTTGAGGTACATAAAAAAAAATTTTGAATTCTTAGCCGAAAAATAATAAATTAATCACACAATATTCCAAACAGTTGCTTGTAGGGGAATTAACTAAAAATAATGAAACTAAGCAGACAATTTCATGGCTTGTAAAACGAGTACAGGACAATACTGATTTGAATAGGATAAAATTTTGAAATACATACCAATTGCGTTTCCTAAAGATTTATATTCAATAGAATTTTTTTAAGTTAAATATAAGATTAAAAATGTTTGTTTTATATTTTAATGCTGCTGATAATTTTTTTTTCCAAATTCACAAAAAACAATCAGCAGGATTAACAAAATAATAATATGTTAAACAAATAGTCCCAAATATATAAATTACAAAACATGTTTCCTTTTAATTACATCAAAAACTAAAATAAAAATATGCTCAAGATCCAGGATTTGTGATACTTTTTGTCTTAAATGGCTTTTAAATAAATTAACCAAAATAAATCCTTGCAAAAGTATTTTGTGTTCGTATTTGTTTTTTTAATATCCGTGTATTAATTTTCATGTTCTAATTGTCAGGCATGTCCTTGGAATTACCTTAAACAAACTGCCGCAGCTGATGCGACGACTAGCGGCTGGTGAGGAGCTGAGAAAGCGTGTATGTTCTGGATCCAAACTCAAATAGTTCGGATTGAAATTAGAGTGGCGGCGATCCTTTTCCTTTTCAAACTCACGTACTGTTAAGCTGGCAGCATGACTAGAATGTCGCCGTATCTCTGTGGGTACGCGCACCGATAACAGACTATTACAGGCGTCGGGATCTAAGGGCCTTATAGCATCTCCTCTGAGGGGGGTGGGTGGTCTAACGACAACACTTATCTGTGGATGATGGGGATTTACGTCATCAAATGATTCTTTTTTACACGAATCATCAAAAGTAATGCGCTTTACATCTTGTCCTGGTCCCAGTTTTTTGGGTGATGTTGAGTGATTGTTGTTGGCTGTATTGGGGGTCTTCAAACAGGATGTATTCGAGACTTCACTAACTTCAATCCTTATGGCTGTGGCTGTGGATAAATCATCTTCGGACTGATGGCCGCTCGTCGTAATGTTCGTTGTTGTGGTTGTTGTTGTGGTCAATGCTCCATCTGCCGTTAGCTGCTGTTGAGATACAAGTTTCGAGGTGGTTTGTTTAATTTGTTTAAGGGAAGTGCGTTTTTTGGGACGCTATTGTTGTGTGTGTGTTTGAGTTAAAGAAGAAAATATCATATGTTTAACTTTATATTGAAGCCAAACTCTTTTGCTATTTTGCTAAACACGTTGTTACAGTGGAGAATATTAAAATAGTGGAAGGAATTACCTTGAAACTCTGCCGTGCTATATCGTTACCTTCCACAAATTGTGCCAGAGAACAGAAACGTGGTGGCTCCCGTATCTTCTGGTCATCGCATCGATTGTCTATTTCAAATACAATATTTTCAAAACCAAATTGCTGGGGATTGTCATCGCTGTCCGTGTGCACCAAACGTGCTCCATGTGGTGGAGATGAATTGCGCCTGCGCGGTGCCGTTGTTAAGGGTTTCTTAGCTCTAGCTGGTTTTGGTGGTGGTTTGGGATGAGCCACATGTTCAAAACACAGCGTAGTGGAATCTTCGGTTATGGTGTTGTCTTGCAGAGCACAGGTTATATCGTGGCCTAAAACGGAACTTATATCATCCATAATACTTTCACCAGGCATATTTTCGGTCTCGTCACTGGTCTCCGGTGAATCTATGTGGCAAAATTCGTTGGACTCCAAATTCTAGAAGAGTAAATGCTTAAAAAAATGTGGTTAATTATTTTGAAAATCATGCCGAAAACCTGTATAAGATCTCCCAATTGCAAGCCGGGTATATATGGCTCCTGTTTGTCGAAGATCTCGGATCCCACACTGATTTCCTCGTTACTAATGGCCGACAACACATCACTGCCATCCACCGGCAACTCCTCGGAACAAGAACATTCATCCTGTAATTGGAAATACAAAATGCTTTAAAATGGAAATCAATTTTGGTTATTTTATTGCTAAGGAAACATACAGTGTTTCCGTCGGTATCAATTATGGTAAAATTGTCACTTGTATACACATTTTGGGAATCTTTGGGGTTTGCATTAATGCTGGGTACCTGTAGCTGGCAAGTGTGTACCAATTGCTCGCCATCAATCGCATTGGGGTACTCATTATCCAACAATTCTTTTTGCTTGTCCAATTCCCGGCTCATGTAGTAGTTGCGTTCAAACACTTCAATAGGGCGGAAGTCGGATAAGGGATCAATCAAGTGGTCACTTGTGAGAATGGGCACTTTAAGGAAATTTCTTTCGATTGGCGTAATAGAACATTCGCTACCTGGCGTTAAACGATTACCAGCATCGTCAATATTGGCCCCGCCACTTAACGACATGCGTTGTATTTTATAAGTAGTTTCCCCGTTCACAGTTTCTTCCTGTTCCTGTATAACTTCCGGTACACCAGAGCTGCGACGACTGTCGGCAAATTGCCTGGGTACCGGCAAACTTATGGTACTAAAGAATTGTTCGTCCATGGACTCACGTCGATTATCGGGTAAGGGTGATATGCAGGTTAGGCGTGAGGTTTCCATGGTGGGCGAGATTATGTTAATGGGCGGTATTATGAGTAGGGGGGAAGTACAGGGTGTAGATTCACCGGAAGTGGTAGTGGGTATTTTTAGTGCTTCAAATGGGGTTACAGATAAGCGGCGCTGATAGCGTTTCGGACGGCCAGGCTCAGAGTGTTCAACGACATTGTACATGGCACGCTTGACACTATTAGCACGACTTTGTAGGGCCTCCCTTTCGTTGCCTCTCAGTGAACGGCTATTGCGTCTCTCCTTAATATTAAGCTGATCCTTTTCATCTTTCTCCATTGATATGTTGGGATTTCTGAAAAATGACAGACAAATATTTAAAATAAAACAATTTTTTTTTTATAAAATAATTAAACTTACAAAAAGGATGTGTAAGAAGGCGATGGCGCCGGTGAGCTGGGCGCAGATTTCTCTATTATACTATTGATAGTGGCAAAAAGATCATCACCGTTATGAATGCCGTTCTCTTCGTCCTTCAACGCCTCCAATAACATGTTGAGTTTTTGTCTCAAAATGTCACATTTAACCGTCAGCTGATCATCTTCTTTGCGATGCTCACACATGCGATCCAACAGATCATCAATAGTTTCACACAGCGTTTTAGTAGCGGTCATTAGTGTTGGCAAGTCATCTGTTTCCACGATAGAGCGTAAATTTTCATTAGCCGCCGTAACCATGCCCGTCAAAACGGCCTCCTGTTCCGAGGACAATGACATTTTGGGTACTTTTGGTTGCAGGGCAATGGCTTTTTCGAAAACCATAATACTCCAGCGATCTAACATTTTGGTGCTGGCCGTTTCATAACGTTCCAAAATCTGTGGCAAATGGGCATCATCGTCACAAGATGAGCCCCAACCCAAGACACGAGCCAAATCATTGCCGGTACCCAAGGGCAAGACAGCCACCTGGCACTGCTTCTGCAAGATCACAAGATATTGTAGACCATTTAAAATTGCCTATACAAAAATAATTACTTACATGCATACTAAAGCGATCAATTTCACTTAAAACCCAGCCCACGGAGCCATCGCCCGAACACACCAATATGCGAAACATTTCGAAATGGCGAAATAGTCTCAAGCCTAAGCCCGGCCCGGTTGAAATTAAATCAAATACTTGTGCTGGATTCAACAATTGTTTGAAGCGTCTCAGAAATTTCACACCCTGATTGTCGCCCGACTTCGAATTGACAAAGACCAGTAAAGGTGAGAAATTCCCTTTGGGACTAACCACATCCCAGGAGTCATCGTTCCCTATGGAATGCACACACGTGGGCGGTACTACGGATAACTTTGCCGGCCCTATGGGACAAGTTACGGCCATATTTGGTCGACAAGCCACATGCACGGTACTGCGGCACCACAAACAACGCCAGTCTTGTAAACGCAACACGGAACCGCATGTCTTCTTACACACCGCACAAGTGGCCGATACCGGCAAATTACCTTCCATCCATTGATGCGGCATAACTATACTGCCGTCTCCATCTTCTATGATGTCTTTGCCCACTGTCGCCAACGTGGTCCATTTGCAATTTGCTATGGCTTTGGCAGCACATCGTTTGTGTACTTTACATTTGCACACTTCACAGGAGAGGCCGTGCGAGGTAACGCCTGATAAGGCTTCGCGACAGACATTGCAGTACGTGGGTCGCGCATGCGAAGTGGCATACCAGTGATGATGATTGGAAAATATATCATTTTGTTCGATAAAGAAACTGTCGCCTCTGGATCGGGGCGGTATTGAAGCTGATTTCAGCGATCCCAGCCAGTCTTCCATTTCGAGTCTTGATTCGGCGCACAGTACAAGAGAGCGAGTGGGCGTAATAACCTGCAATGAGAAGAGTTGTATCACATATTTATATTGATTGCTTAAACAATTTCTATTCCCTTTCAGTCGGTAACTAATTGTCAATGTCATGGTAAGACATTGACAATTAATTACAGGCTGTGATTTCTTTTCAGAACTTTGATTGATGATAGGCTGTTAAAAATGATTAATTGCAGAAGAAAAAGAGTACAGATGTACCTATTGGAACGAAGTTCCTTATGGGACGATGCGGAGGGGTACCCTAACCGGGAAAAAACGTCCAAACGTAAGATTTTTTGTTTCTAAATCAATGTATAAGACGTATGAGCAATACGATTCCATACAAACAAATATTAATCATACGCAGCCGTGCCGTGACAGAATTCAATTTCGTTTGGGAACAAAATTGATTCTGTATTTTCGTTGGTCGGCGAAAAAAAAATTATCATAATAAAAATTGTATACCGGAATAATTATTTTCTTTATACCTCGAATAGAACTTAAAATCAATATTTTTATAATAGGAACTTCGTTGCTATTCGGTGTACCACGACACCAACATTTTTAATATTGTCTTGATGTGACATTGGCAATTAATTGGAGAATAAAGGGAGTTGTAAAGAAATTAATTGAAGTCTACTCAATTTTTTCTAAGTTTTAAATTTTATTAATATATGTAGGCTAATATTGTTAATAGTGAGTACAAAAAATTGTAATAAATATTCTAAGGATCAAAGAAAAATCTATATCAGTTTAACTGTTCGACAGAATTACAGTTTCAATTTTTTATACCCACTAAAGAAATTTTAAAGAATTTTTTATCAAAGCAATGCTTTTTAAGCGCAATAGCATAGAGGAAAATTCTTTATGCATATTTATTTTCATTAATTAAAACATTTCTGCTTGTAACAAATATGCAAGAATGCGTATTTAAGTCAGAATTTCATAAAATATATTTTATAAAAGCCAGACTGGCTTTGGTGCATCGGGGATTTTTTTTTAACAAACACTTATGCTTAGTGAACGGCAGCCACATTCCGTAACTCGCTAAATCGATATCGTGAATGCTAAATATATAATGAGTATTTTTTAGTCTTGAACAAATCCCAAAAATTAATTTTGATGGACAAGAATGACCTCAGATTATTAACGGGTTGGTTCACCGGACACTGTGGTCTCAGACGACACCAGTTTACCATGGGCAATTCTGAGACCAAAGCATGTAGACTCTGCGAAGCAGAAGAGGAGACACCGGAACACGTTCTCTGCGACTGTCCGGCAGCGGCGTCGTGCAGGAGGAGGTTCCTCGGAGGCAGTTTCATGACTCCAGGGGAGGTGTACGATATCTCAGCGGGTAGAGTAATTGGCTTTATTCGCAGCCTCAATCTACATCAGTGAACACTTGGGCTGCACAAAAGATCTTTTGGGTCGCGGTGCTTATGGCCTCATACAATAATAATAATTTTTTAGTCTAATTAAGAAACTGCTGCATATTTTTAGGGGCTTATATTGTACTTACCTAAATAAGTTTAAAGTTTCCAGCTTCGTAACCATGCATTTTTAATGACCTCCTATTAGGACTATGTTCAATATATTCGCCCAAAAATGAAGTCTGTAGCTCTTTATTTTTAAAGAATAAACAACTCTAATATGATTTCATAATTTTTGGTGAAGACTATACAAATATATTTTTTACGTTTTTCAAAGGAGTAACTTTGAGGGCATATATCGGACTTAACACTAACTCTCTCTAGCTGGCCCATAGTGCAGTTATATATATATATATATATATATATATATATATATATGTATATATATATATATATATATATATATATATAAATATATATATATATATATATATATATATATATATGTATATATATATATATATATATATATATATATATCTAAATTATAACTAGGATTTTTTTTTCTTCTTGGACCAGCACTCACGGGCTGACGCCTACATGTTTTTTTTTTTTTTTTTTATACTGCAGATCATAGTTTATTTTTTATTTATTTATTTATTTATTCATTCATTTCATTCGTATGCGATGCATTGTGCCAGAACTAGAAAAGTTGGTTAAGGGAAGGAGGATAGAGGGAGTAGTGACGTTCGATTTGAAGCTCTGCAAATTAAAATTGGCAGGAAAGACCTCTGCTGGAAGTTTGTTCCACATACGAACCGTTCGGCCAAAGAACGAATTCTCTCTGAAATGCGTGGTGCGGCTCATTGGCAACTCAACTACAAAATGATGCGCTCTATGTGAAATGCGGGTAGCTCGCAAGAATAAACGGGTTTCGGGTATAAGCTCCCTTATTTCACCAGAACACATGCCGTTGTAGCATCGGTAGAACGGTGAAACATACCCCACGTTGCGTCGATGCTCCAGTGAGGCAATAGAGTTGGCTACCCTACTGTTAACCAATAGCTTCTTCGCTTTCTCTTGTACGCGGTCGAGCAACTTCAAAATAGACTTTGTAGCAACGGCCCATACATGAGAGTTGTATTCCATTTTAGGTGGGATGTTGGTGGTATGAATATTGATTAGATCAGTTGGTGTGTAGTATGTCTTACACCGTCTTAAAAAGGCGAGGCACTTGAAAGCTTCTATTGAGATATCAAATATGTGATCAGTCCATCGAACGGCGCACTGTATTTTCATAGCAAGAACATCAAGAGCTTCTGATTCCCCAATACCTATACCATCCATAAACACGGATGGCGCAGAACCTTCTACCAGCCGCCCATGCTTAAGCACGCAGCACTGACTATTATGAGGGTTAAAGTCAACCCTATTCGGGAGAGCCCATTCGGAGATTGACACGAGATCACTTGTGAGTGACTCGTTCATTCTTTGTCTTCTGGCGTCAATCTCCTGCAGGCTTGGCCGCCTGGTGAACGAAAAGGAATAGTTAATGCTGCTATCATCCGCGAAAGAGTAGATAAAGTTTGAAATTTGACATAGAAGGTCATTTATAAAGACGAGGAAGAGGGTAGGAGATGGAACAGAGACTTGCGGTACCCCCGAATTCACCTTGAACTCGTTTGATGAGACCCCATCTATATATGACAGGATAAACCAATATAATTTACAGCTAAACAGTGCAGTCTACTTTTAGGATACTGTAATTTTAAATAAACCTCGTTGGTTTCAAATTCTTGCATGAGCTAAACATCTTAAATGCTGGTAAAATATCTTCTCACAAAACAAGTTTTTTTTGGACGCTTTGAAAATATATATTCTTCTAAGGAATTTCCGTACAATAATGCCATATTTTCCCCCTTTAGGTTCAGTCTCATGTAGTTGAGTCTTCATTTGAACTTATGATTGTCCTTTAACAAACGTATTATTGATCTGAATGCCTCAATAGCATTCCTTAAATGGACTTTATGCCATAATCATCCTCTACTTTATGCCAAAAACTATATATATAAAAATGTCCTATATAAAAATATATGAGTACGCTTGGGGCAAATGTTATTAAAGTCAACAAAACAAATATTTGATGGTGTCAATGCACACTTATAATATTGCACATTTCAAAAGAAATTCCCTCAGTAGTTTTTCTTTTTCTGCCGTTCATGCAATCGTAAACAGTTTATTGCGAAAATATCTCTTTTATGCTGGCGAACACAAACATATAACTTTTTTTCAACAACAATAATTTTCAGGCATAGTTGAGCGTCAAGAATGCTGTACGAGGGATAGTCTTAGAGATGGTTAAGATGATTTAAGATAGTATTATTAATATTATATACAAAAAGAAAATTATGTTTTTGAAAATGTTCATTTAGGACACTGAAGTTACAGTGAAGGTTAACTAAATATTATGACAATAGGAGAGACCTCGTAGCTGGCCACCCACCCCTGTGAGATACTTTAAGTGATGACTGTGTTATTTATGAGTGTGAGTGCTTGTTGATTTAATAAACTAACACAATTTTTAAGGCGAGGTTTATTCAAAAAATAAGATGAATTTTAAAATTATATTTTTTCGAGACACTCATCTCGAACACATTCCACAGTTGCAGCTACTCAGAAACCTTTTTTTATACCCTCCAAAAAAGAATATGGAGGGTATATTCACTTTGTCAGTTGTCCATCTGAGACCCCATAAAATATATATATTCTTGATCAGTGATGAAATTCAAGACGATCTGACCATGTCATATATTCACTTTGTCACTTGTCCATCTGAGACCCCATAAAATATATATATTCTTGATCAGTGATGAAATTTATGACGATCTGATCATGTCCGTCCGCATGTCTGCGGAAGTCACAATTCAGTCCAAAAGAAAACAGCCAGATTTTTGAAATTTGGTATAATTATATCTTAAAGGATAGCACAGGTCAAGTTCATAAATGGGCTGAATCGGACTAGGGGGAAAAAGTTCCCCTAAGAAGAACTAAACCAACATCTAAAAAACAACATAACTTTTAAAGTTTTTTTTTTGTAATTTTATTAAGCAAATGATATATTTTTATGTCAAAGAAGGCCGAACGCGTTAAATTTGAAGCCATAAAATTAAAAACAACTAATTTTTGAACCCCTCCCCCTTTAGTGGGCGTTATTATATGCAAAAATGCTGTAAAAATTTAACAAATTGCTTTACTTAATCCTACATTCCTTAAAAATAAAATTTTTAAGCTTTAATGACGAAGCTGAGACGCCCTCCTTCCCCTTTGCACCCTTAAATGACTTTATCAAAACAAAAAAAAAAGTTCTTTTTAAATTTTGTATTTAATTATCGCAAACATTTATTTTTAGAGTTTTATGACAAAGGTGAAATGTTTCTCCCACAGCCCTTGTTGCCAGTGCGACCCCGACAAAATACAGTTTTAAAACCCTCCAAAAAGAATTGGACCCCATAAAGTATATATATTCTTGATCAGTGATGAAGTCTAAGACGGTCTAGCACTGCCCATACGTTCGTCTGTGGAAAACATGATATAGTCTATTTTTGGACACCGCCCCTTTAAGTGGGCGTTGACTTACGATATTATATAAAGGAACTCCGTCCCACTCAGTTAAACATTTTAAATTCACTTGCTAAATATTTGGAGGGTATTTAAGATTCGAGCCGGTCGAATATAACGTTTTTAGTTGTTTTATTTTATTTTTTTTCTAATTTTTAGTATTCGTCGATTTTCTGCTGCCGAAATGAATAAATGAAATAATTTGCATCGAATTTCGTGTAAACCAAAAAGCACTTAAAATGTTGACTATGGCATGCAGCGATTTTACTCTGAGCCCGAAACACTGTTACAAGTGTAATGGCGTACTGACCGCACTAATCCGACGATTTTCATTCTCAACATTTTATTGGCTATTGATTTGCTGGGGCGTCCAGGACGGGCGTCGTCATCGACATTTTCTCAATCTTCTTTGAAAAGCCTTGACCACTTGTAAAAATGTTTCTGGCTTAGAGAACTGGCTGAGGATGTTGGCATATCGGTTCGCTCATTCCATGCAATTTTTTTTCGAATATTTGTACAGGTAGCGTGAGGTAGCGTATTTCATTGGATAATTGCAGAATTTTGAAAAAAAAGAAATTAATTCTTTAGCCTAAAAAGCACCATAATAATGTCTCCTCACACAAGGTATTTGTTACATTTGGGTCTAGGGCAATTTTTTCCGGTTTTAAAAATTGAGTAGACCTAAGAAAGGATGGTGTTTTAAAAATATTGAAGAAATTAAAACCTCAATTGCATACAGAAAGTGCATACGGGAAATTTTTCGAGGATGGGAAAAATGACTACCACAATACACAAGATTTTTTTTTCAAATTAAAATTCTCCTTACATTTTGAACGCACTTCGTATATGGATTGTCTCAACATGCTGTTCGTAATGTATTTGTTTTGTTATTGTGATAACTTTCCAAGAGGTCTGCATGATGTCATTGCACATGGTTGAAATGCATGCTTGATGTCATTTTACTTAGTGGCAGCCTATCACTCAGTCAGTCAATGTCAGATGCATGTAATGCACTCCTTGTCAAGTGCTTAAGTGAAGGTGTCATATACAGCCAGTTGAGAACATTTTTGTTATAAAAAAATAAATGCTTGTAAAAAAATTTTTATTTTAAATAAATGTTTTTACAACAACTTCAGTTTAAAAAAAAAAAACTCATTTAAATTTGCGAATCGAAAAAAAGTTGGAGTGTTACAGTTTCGTGCTTGCAATGCTATAAAAATTGACAGAATACAATATATATAAAAATTATTAAACATTTAGGTCATGAACGGAAACCGACTTTTCAGTTATAGTTGAAAAGCTGTATTGCGAAGCCAAAAACGAAATAAGTAGTGGATTCTCATTTATAATATTTATTTAGGATCGATCGAAATGTTACCATTAAAATGTCGCTTCATATATGACTGACGTATATACATGTCAGTTAGATTATGACCCATTGTGCACGTTTAAACAAAATCATTAGTTTAGCTTTAGGACCTACTTATTCTAAGACTTGATTTCTAATTAAATTTTCTTTTAAAACATCTGGCCACTGTTTTAAGTAAAAAAATTCAATTCACTTTGTTTGTTTCAGAACACCATCTATTTTCTAAATTCACAGTAGAATTTGTTGTTGCAGCGGTATCCTTACACAAATACTGTCAAGGCTCTACTTGTCGTGGTGCAGAAGACCGGTCAGATGAGTTCTGCAGGCGTCGCAAGACTGCATAAAAAAAATCATATAAATAATAAAAGGATGATCTTATTTTCAAAGAGTTTTATATAACGGGTGGCTCATGAATAGTGCTACAAATGTCAATATAGCCCTTTATTTAAGGAAGCTAAACAAGTGTCAGTTTCAATAGCATTTGGTTCCAGCATGAGGGAGCCTTGACGAAAATTCCCAAAAAAAAATTATATCAAGAAACTCCACTTTTCACTGGCCCCCAAGTTTTTTTTTTTTTTTTTTTTTTTTTTTTTTTTTGGACCAGCACTCAGGGGATGACCCCTATATATGCAATGCATTGCGCCGGAACTGAAAACGAGGGGATAGTATTGAGGGGACAGATTAGGAAAGATGAGAAGATAGACAGTTGTTTTTGTAGCTATTTCAACCTTTTACTTCGCCGGCTAATTTTTGCTACAGGGCCGACGAAGGTGGGTGCTGTTACTCTGCTTTTAGTACATGATAGTGTCAGTCGCTGCCAATTATGTTCAGTGACCAGTGACTATGCCTTCATCATTGAAACAGACTGGCAACAACTAACACAACCACGCACTAATTCTGATCAGAAGAATTCAACACAATATGTTCATGGCTCAGCGCGGGCTCGAACTCACGGCCCTCCGCTTCATAGTCTCGTGTTCTACTACTTCAATCAACAGCACCCAATCTGATAGTACTAGACCTTTTTAAGAGGTTATAAAGGAAAACCAATGCATTTGACTTAATTGAAGCAGTCCATTAAAACAATAATAGTGGTGATCACGACTGCAGCCATTTAGGCCTCATTTAAGAATTGTCTGTCCCATGTGCGTGAATGAGCATAGAGGTGACTTATTAAAAAAAAAAATTGTAATAAAAATTAAAATGCAATTTTCTATGAAATACAATAAAAGGGGAAAAAATCAATACAATATTAAAAAAAAAGTTATTTGAATTACTTATTGTATCATAAATATTGGGCCACCCTGTATATATATTTGCTGGAATAAACTTTAAAAAAGTATATTAGATAGTGTTTCCATGTAAAATACGTTTTCTCTAGCATTAGCCCTTTTAACTTTTAAAAATTTACAAAAAAATCGTTGTGATTTAATAATTCATTCTTGTCTCTCAATTAATTATAAACAGACGTGCTTAATTACACATTATTTTACGAGCTCTTGTTGTAATAACACAATAAATGTCAGACCTTATCACTTCCTCACGCTCTAATTTACAACATAAATCTTTAATCGAATTTTATACTTTCTTAATCTTTGCCAACATCACATTTCCATTATTGTTTATTGCTTTTGACCCATCAATGACCGCAAATGTTAAACTACTCCATGTAGAAAAAAAACGAGCAAAATATATGTGGCCATTTCAAGCAATATATTGTGTATATACACACATACATACAAACATGTATTTGTATATGTTAGTGTAGGGTAAGTGAAAGCATGTGTTTGTTCTCTATGCTTCATTATTTACATCATCACTGTTGCTTTTGTTTTAAGTCAACACCAGTAGGTAAAAAAATCCGTATGCCCCTATGACTTTTGGTCAACATCATCGTACTCTCCCTCGCATCATGAACATTCATCACTTAAAAATAACCACAATATAAATTTAGTATCTATGACAGCAAAAAAGCAACTCATTGTACTAGTTTGTGCATTTGACAACAAAACGTATTTACGGTGGCTGGTACTGCTGCAACAGCCAAGGAACTCGTATGTACACGTGAATACGGGTGTTCCCCACTGGACACATTCTACTGACTTGTTTGGTGTGAAATTTAAGCAGACAATCAATGCGGACACAGCGAAATGTTTTATACTCGTACCAAAAATTCAAGCATTAGGAAAAAAATTAAATGAATTAATTTCGCACAAAATAATATATATGTATTTAACAATTTTTGTTATTGTATAAAAATGTATAACAAAAAGTGTATTGCAGTAGAGACTTTCGACCTTTCACAATTGATAACGGTCATCTCGTGGGGGGTAGATCTGTCCAATTAGTGGTCTGTTTTGTCGAATTAACTTAATTGAAGGTGGTTTTTAACAAAACGTGCAAATAACAAAATTGTTTTATCAAAATGGGTATGCTGCTCGACCAGCGTACCACTCGTTTCGTCTATTTCTGCCGTCATAATCGTCCTACTGAAAAGGCTATTTCTAATGCCTTGACTTACTTTGAGTCCACTGGCTCAATAAACGATGGATCAAATTAAAAAATTCAACGGATCCAGGAACTGCAGATAAGCGACCGTAGACAATAATATGTGTTCGTTAAATGAACTCTGAAGCAGTTAGCAATTGACTCAAATTTTTATAGAAAAATCATCTTCATGAAGTCCATTTTTTTTAATTTGGACCAGTACTCAGGGCATAAGTTCCGCACGTGCAGTACGTTGCTCCGAAACTGGATAGAAGCAAATTATAGTATGAATCACTGCCAGTTTTGTTTAGTGGCCAGTGCCATGCTTTCGTTACAGAAACATGCCAAACAAAAACTAACACAATCATGCACCCATGATGATCAGAAGAATTCGACGTAATATTCATGACTGAGCGCGTAGTCGAGCTCTAGTCCCTCTGCTTCATAGTCTCATGTTAAATACTTCAGCCAACAGCAACCTCTAGATGAATGGATACGTGATAAAATAAAACTGTTGTTGAGACGATACCAATCCACATGAAATCTGGGAGCGTCCAATGCATCAAGAACAATTCTTTGTTTGGTGTGGACTTCGGGATGGCGGTGTCTTCGGTCTATATATCTTTGAGAATGATCTTGGCCACGCCATAACTATAGGCGATCTGTGATAACCATCTTCTTTTGGTCTGAACTGGACAATCTCCACACCAACGACTAGTAATTTGAGGTCATGGTGTTCATCTCACGTGTAGGTGATGTAAACTAGTCACCGAGATCGTGTCACTCGGATTTTAAAATATTTCTAAGCCAAATTTTATCTAAATCGGTTCAACGGTTTGAGCATGTAAAGGTAACAGACAGAGTTAGTCTCATATTTACTATATTAGTAAAGAAAAATGTGCAAGTTATTATAAAAAGTGCAAGTCATCATAAAAAGTGCAAGTCATCAAAATAAGTGCAAGTCATCAAAATAAGTGCAAGTCATCATAAAAAGTGCAAGTCATCATAAAAAGTGCAATTCATCATAAAAAGTAAAAGTCAAAATAAAAAGTGCAAGTCATTGTAAAAAGTGCAAGTCATTATAAAAAGTGCGAGTCATTAAAAAAATGCAAGTTATTATAAAAAACGCAAGTCATCATAAAAAGTGCAAGTCATTATAAAAAGTGCAATTCATCATAAAAAGTACAAGTCATAATAAAAAGTGAAAGTCATTGTAAAAAGTGCAAGTCATTATAAAAAGTGCGAGTCATTAAAAAAGTGCAAGTCATTATAAAAAGTGCAAGTCATCATAAAAAGTGCAAGTCATTATAAAAAGTGCAATTCATCATAAAAAGTACAAGTCATAATAAAAAGTGGAAGTCATTGTAAAAAGTGCAAGTCATTATAAAAAGTGCAAGTCATTAAAAAAGTGCAAGTCATTATAAAAAGTGGAAGTCATCATAAAAAGTGCAAGTCATTATAAAAAGTGCAATTCATCATAAAAAGTACAAGTCATAATAAAAAGTGGAAGTCATTGTAAAAAGTGCAAGTCATTATAAAAAGTGCGAGTCATTAAAAAAATGCAAGTCATTATAAAAAGTGCAAGTCATCATAAAAAATGCAAGTCATTATAAAAAGTGCAATTCATCATAAAAAGTACAAGTCATAATAAAAAGTGGAAGTCATTGTAAAAAGTGCAAGTCATTATAAAAAGTGCGAGTCATTAAAAAAGTTCAAGTCATTATAAAAAGTGCAAGTCATCATAAAAAGTGCAAGTCATTATAAAAAGTGCAATTCATCATAAAAAGTACAAGTCATAATAAAAAGTGGAAGTCATTGTAAAAAGTGCAAGTCATTATAAAAAGTGCGAGTCATTAAAAAAGTGCAAGTCATTATAAAAAGTGGAAGTCATCATAAAAAGTGCGTCATTATAAAAAGTGCAATTCATCATAAAAAGTACAAGTCATAATAAAAAGTGGAAGTCATTGTAAAAAGTGCAAGTCATTATAAAAAGTGCGAGTCATTAAAAAAGTGCAAGTCATTATAAAAAGTGCAAGTCATCATAAAAAATGCAAGTCATTATAAAAAGTGCAATTCATCATAAAAAGTACAAGTCATAATAAAAAGTGGAAGTCATTGTAAAAAGTGCAAGTCATTATAAAAAGTGCGAGTCATTAAAAAAGTTCAAGTCATTATAAAAAGTGCAAGTCATCATAAAAAGTGCAAGTCATTATAAAAAGTGCAATTCATCATAAAAAGTACAAGTCATAATAAAAAGTGGAAGTCATTGTAAAAAGTGCAAGTCATTATAAAAAGTGCGAGTCATTAAAAAAGTGCAAGTCATTATAAAAAGTGGAAGTCATCATAAAAAGTGCGTCATTATAAAAAGTGAAAGCCACCATGTAAAGTGCCTCTCATTATAACAAGCGGAAGCTTATGCCAAGAGTATGAGGTATTAAATTTGGGTTTTTTTAACCTTTTTGCTACAATGCCGATGAAGGAGAGTGCTGTTCCTCTGCCCTCTAGTACATAACAGTGTCAGTCGTTGCCAATTATGTTCAGTGTCCAGTGCTATGCCTTCATCACTGAAACAGGCCGACAACAACTAATACAACTGTGCAGTAATGCTGATCAGAAGTAGTTCACACAATATTCATGACTGAGGGCGGGTTTGAACTCAGGGCCCTCAGCTTCATAGTCTCGTGTTAACTACTTCATTCAACAGGACCCTCAGCAATTCAAAAATATTTTCAGAAATACCCCAGACTAAGCAATAGCTCAGTGAATATGCATACAGTTGGCTGGTCATAATTCAGATTGGGCAACAACTGTGACAGAGTTCTTGCCAGAGTCTGCAAAAAAATTGTTTGCTGGGTAGGAAGGATACTCTGAGCAATAGTATCAGCAAAGGCAAAATGTTACTGAGATTATTGTTATAGTGTTTTTTTTAAATATATTTTCGTTCCTTTGTTTTTTGACTAATTGGAGTTTGATTGTATTATGCTGTTTGGTTTTAGCGAATGTACAGTGAATGCAGCTTGAGTTGATGCACTAATTTTGTTGCAATGAGGAATGGTACAGCAGTTTTATGTTGCATTTAAGTTAACAAATTAACTGCTATGTTTTTTATTTTCAGGATTTTTCTTGCATCAAGGACAAAGTAAAACGTGGCTAGGATTAAACAGGATGTTTACCTCATGTGTTAGTTTGTACTTGTAGTACGACATGTGGAATGTCACATTAATTATGTGAATTTAATGCAATTTTAAAGTGTCATATTGATGTAACAGCCTTTAACAAATGCCTGATTTAATAATGATGAAGATAAATTAATTGCAAAATTTTTTTCCTATGCCCCTTGTAAAGGTTATGGCAAATTGGTGATAAAAGAGAAAGTAAAAGAAGCATAAAAATAAATTGAATGCCAACACAGGCGATGAATAGAATGAAGGAAATTATGTGTGATTAAGGATAAGCAGATTGCATTACAAAATCCTAAAATATCAAATTACAACAGCTTAAGCATTGCCACATTTCACATTTGATGATTTTATTTATTTATTTGATATTTTTTTTTGGAAAAGCCATATCATAGAAAATTCATTATTAGCTTAAATGAAAAATATTAAAAGTCATGTAAATAAATATTTATTTATAATCTCTAATGTGTATAAGGATACTGCTGTACTACATATGAATTGTTGGCCAAATATTTTGTAAATAGCATTTATTCCTTAGGAGGCCATAGAAACAACACACGAGTAAATAAATATTTCCTTTGAAATTTTAATTAAAATGTATGAAATTGCATAAATATTTTATATAATTCTTGTGTCGATGATTATACAAATACTTTGGCATAAATTTCTTAAGCCACAATGGAATTTGGCCAAGTAATTAATCAAAATACAGCCACAATAATTTTGTCGACAACTTGGTTTTCGTTTTACTTTGTTGCTGTTTCTTTTTATACATTTCAACAATAAAATAAATAAATATTGTGTATAACTCCAAGCATCAACAATACATTCCCTGGCATAGTGTGTATATTACAAGTTTTTGGAATTTATAAAAATAGCAAAAAAAAACTCAATGTAAAATTAACAGGAAAAAATGTTGTTGCTAAATTCTGCTGAAAAGTTCAATCTGATACATTTCACACAAGTGATTTCAGATCATATCACGTGGCAATTTCGTGGTAAATTTTATAAGGTATTATATCTGCAATTTATTTAATTAAAAATCTATTATTGTAATATTAATCAAGCTAGTGGTCGTTTTTTATAAAATATAAATTATTATAATTTTTATTTAATATTTCGTTAACAGCTTGTTAACATCTTCAGGAAATAAAAATTATTAACAAGCTGTTAACGAAATATTGAATAAAAATTATAAGAACTTAAATTTTGTAAAAAACGACCACTAGCTTGATTAATATTACAATAAACTGATAAGGTCAATAAAAACAAATCAACATTTAACAAGTAAAAACGTTATATTCGACCGGGTCGAATCTTAAATACCCTCCAAATATTTAGTAAGTGAATTTAAAATGTTTAACTTGGTGGAACAGAGTTCTTTTATATAATATCGTACGTCAACCCCCACTAAAGGGGGCGGGGTTCATAAATAGACAATATCATGTTTTCCACAGACGAACGTATGGGTATTGCTAGACCGTCTTAGACTTTATCACTAATCAAGAATATACATATTTACCTCATAGGGTCAAATTCTCTTTAGAGGGTATAAAAACTGTATTTTGACAGGGTCGTTCTGGCAAGGGCTGTGGGGGAAACATTTCACCTTTGTCCTAAAACTCTAAAAATAAATGATTGGGATAATTATATACAAAATAAAATTTTATATATATTTTGATAGGGTCATTTAGGTGGCAAAAGGGGAAGAGGGGGTAGGGCAGAAACAGGTAGTCATAAAACTCTAAAAATAAATACCTGGGATGATAAAATACAAAATTAAAATTTTTTTTTTATAGGGTCATATAGGGGGCAAAGGGGGAGGAGGGGGTAAAGCAGATAGAGGTAGTCATAAAACTCTAAAAATAAATGCTTCGGATGATTATATACAAAATTTAAAAAAATTATTTTTTTTAAGGGGTCATTTAGGTGGCAAAGGGGGAGGAGGGGGTAGGGCAGAAATCGGCAGTCATAAAGCTCTAAAAATACATGCTTGGGATGATTATATACAAAATTAATTTTTTTTTTTTTTTTTGGTAGGGTCATATAGAGGATGAAGAGGGAGGAGGGGGTAGGGCAGAGTAGTTCCAGGTTACGTCTCAGCTTCGTCATTAAGGCTTAAAAATGTTATTTTTAAGGGATATAGGCTTAAGTAACACAATTTGTTAAATTTTTATGCTATTTTTGCATATAATAACGCCCACTAAAGTGGGCGGGTCCACATTTTTTTTTTTATTATTTTATGGCTTCAAGTTTAAGGCGTTGGATGGTATTTGACATAAAAATATATCATTTGCTTAATAAAATAACCAAAAAACTTTAAAAATTATGTTGTTTTTTCTGGGTTGATTTAGTTCTTCTTAGGGGAACTTTTTTCCCTCTTGCCCGATTTAGTCCATCTTCTAACTTAACCTGCTCTAAGCTTCAGGATATATTTATACCAAATTTTAAGGGTCTAGCTACATTCGTTTGGACTGAATCGTGATTCCCACAGACGGACGGACGGACATGCTCAGATCGTCTTAGATTTCATCACTGATCAAGAATATATATACTTTATGGGGTCTGAGATGAATATTTCGATGCGTTACAAACGCAATGACAAAGTGAATATACCCTCCAAATTCTTTTTTGGAGGGTAGAAAAATCTATTATTTAATATTTATACTAAATTTATTGCATTAATATCTATTGTACATTCAAGTGGATAGAAGGAAGTTGTGGCGGGTCTGCTTTTCTCTAGAATGAAATGTGAATAAAATTTCCAAAACAGGAGAACTATTTTTTTTTTGTCACGTCCCCATGTGCAGCACTAAGGGGATGACCCTTACATACGATATGCAGCTAATTGCACTGGAACTAGAAAAGAGGGCATAATATTGAGGGGACAGGTAAAGAAATATGACGTTGTGATGTGATGGCGACAAATCACTGAATTGTGATTTTGGCTCGGTGTACATATTTATCTTTACTTTGAATTTAACACTTCATTTTTCCTTATCTTGTGAACGAGATTGTGATTTTGGATACCTTAGGTAAGAATTCTGTTTGAAATGTTTGTTAAGGGTTGTGATGGTTAACGATTTTTTTTGTTTTGTCTTGGATACTTTAGATTTTCTAGTCAAGACTAATTGTTTGATCTCTACGGGGAATTGTATTGACTTCCTAACAACTTCTGTTTAGCTCAAGAAATTTGCAGATTATATTTAATAATTGGTTGAAATACATGCTGTATTGGGATCACAGTTCCAATTTGGACAGAAAAATTGGATAAGAAAGTTCACCGGAGTAGAAGAAAATTGAATTCCATATAATAGCCAGAAGAACATTTTGATTATAATCGTGGCACAGCATACTTTCCATGAAATTTAACTTGCATCACCAACATTATAAAAATTACAAATTCAATTAACTTTGATTTAAAATTTAACGTTCGTTATTGCAGATTTTAAATTTTAATATTTTTTTTTAAAGAAAAACGCCATTTTTTTTTGCTAGATTCTGATATGGTCACCTAAGTGGACATTTTTTTTAATTGCACAATCTTTTGTATTTTGTATTATTATTTTTTTAGTCCTAATCCTATATATAATTTACTTTACTCAATAATTTAAATAATACAGACAAATCATCCACATATTTTTTAAGTCAAAGTTAAAGGGTTCAATTAACGCTGTACTGTCTTCAGGCGCAGAAGAAGTAGTAATACATGTGATTATTTTTCGGTCTAATTGAACCTTGCGAATATTTTATTTTATAAATATTTTATAGAGAAAAGAAAGAAAAAAAATTAAATATAAATAATATAAGTTGGTGACGATATTTTTAAAATATATATAAATGAATAGATTTTTTTATTAAAACTTATTAATATATTAATAATTTTTTTTTTAAATAAATTAAATTTGTATTTGATGTGAAATTTTAAAGATGAAATTTCAGTTCATTAAAACAGTTTGTGAAAGGTGAAGTTGAAGTAATGGTGTAAGTAGGTTATTCATTGTTTTTTTTATATCGGGCTGACAAACTACATAACAATTCGCTCAGCATGGTGGGTGGGCATGGGAAAGGTGTAGCCGATACCAACTTGAGCTATACCTAAATTGTAAACAGTTTTTATACCCTCCAAAAAAGAATTTGGAGGGTACATTTACCTTGTCATTCAGTTTGTAACGCATCGAAATATCCATCTCAGACCCCATTAAATATATATATTCTTGATCAGTGATGAAATCTAAGACCATCTGAGCATGTCCGTCCGTCAGTCCAAACGAATACAGCTAGACCCTTAAAATTTGGTATAAATATATTTTGAAGCTTAGAGCAGGTTAAGTTCGAAGATGATCTAAATCGGGCAAGGGGGAAAAAAGTTCCCCTAAGAAGAACTAAACCAACCCAGAAAAAACAACATAATAAGTTTTTTGGTTATTATGTTAAGCTATGATATATTTTTATGTGATATACGGTCCAACGCCTTAAACTTGGAGCCATAAAATAAAAAAATATAAAATTTGGACCCCGCCCACTTTAGTGGGCGTTATTATATGCAAAAATAGTGTAAAAGTTTAACAAATTATTTTACTTAAGCCTACATTCTTTAAAAATAACATTTTTAAGCCTTAATGACGAAGCTGAGACGTAACCTGGAACTACTCTGCCCTACCCCTTCCTATCCCTTCACCCTCTACATGACCCTACCAAAAAAAAAATATTTTTTTTAAATTTTGTATGACTGTCGATTTCTGCCCTACCCCCTCCTCCCTCTTTGCTCCTTATATGACCCTATCAAAAAATTTTTTAAATTTTGTATATAATCATCCCAAGCATTTATTGTTAGAGTTTTATGACTGCCTGTTTCTGTCCTACCCCCTTCCCTCTTTGCCCCGTAAATGACCCTATAAAAAATATATATAAAATTTTATTTTGTATATAATTATCCCAAGCATTTATTTTTAGAGTTTAATGACAAAGGTGAAATGTTTCCCCCACAGCCCTTGCCAGAACGACCCCGTCAAAATACAGTTTTTATACCCTCCAAAGAGAATTTGACCCTATGAGGTAAATATGTATATTCTTGATTAGTGACAAAGTCTAAGACGGCCAAGCAATGCCCATACATTCGTCTGTGGAAAACATGATATTGTCTATTTTTGAACCCCGCCCCCTTTAGTGGGCATTGACGTACGATATTATATAAAGGAACTCCGTTCCACCAAGTTAAACATTTTAAATTCACTTACTAAATATTTGGAGGGTATTTAAGATTCGACCCGTTCGAATATAACGTTTTTACTTGTTTTTTTTTTATTTTATTGTATTTTATTTTTTTCTGTCTTTTCTTGGTGGATCACTTTAAGTTTATGCTACCTAAAGTAAATAAATCTATGGTAACTGATTCAATAGTCTAAACCTATACTTATGTGGGAACATAAAGACACTCTCCCAACGACGAGCACGGCCGAGAATTTTTAAGTAGCTGGTTCCCTAAATTAATGAATCGAAATAAGGAAGCGTTAGAAAGTTAGAGAATTTTTTTGGAGCTATTTTAACCTTTTCTTCGTCGGTTAATATTTTGCTACAGGGCCGTTCAAAGAGGGTGTTGTTCCTCTACTATTTAGCACAGGGTAGTTTCAGTCGCTGTTAATTGTGAAACAGGATGGCAACAACTAACACAACCATGTTCTAATACTGATCGGAAGAACTCGGCATAATGTTGATGATTGCGCGTGGAGTCGAACTCTGGTTCCTCCCCTTTAATTTCAACTATTGTAGCCAACAGCACCCTCACTCATACTTTATACAGAGTGGGCAAATTTGAGGTTAGGAAGTAAGTGGACTGTCATATAATGAAATTTTAAGAATTGAGCTCTCATCTTTCCACATTTATTTAGCAAATGAATTGGAAATTTTTATTTAGGGAACATTACAATCATGAACAAAGAATTTGAATTATGAAAATTTATTTTTTGGAAAACTGAACGAAAAGAATGAATTTTTCAACAAAATCATCTTTAGTGATGAGGTCTATTTTCAATAAAGTGCTTAAGTAAAAAACATTTTTTGGCATGTGACGCTCATAAAATCCGCACACAGTCCTCAAAGAATTCAAAGAAAGTGACCCTATGGTGCGGTTTGTGACCAAGCGGCATCAAAGGACCGTATTTTTTTGGAAAGTGATCTAGAAAACGCCGTTACCGTGAATTCTCTGGCCTATCCAACCATGGTAAACGATTTTTTGTGGCCACAATTTCCTAATGTTGACATCAGTGACTATTAGTTTCAGCAACACGGTGCGACAAGGCACACAGTCGGCCAAAGAACTCAGTAATTATATGAGAAATATCCCAATCTTATAATTTCTTGATTTTGCGATGAAAATTAGCCGACTCGTTCTAGTGCCTTAATGGAGCTGGATTATTTTCTCTGAGGCCATTTGAAAGATCGCATTTAAGTGAACAAACCACAAACAACTGATGCTCTAAAAGATGAAATTCGGCGCTAAATTAACGAGATAAGCAAAATGTGGCTAAAAATTTTGTGAAAAGAGCGAACGTCTGCCGACGTGGTAGAGACACACATTTGACCGACATCATATTTTATAAATAATTCCCATAGTTCTATTTTTTACTGGTATCAATAAAACTGAGTTTTTCCAAAAAAAAACAGATGACTTTTAAGGCAAATTTACTTAATAACCTCAAATTTGCCTACTCTTTGTATAACATTGATTTTTCAAATCTATTTAGGAAATAGCGAACGTTGCAGCGGAGGGAGCCGAAATATTATAAATAAAATTTGGAATAGGTTTCTTAATTTTTCACCTATTCTTAATATATGAATTATTTTTGCAAAACTTTAGGTCTTCTTTTTTGTTTATATATGTAGATTTTTATTATTAATATTTCGTCAATTAACTTTTTGCTATATAGTTTTAATTTCTAGCTAAGTAAATGAAAAATTAAAAAAAATATATATAATGCCAATATGGCGCTAGGGCGAATCATGTAAAATTGTTTATATATTATAATAAAAATTTATAAAAAAAAACAACAAAATCCTGACGTTCAGGGTTCCTAGTTATTTTCAGTGTATTTTTTATATTAACTTTTTAATGCCTATACCGATTGATTCCACAAACTAAAAACAATACAATACAATAATTTTCAAAATTCCAAAATTATATATCTGATCACTTAGTGTTCTCGATTTTCTCTATAAAGTCGAAAAACTGCGTCAATCACCGCTAATCACTTGGAAATCGGCTGATTGATGAAATCCTTTGTTTTATATAAAATAATTGTTATAAAAAGTATGAAGTTTTATTTTTAAAATTTTGTGAAAAAGCAAAAATAAAACTTAAATACAGAAGCACATAAAACGGTTATGCCTTAAACGCATGCTATAAACTTGATGTGCAGCCATTCTTACTTTTGTAATATTACGGAATTATTTTTCTAAAATCTATTTCGTAATATATGTATATGAATTATTTGCATATTGAGAAAACCAAATTTTCAAATTCGACCCTAATATTTTTACGCGTCAGGTCTCTTTATTTTAATTTCCAATATTTCCTGAAGAAGTCACACAAAGGAGTGATGAAATATTGAAAATTAATATATTTAAAACAAGTAAAAACGTTATATTCGACCAGGTCGAATCTTAAATACCCTCCAAATATTTAGTAAGTGAATTTGAAATGTTTAACTTGGTGGGACAGAGTTCATTTATATAATATCGTACGTCAACGCCCACTAAAGGGGACGGGGTTCAAAAATATGCAATATCATGTTTTCCACAGACGAACGTATGGGCATTGCTAGACCGTCTTTGTGATTAAACTCTAAAAATAAATGCTTGGGATAATTATATACAAAATTTAAAAAAAAAAATTTTTTTTTGGTAGGGTCATTTAGGGGGCAAAGGAAGAGGTGGGGGGGGGGGGGGGGTAGGGCAGAAATCGGCAGTCATAAAATTCTAAAGATAAATACTTGGGATGATTATATACAAAATTAAACTTTTTTTTTTGGTAGGGTCATTTAGGGGGCAAAGGAAGAGGTGGGGGGAAGGGGGGGGTAGGGCAGATATCGGCAGTCATAAAACTCTAAAGATAAATACTTGGGATGATTATATACAAAATTTAAAAAAAAAAATTTTTTTTGGTAGGGTCATTTAGGGGGCGAAGGGGAAGGAGGGGGTAGGGCAGAGTAGTACCAGGTTTCGTCTCAGCTTCGTCATTAAAGATTAAAAGTGTTATTTTTAAGGAATGTAGGCTTAAGTAAAACAATTTGTTAAATTTTTATGCTATTTTTGCCTATAATAACGCCCACTGAAGTGGGCGGGGTCAAAAAATATTTTTGTTTTATTTAATGGCTCCAAGTTTAAGGCGTTGGACCATATTTGACATAAAAATATATCATTTGCTTAACAAAATAACCAAAAAACTTTAAAAATTATGTTGTTTTTTCTGGGTTGGTTTAGTTCTTCTTAGGGGAACTTTTTTCCCTCTTGTCCGATTTAGCTCATCTTCGAACTTAACCTGCTATAAGCTTTAAAATATGTATATGCCAAATTTCAAGAGTCTAGCTCTTTTCGTTTGGACTGAATCGTGATTTTCACAGACGGACGGACGGACATGCTCAGTTCGTCTTAGATTTCATCACTGATCAAGAATATATATACTTTATGGGGTCTGAGATGGATATTTCGATGCGTTACAAACGGAATGACAAAGTGAATATACCCTCCAAATTCTTTTTTGGAGGGTATAAAAAAAATAAACTTGTTTTTGCTTTTTTGAAATTAAAGCATTTATTATTTCCAGCGTGTGAATGTAAACTAAAATGGAATTCAAGCCATAAATTGCACCACCAAAGTTCTCCGTGTGCAAGCATGAATGTTTATAAAAATGTTAGTCAATTTCAAAACTTTAAATAATTTTCGCAATCATATTGCAACGCAAGTAATACAAAATTTTAACAATAAAACTATTTGTAGCAAATTACAGCGTAGAGCTGCACGTGCTTTGCCAAAGTTTTGTTGTACGAGTACAATTTTCCCCACATCTGTATCCGCATGCAACTAATTACCATGTCGAGTGAGTTCTAAATAAGCAAATATTTGATGTAGCTAATAAATATGCTATTGAAATACATTAAAATGTAATTATTTTACACTTGCTCTCAAATGACTATTTAGTTTTTCCGCTTTGCTATGATTTATTAGCATTTTAACACGTCGTTGCCATTAATCATTGCAACAGCACGTAAATTGTTGAACAATATTCAATCGATCATGACAGCTTATAATATGAATTTATTTCCATTTTTATTTTATTTATTTTATTTTATTTTTAATTGTTTGCACTTCTGTTTCGTAACCTTTTGAAAATACACCATCAAATATAAATTTTTTGCAGCAATTGGAAAAACATTAACAATAGATGGAAAAGAAGAGTGTGAATAGAAATTTATTTGCTTTGTATTTAATTTATGTCTGATAAAATGTTCAATTAAGGTTCCGTTTAAATGTACGTGTACAGAATTATCAATTTGGAAAAAAAATTTATACATATATATTTTTTATCAAATAAACGTTAATTTCTTTGGTATTTGATTTTAGGTTTGTAATTTATTTCATTTGCTTAAAACATCTAGTCTGTAATTATTAAAATTCCGTGGAATTGTTATCGTATACTTGTAACATTGAAAATCAATTGAAAGATCTAGGTAAAAGAAAAGCTGCAATTATTAACTGAAACTTAAAATGGCGTATTTTATAAAGGAAATTGAAAAGCTGCAGTGTATTTTGATAACGAGCAGACAATATGATTTAATTAATGATTCAATTAAAAAACAAACAAGTAAAAACGTTAAATTCGACCGAGTCGAATCTTAAATACCCTCCAAATATATGATAAGTAAATATAAAATGTTTAACTTGGTGGAACAGAGTCCCTTTAAGACATCTCTGTATCCAATTTTAAATCTCTATTTTAACAGAGTCATTCCGGAAAGGGCCAATGGGGGAGACATTTCTCCTCTGCAAGAACAGAGAACATCTCAGCTTCTTGTAGGCTTAACGATTACAAATTGTTCAATATTTACACTATTTTTGCCAAAGAGGGAGGAGGGGGTTAGGGCAGCGGTGGTTCAGATTCCGTCTCATCTTCCTTATAAAAGCCTAAAAATGTTAGTTTTAAGGGATGTAAGCTTAAGTAAAACAATTTGTTAAATTTTTACACTATTTTTGCATATAATAACGCCCACTAAAGGGGCGGGGGTTCATAAATTAATTTGTTTCTGATTCTATGGCTCCAAGTTTAACACGTTGGACCTTCTTTGACATAAAAACATATCATTTGCCTAACAAAATTACAAAAAAAAATATTTTAAAAATTATGTAACTTTTTAGAGGTTGGTTTAGTTCTTCCGATTCAGCCCATTTATGAACTTGACCTGTGCTATCCTTTAAGATATATTTATACCAAATTTCAAGAATCTGGCTCTTTTCGTTTGTAGTGAATCGTGTTTTCCACAGACGGACGGACGGACGTCATGCTCAGATCGTCTTAGATTTCATTACTGATCCAGAATATATATACTTTATGGGGTCTCAGATGGATATTTTGCTGCGTTACAAACGGAAAGACAAAGTGAATATACCCTCGAATTCGTTTTTGGAGTTTATAAAAACTAATGAATTCAAGTATTGTCTTCATTAAAATGTTTTTAGATTTATTACCATAAACTTAAAACAAGAAGTTTTTAAATAGCTCTTGAAGTGCCTAAAATAAGTTCCTTCATTGCGTTTACTTAAGCAATACCATAAAAAAAAGCTTCTAAGGACTTCAATAAGATGCTGAACTTAAAGTCCTTAAGTAGTTCAAAATGGGATAAAGCCAATGATTTTTAAATAAAGTTGTCATTGCAAAAAATTGCCTTAAAAGACAAATTGTTTTTTGGATAAACTCAAATTTATTGATACCAGTAAAAAGTAAAACTATGGGAATTATTTATAAAATATCATGTCATGCAAATGTCTACCTCTACCACGTCGGCAGACGTTCGCTCTTTTCACAAAATTTTTAACCACAAATAATATACATTTTTCAAAAATTAAAAGGTAAATTATCGTCTGGCGTTGATAAAGTACCAAATATTGTACTAAAAAATATACCCAATGACATTATTTTTGACTACTGTAATTTGTTTAATAATATGTTAAATAATTCTTACTTTCCCACTAAATAGAAAGAAACTTAAGTAGTAATATTACCTAAAAAGGATAAAGATTTAAGTAACGCAAAAAATCTACGTGCTATCAGTTTATTCCCTAATATAAGTAAAATATTTGAAATATGTATTAATAACAATATTAATGCATTCGGTAAAGAAAAAAAATTTATAAGTGAGAAACAATTTGGTTTCAAATACAAACATTCCACAATAAATGCAATAAATTTGTTGACTTCAAATATCAATTGGAATTGGATCAAGAAGCTCTGCACGGGAGCATGCTTAGTAGACATGGAAAAAGCATATGATAGTGTATGTATTCCAGTTCTCATATTCAAATTAAATAATTATAAATTTCCATTTTGCCAGATTTTATTAATCCATAATATGATTACCAATAAAACTATCAAAGTGTATCATCAAAATTTAGAAAGTAAGAATACGTTTACAATTATTAATGGCTTACAACAAGGTACAGTGAACTCACCAACTCTTTTTAATTTATTTATACTGAACCTTCTGGGCGAAATTGAAAATATAATATCCTTCGCAGATGATATTATAATACGAGTATATAATGCTGATAGTGCCATTGAAAAAATAAATCAAAATCTTCAAACCAATTTTAATACGGTAGAAAAATATACAATCGATTGGCTTATGAAAATTAACGCACAAAAATGTGAAACAATCCTATTTAGACCACCAGTGGATAAATGTAATGCTCGTATTACTCGAAGACTGAAAAATAAAAAATTTGGGTGGCTAAATCTATAATTGTTATATTATTTACCTTTTATTCTTTTGACAAACTTAAATCAACTCAAAAACAAAGTAATGTTTTTAAATTTTTCATTGCAAAAAAATAAATAATATATTCTTCATTTGAAGTACATAAAACGTAATATAGGGTGTTTTTATAAGAGCTTGCTGATTTGAAATTTAAATAAAACACATGCCAAATTATGAAATGGCCAAAAAAAATTTTTTATTTGGTAGATAATTTCTTGTCATTTAACATTTAAATATAATTTCGGGCATATGGCCACCACGACTATTTTGCACAAAGGTCATTCTGGAGGTCCAATTTTCGACCACCTTTTCAAGCATTTGAGGGCGTATTTCAGCAATGACACGTTGAATACTGGTTTCCAAAGCGTCAATCGTCAATCGTTGCTGGTTTATCCACGTAAACCAATGATTTCAGGTATCCCCACAAAAAATAATCGATTGGCGTCAAATCACACGAACGCGGAGGCCAATTCACCGGTCCATTTCTCGAAATAATGTTGTCGTTGAAATGTTCTTTCAATAAGTCCATTGTTTCGCCCGCAGTATGACAAGTGGCATCATCCTGTTGAAACCACATTTCGTTTACATCCATATCGATTTTCATTCACGGTAACGCGTCGTCCTTCCTCATTTTTAAAGAAATAAGGACCGATGATTCCACCGCACCAAACAGTACATTTATCGGGATGCATTGGTACAACTTGAACGGCGTGTGAATTATCTCTGCTCCAAATACGGCAATTTTGCTTGTTGACATATCCATTCAACCAAAAATTCGCCTCATCCCTGAAGAGAATTTTTCGGTAAAAAAGCGGATAAACATTTTCAATTGAACACTGTTTTTGAAAATAAATTTCCACGATTTGGAAGCATTGTTCTGGAGTTAACCTGTTCATGATGATTTGCCAAACAATACTGAGTAGAGACGTCACTTTAAACTGTCAAAACAGCTGTCAGACAACAGAGTGATTCGTATAAAAAAACTTCATAAAAAAACACCCTTTATATACCCACAAAAGTAATTATTATTATGTTTAAATACTGTTTATACTAGAGAGCTCTTGTATGGGACATTGTATAATATCAATTTATATTGTTAACTATTGTTTATGTAGTTTAATGTTTATCAAAAATGTAAATAAATAAACGTTGAAAAAAAAAATAATAAAATGTCTACCTCTACCACGTCGGCCACTCGTTTTACAAAATTTTCAACCACATGTTGTCGTTAATGCAGTGCCGAATTTTATCTTTCAGGGCATCAGTTGCTTGTGGTGTGTTAATATAAATCCGGTCTTTCAAATGACCTCGCAGAAATTTTCCAACTTTTTTCTAAATAAGTGTCAAAGGATGGCAGCTCAGTTCTTGACATTTCATCGTTTGACAGGCAATTTTTTCCTAACCTCAAATTTGCTCACTCTGTATGTCGTTTTTAAAAAAAGCAAAGGAAAAATTTGTTCCTTAATATTACCGTGTTATAAATAATTGTTAATAACATATATTCCTCAATTTATTTTATATGAGTCTTGTTCTTCATAAATTTTTCTTCCTCAGTTATAATAGGTGTTCAATATTGGAATATCATTTTAATTTTGTAACCATTTTTGTCTACTTGAAGTTTTTATAAATTTTTTTTTCAAATTCTATATACACTCCAGTTAATTAGTATGGAATGTTGGACGAAGGATCAATTTGTTGTAATTACTGAAAAAATACAATTGTTCGTTCGGAATTTTTTTGTTCCAAATTAGCAAAACCTTTATTGCAAATCATTTCTTAATGATTGAAAAATTTTTTACTGCGTATCAAATAAATTTTAAATTTAAACATTGTGAGACTTCAACTTGATGGCAGTTTGTACAGTTTTTTTTTTTCTACACATGTCTTTATTTCTATTCATAAGCCAAAACCCATTCCCTTAAATTTGTATAGCAAGAAGAAAATTCAAATATATACAACATGTAATTTCTAAGTATATAAATCGTTATACAAACAAAATTCATCAATATTTACGCAAATTTATTATTTATTACAGCCAACGATATAAATCATCTTTCAATCACAACTTAAGTCGTATACAAAATTTTATTTTGCTACTTAAGCCAGAATGACGGCCATAAAAATGAGAATAGCGTATTTGTATTTATGACAGTTAATGCGTAAAGTTGGTTGACAGTTCAACCGTAAGCGTGGAATATCAAATATAAAATATTGATTTAACAAATTTGCTTAAACAATGTTAGGAAAACAAACGTGACTATGAGAGCTGGTAACAAACACCTTTAGAGGCAAAGTTGTTCAACTTATTTTTAGCATAATTTAAATTCCACTCAAACCATTAATCAATTTACTGTAAAGGAAAATTATCTACAAAAGCGGATGACTGAAAATTACAGGTGAATAAACAAGAAAATGTAAAAGTATCCAAATAAGATTTTAAACAAGGAAATGCTGCCAGAGCACTTATAAACAACAACAACAACAAAATATGAGAAGAAACACTTTAGTTATTTAAATGAAATTGGAATGTAAATGGGCATTCAGCATTTCAGCTATCACGTATGGATTAGAATTTTAATTGTCATTCATTTGGGATATTGTCTCGGTTCATTTATTAAACACAAGCATAAAAGTTTTGTTATTTTGTCATAAAGTTGAAGGCTAATGATCGTTTGTTGTAAGAAGCAAGGATATACATTATAAATAATAGATCAAAATTTTTTATAAAATATGTATTGAAAATTCGATCGATATCGAATGCATGAATTTGAGCAAAAAATTTAATTTGACAAACAAATTAAATAAATATTGTTTTTTAGAGTGTCACAACACCAGGACAATGCGTGCAAATTGTTGAAATTTTTAATCAAAATAATTGTTCTATTCGTCAAACTCATCGTGTACTTCTTCCATTTTATGGTGTACATCAATGTCCTTCAGAGCGTCCAATTCGAAGAACAATGAAGAATCTGCAGCCGCTGTACACGAAAGTGTTGAAGATGATCCTAATCAATAAATTCGTTGACGTTCTCAGCAACTGGGGTTGTGTCCTTCCACTTTATGGACGATATTCTACGCGCCAGCCATAGCGTTCCCATGACAAAAATCATATTTAAACCTTAATTTCATGAAATTTTCTTTCCAATAAAGCCAATTTCATTGATATTAAAAATATATTTCCTTGTTTTATTATGATTTAAACTTGTGTCACTGTATAAAAAACACACTTTATATTAATATTCCACTCTTAATAAAAAATAACTTGAATTTATTACAAATTTATAAAAAACTAATTTGCAGAATTGAAATTGAGTCCAATAAAGGAATTCTTATCTTAATAAAAAAAAATTACTTTAAACTTTTTGTTTGAAACCTTTTCATTTGAACCACATTTTTTGATGAAATAGATTTAATTTTTTTTCTAATAATTTTTCTTATGAAATCCAAAAAATAAAGCAAAAGTCCATTTGTTTTACAATTGGGCATCTAAGGAACGATATTATGATAATGGTGTATGTATAAAAGTCCTGCTGAAAAAAAAAATAGTGAGTGCAGGCCTTAACAATTTTTACCCTAAATTACTATTGCATTAGGAGATGAAAATAGAGAAGTTGCTGTAGATGTCAGCAAGAATGATAAAATAAAGATTACGCCTTGCGCATGATTTAACGTTTGATGACGTATTTGTTCCCTCAAAGAGATTGCCAAATGTTTATTATATGCAAAACTAATACTTCCTCGTACAAAATTAATATTTTATGCTATATTTGGCAACTCTTCACGCAATTTACTCAGAGAGATTTCCAACAAGCAAATGAAATCGGATTTATGAAAGTGCAAGTTTTGTGTTATATTTTATAATAAATATATTAAAATAACTATTAAATAATTTAAAGTGTAAAAAACTTATTAAAACTTGATTTTTAAGGCTCAAAAACTGTAAACAAAAAACCTAAATTAAAGAGAAAAGAGAACAAAAAGAGCAAGTATGAAATGTGCAGTGGGCAATTGCAAACAAAGTGACAGCAAAAAAAAAAAAAAAAACAAGTGAGAAATAATTGTGTTAAAATGTAATATTGTTATCAAAATTTTGTTTGTTTTCAAAAAGCTGTGTCATTTTATAGTTTTTCAAGAAATGAAGCTCAAAGGAAGTTATTTCTGATATTTTGCAAGCAAAAATATTTGTTTTGAATGGGGAAAAAAGAAAAATAATTAGCACTTGGGTTCAATATTTCTATAAAATAACTATAAATTAACAATTTCAAATAAAAACAAGTGGAAAATAAAATAATTTTTTAAAATTATTTGTTATCAAACATATATAATTTGAAAAATCGCAATTTGCCCCACTGTCCTGATTTACAATAACATAATAGTTCTCCAGCTGAATTTAATTAGCCAATGAGAACACATGTTGAGTGACGTTAGAGTTCCATCATGCGCAGAAAAGTATTTTTATTTCAGCTTGTTGGCGTAATCTTTATTTTATCATTCTTGGATGTCAGCATATCGGTTGGCTCGTGCCAGGAAATTTTTTGGGAAATTTTTTGACATGAAGTATGGAGCAGCGAATACAAAAACCATTGCGTGAAAACTATTCAGGAATTGTCATCCCGATTTGTTTAAAAGGAATCTTTATTGTCCTATGCGTCATTTTACTATTTCATAATGAAAGAATGGCATTATGCCACGATGCACAGTGGGGTGAATGGTAGAGAAAGTGGCGATCAATTCATAGAACTCGTAATTGTAAAATATTGTTATTTTTTTATTGATGAGTATTAATAAATACATAAAAAACCAACAATAAAAAATTTTTGAAAAAAAAAATATCTTAACCTTTTTTGGGCTTTCTTGTATTTTGGAGGAAATGGTCTTATTTGACTATTTTTGCTGTAACTTTGGAATGAAAAACGATAAATTAGTAAATTAAATTGTAAATTAGAGCATACTTTATGTGCCATTAGAAAAAATAATAAAAAAGATAATAAAAACAACTGGTTTTTTTGTTTGGTTTTTTTCACATTGATTTCTAGCAACCGGAATTCTCTCACAAAAACCATCATAACTCAAAAATCGCACAAATGCGCAAATATGCATTCTGGGATTTATTAGCTAAAATCTTATATTTTAAGAGCATAAAAGCATTTTTTCCTGCACTCATCCGCAAAGTTGTTGAAACTCAATGTATATATAAAAAATACCAAATTTTAGGAGACATTTAATTTTTTTTTTGAATATTTTTAAAACAAAAAGTAATTTTTTAAATGCTCTCATACATGAAGTTGACGGTTCCATTATAAAACTTTTACTTATAGTACTTTTACAAATACTATAATCACTTGAAATATCAAAAATTTCTCTTTTAATCAATGCGCGCAAAAATAACAAAAATCATTGAACTTTGAACACACACTGCAAATAAAGTAAACTACCAAGAACTTTTATTTCTGCAGTTAGTGATGTACAATTTTATCTACTTTCATATGGTACCAAATACGGTTGTGAAAGTTAAAGTTAATCTTTTGAATTAATCGCCACTTGTGAGGGCTTTCACCCCACAGTGCGATGGACGATATAAAAAACGAAGAGCTGAGAATGCTCAAGGATAAAAGCGTGGGCACATTTGAGGTAAGGAAGTAAAGTGGCTCTCACATGATGAAATGTTAAAAAGTAAGCTTTTAACTTTTGATATTTATTTAGTAAAAATTTGGGAAATTTCAATAATGGAACACTTCACTCCTCAACAAAGAATTTTAACTGTAAAAATTTATTGTTTGAAAACCTGAAAAAATTTTGTGAAAAGAGCGGACGTTTGCCGACATGCTGAAGGTAGATATTTGCCCGAAATTATATTTCATTATTAATTGCCATATTCTTAATTAACAGTGGTATAAATAAAACTGAATTTGCTTAAAAAAATGTGTTTTAAGCCAATTTACTTTCCAACCTCAAATTTGCCCACCCTTTACAAAAAAGTGTATATCAGAACGGCTTTTCGGATTGAAGGAGAACCGCTGGCTAAAGTGTAGTATATTTATGGGGGCCTAATTTGAGGAGGACCACAGAGAAATTGAAAATTATATAATAAAATTTTTTTTATTTAATAGATTTGAAAATAAAATTTTAAATGGTTTAACTGCGCGAGACATGGTGGACATCCTTTAAAATACATATGAAAGGTTTTTTGTTCAAAAGCTTTAAAAACTTTCGCCATTTTGTTATTAACTTTGCTGATTGTCATCTTAAAAATCAAACGTTAGACAGTATGAAAAGTTAATTTTTATATTTTCTAAAAAAACATTCGCTTGCTTTCGTTTCATTTGCTACGGACACATTCCAGTAAAGCCAGTATTTGCATATCGGCTATAATTATATTAAATATTTAGTATCGTGGTAATTATAAATTTCACTTATTCTTAATTAATTTACCTGAAAACTGTGATTTACGTTTTTAATACTGCATTCAGCTGTACACAAGTCAGACAAGTCAATCTCATCGAATACATCACTCTGAAAGAAAAAACAGGGATGAAAAAAACTTAATAAATACTTTATTTTAATGTGCGCTTATGTGTTGTATAATATAAAAAAATTCAATTAAAATATATTGCTTGTTTAAAATGTTTGACATTTTACTAAAATTAACCTTAATATTATTTATAACGAGACACGCTAACGTTCATCCAAAAGTTTTATATTTTTGTATATGCAGTACGCAAATGATATTATTTTCCATAAAGTTAAAAGGGAATTTTCGTTACCTTCATTAGCAACAAAAAAAAAAAAAAAATAAAATTAAAATAAGCAAAAAAAGCACATCATAATAAATTGAATTTCGCTAAAATCAATTTCCGAAGAAAAACTAACTGAAATTAATGTGTGTACGTGTGTCATTATGCTTTGAATGCAATCAAAGTGAATGTTTTAAAAGCGAAAGAAGGCATCATTATATTGCATACAGACATCAATATGTCAATAATTTTCCAATGAGGATGTACGAGTGTATATTTTGCGAAACTGCTCTGAAGACAAATACAAATAAAACACAAAAGTGCTCACTTGTTCATTAAGAAGAGACATTTGAAAAGTCGTTAAAGAAATTTTTAGGGGGAACAGAACCTGAGACAAGGAACAAGAAACAGAATAATAGTGATTATAAATTTCAATTATCCGAAGAATTTTGTAAGCAGATAAAGTCGTTAAGTAGCAAGTTAAATAAAATAATTGTTATATTTTTTTCTTTATTAATATATAACATTTAAAATGCGTAAACCATACAATCAAATTCAGTTAAGCGAAGGTATAATCCTATCACTGATTTATTTCGCTTATGAATGATTTAAAAAAAAGAAATTAATTAACTTTCGCTTATGAATGATTTAAAAAAAACAAGTAAAAGTGCTATATTGGGCTGTGCCGAATCTTAAATACCCTTCACAGATGTAATTCTTCTTTCTTTCTTGCCAAAACAGAAAGTAGGTTTAATTAAAAAATCAAAATGATGTTATCGGTTACTTTTATATTTAAGAAAACGTTTAAATTTTTCGGCTAGGAACCTAATGTTTGGCTTTTCTTATATCTAATAGCTATGAACGTCTTTCAAAAATATGAAATATGTTTAAATTACAAACAAAACGAAAAATCCGTTTCATGTACCCCAAAAAGTTCTAATTGTCCAACCGGAGAATCGTCTTTTAGATTTTGTTGGTGTTTAATTCCAGTTTACTTTTTTCCGATATAAAATGTAGGTATAATTCATCATAAAAATCAAAAATAACAAATAAAATGGATGCTTTTATGAATCAGAAAATGTCGATTTCCCAACCCTGGAACCGAATTTTTAATTTTTTATTACTAATTTAATTTTTTCTGATATATAAAATAGCTTTAATTCACTAAAAACACAAAATTTGGAATTTATGTATGAACTTTTATGTACCAAAAATATTTCAATTTTCCTACCCCGGAACCGAATTTATAATTTTTTACCAATTCAATTCTTAGTGAGGTGTAACATAGTTTTACTTTAGAAAAAAATTAAAATTTTTAAACTTTTT
The DNA here is from genome assembly GCA_951800035.1 of Linnaemya tessellans. Lineage (NCBI taxonomy): Eukaryota > Metazoa > Arthropoda > Insecta > Diptera > Tachinidae > Linnaemya > Linnaemya tessellans. The sequence goes on along the minus strand of OX637532.1, from coordinate 21,110,118 downwards.
GGTCACTTCCATGTACCATAAAGTATATCATTTGTCCAACCCTGGAGTCGAGTTGATTTTTTAAGATTTTAATACCAATTTTAATTTTTAAAATTTTCTTTATCAATGCAAATCTTCATGAGGTATAAAGTAGTTTTATTTACGAAAAATTGCAAATTTTTTACCATTTTGGTAACTTTCATGTACCATAAAATATTGCACTTGTCCATCCCTGGATTCGAAATTTTATTTTTTATTTTTGAATTTTTAATACCAATTATGTTCTTCCTAAATTATAAGACAGTTTTAGTTAGCAAAAAACAAAAAAACAACATCAGTTGCCTGTTTGATTACTTTCATGTATAAAAAAATTCAATTTCCCGCCCCTGGTAGCAAAATTTGAATTTAAAATTTTTGATATTTTTTTAGCTAATGCAAATCTTCATGACGTATAAAGTGGTTTTGTTAAAGAAAAACTTGAAATTTTTAACAATTTTAGTTACTACATGTACTTCAAAATACGGAATAGGCCGAAAAAAAAAATTTTGAATTTCCCATCCCTGGAAAAAAAATTTAATTTTTTTAGTTTTTAATAGACCATTGAGGCTCCCCAAAGCACGAAGTAGGTTTAATTTACAAACATTAAAAAAAAATAATTGATTTTTGGTATAAATTTTGCGTCGAGAAATAGGTGTAAGCTTCCCAGCTCTGGAACCATACTTTGGATCTTTCTGAATTTCAATAGCAGCCTATTTAAGTTCATTTCCAATCCAACGGTCCAAGAAAGAAGTCTCTAGCTCTTCTGGGGACTTGGGAAACCCGATTTCACGTACAGACGGACGGACAGACGGACAGACGGACATCGCTCATTCGTCATCGCTATTCATAAGGATCCAGAATATATATACTTTATGGGGTCCCATGTGCATATCGAAGAAATTACACACGGAATGACAAACCTATATATACCCTTTCACTTTTTTGTGAAGGGTATAAAAATAATGAACTCATATGTTTTATCTGATTACAGGTTTTTGGACCTTATAGACTTTTAATTATCTGATTTTTTTTATAAAAGAAGTTTTAATTTCTTATTATCCAATATATGGATATCCTCTGGTTGTATTCTTTAAGGCAATAGTTCTAATTAAGATGAATTAATATTAATATAATATTTTTCTGTTGAAAATTTAAAAAGAAATTATGTAGCCTTCATCTTAATTATAATTATTTACATGAAAAAATTATCCAGAGGATATGAAAATATCGGATAATAAACAATTTCAATATGTTTTGTAAAATAGGAGTAGCCTGAAACTTGATAAAAACAAACATTAAATTGAAATATGTTTTAAATTAAGGCAAGTAAAATTTTAATGTATTTCCATCTTCCGTTTATAAGTTTAAAGGTATTCATTTAAAGGAAAACGATGTGGAAAATGGGACTGATCGAATTACCCATGAGTAGCTCCAAGACTTCTTTTTTTAATACATAAAAAATCAAGTGAAACGTCTATATGAATAAATATTTATATTGTGCCGAATCTTATATACCATTTGCAAAAATAAGTTTGAAATATATAAAGAGTGATTTTTTAGCAACATGTTCAGTTTGGTCTAGACATGTTCAGTTTGGTCTAGACATGCTCAGTTGGGCCTAGACATGCTAAGTTTGTTTTAGACATGTTTAGTTTGGTCTATAATTTAACCATAAATCGACTTCCAAGCGATTATTGAATTTCATTATCAAAATTTATGCTCGGCTCAGAAAGTGCATCGAGCTCCTTTCTGGTTAAATGAATACGTGAAAAAGTAGAATTGCCGTATTTGGTATGAATAACTGCCAATGCATTAAGAAAAATGATCTGTTTTGTGGGAATCATGGGCCGGTGGCATATTTTTCAAATACGATAAAGGCACGAACGTTACTGTAAATGCCGAACTTTACGGACGATGATTACAAAATTTTTTTGTTTTATTTTTTCTCCAAAATGGAAGAGCTTGACTGGTTTGACATGTAGTCTCAGCAAGCAAAATCAATACCCAATTGAAATATGTGCTCGGAGAACAGTACACTTCAGGTTTGGGGCCGGTCATTTTCCCCAAAGAGAGTCTATGATAAGACTTATGTCCTTGGGGAGAAGTCGGCAACATTTGGCCTACTGGAAGCCTATATTGAGATACCGGCCGATATGTTGGGGACAGTATGCCAAAATCGCACCAAGTGTATAAACGATTTGAGGCGTAACCGCGGACAACAATTACATGAAACCATCTTTAAATATTGAAATATATAGATCGTTTTATCGACTCAAACAGAGATTTCATACACGCATTAAACTTGGAACTAAAAAAATTAATTTTGAACACCGGCCCCTTTAGTGGGCGTTATTATATGCAAAAATAGTGTAAAAAGTTAACAAACTGTTTTACTTAAGCCTACATCTCTTAAAAATAACATTTTTAAGCTTTTATGATGAAGCTGAGACGTAACCTGAAGCTCTTCAGCCCTCGGCCCGCCACCCTATTTGCCGCCGAAATGACCCTATCAAAAAAAGAAATAAAAATTAAATTTTCTATATAATTATCCCTAACATATATTTTTAGAGTATTATGACAAAGGAGAAATGTCTCCCCCGCGATCCTTGCCAGAGAGACCCTGACAAAATACAGTTCTAATACCATCCAAAAAGTTGCAGACGTTAATAGAAACTCAATTAAATAATTAATTCACAATTTTTGGTGAAGAATATAAAAAAGCTTTATTCCCATAATAATAAAGTTCTCATGCTTCTAAAAACATATATATTTTTTACAAAAAAAGTTTATATATATTTTTAGCAGCCTGTGTAGTATTTTTTATTATTCCTCTTAAGGATTTTTTTTTAAGTTTATTTTAAATATACCGAACAGCAAATATATATATTGCTCTTTGAAGGAAATTTCAAGTCCTCAGGCATTCTTGTTGGACTTTTTTTTTAATGCATTGCAAACATGTTTTTTCATTTAATGGAAACCTAAAAAATGTGTCTATCAATACTATCAAGTAAAATAGTTCTTTATCAAGTTAAGTGATATTATTTTTTTCCACAAATATTATTTGTATGGATGTGTATGTGTGTGATGCCCAAAGGCCATTAAGGTAATTACTGGTCAGGTCCTGTTAAAAAAAAAAAATATAATAAAATGAAACCTTTTTCATAATATTGCAAAACCTTGGCAGTGAATGTGCTAGAGTGACAGTATCATCGTTTATTTATGGTACAAAATGAATACTTGGCAGTTCACATATTTTGTTAATGACATCATCGACGAGTACAATAAGGAAGCGAATATGTTGAAATTTCATTTTGCCGTTTTGTTGTCTTTTTAATATTTCTATGTACATGTTGAAGCATAAATTGAGTTTTTATTATTATTTCTGCTGTCAGATGCATTAACGAAAACCATTTAGCCAAATTGAAAGCATTCTTAATTGAACGATTTCAATACTGATAAACACACGTTTGCTGCAAAAAAAAATCCCTCAATGTGGACGTTAATAATGAGTTGGTTTTTTTTGTTCTAATGAAATAAGAAAAGTAAATTGTTGAATATTTTTTAATAATATAAACTGTTTAAACATTTTAAAAGCACGACTACACACCATTTGGTAATTCATTGGGCTCACGTGTGTCCACAATCATGCGCGGGACAGTTAAGTAGAATTACAAAAAATTTTATATTTTTGTAGGATTATTGATCGAGTTTCTCTCACGTTATGAACTTCAGCCTAATGATTATTTTAGATTTAGATTGAAAGATGTTTGAATTAATTTCAATTGTATTGTTCCCACAAAAATTCTTGATTATTTCATTTATTAAAGAGCAACTCGTCAATGTCTTTTAATTTTTATATCGTGATAAAATAATTCTAATGTAGTTTTAAACACTCATCGTTTTACTGGCCATTACATACAAATCACAATGAAAATCTTGTAATTGCTGGCGTAAGATGTTTTAAGAATTAAAAATGCAACATTAAGCTGAGAGCACACTATGGCATTTTGTTGTCAATTAGAAAATTATATCCTAAAAGGCAACAGGACTTGATACGTTACTAAGGACTAAGATAAATTATTGCAAAAACTATGATAATAAATAATTTTTTTGCACTAAATCCATCTATAAATTAAGCTGGGCTGACATATAAAACAGTTTTATTAAAAAATTTGCGAGTTCAACTAAAATTGACACTTTTATTAAATAAGATGTTGCGCACCAAAAAAAAAAAAAACAAAAAAAGAGGAAAATCCCTGACTCCTGATGTACATGATGACATCTACTATATTGACTCTATAAAATGTCTCTTTGCTTAATAAATCCTGCTTTAGCAGCTACCACTTTTTTTGCACGTGTCTTGGTGAAACGAACACAAATTATGTTGTAAAAAAAAAAATACAAAAATTTACTTAAGAGAAAAAAGAAAAGTTAATAGGGGTTCCTTGTGCCTTTTTTATTGCTTTTTGAGGCTGATTTATGGAGGATAATAAAATGCTGACATTATTTTGTTGCCTCATTTGCAAAACAACTCTAACAAAATTTTAAACATTAAAAAAAAACTTTGTTTTCTCCTCAAGCGTTATTTTTATGCTTCTAGTACATTTTTGTTTTATTAACATGTAATAGGTGTGAACATGAAAAGCTTTGAATTTTTGGTGAACACACAAATGCATTCTGCTAGCGAATTTTTCCTTAATGTCCACCTGATGTTAGTTTATATAAGAAATTTTTTTGTAAGGATATTTATGTAATAAATCGGCTTAAGTTTGTTGACTAACGCACCTAACAATTGTTCATCAAACTCATCCATAAATATATTTTTGTTCAATTTTCTTTTTTCATTAATCTAATTTCATAAAGGTCTAAACTACTTTTATGTGCGATTGTGTATGTGTCAGAGCATTAAATCAATTTAAGTTTTAAATGCAATTTGAAAAGCTCTTTAAGCTAATTTTAGCTTTCGTCAACGGCTCTAAAATAAATATAATTTAAAATATAAAATCTAATATAATAATAAAATAAAGTAAAGATATTGTCCCAAAGGTGGCACACAAGTCATCACACTATTTAGGAAAATATTATTTGGGGCGATTGTAAAGGCTACAAGTTTTATATTAAAAATTAAATTTACATCAGTGTATATAAAATTTTGTTTTTCGTTTAAAAAAAACATATATTAACCCAATTTTATTTATTCCCTGATTGCATGATCTTCTTATGGATTTTATAGAATGAATTTGTAAGTATCTGAACAACTCTTCTTCTTAAAGGCGTTCGTCATCAAGTTCTTGATTTTCAGGAATAAATAAGAATAACGAATTGACTTCTATTTTCCGAGGAATAACTCCAAATCAAGAAATAACTCTTATTTTCTAAAGAATAAATAAAATCAAGGAATAACTTTTATTTTCTGAAGAATAAATAAAAATCAAGGAATCACTTTTATTTTCTGAAGAATAAATAAAAATCAAGGTATAACTTTTATTTTCAGGAAGCAACTTTTATTTTCTGAGGAATACATAAAAATCAAGGAATAACTTTTATTTTCTGAATAGTAAATAAAAATCAGGAAGTAACTTTTATCTTCTGAGGAATAAATAAAAATCAAGAAATAACTTTTATTTTCTGAAGAATAAATAAAAATCAAGGTATAACTTTTATTTTCCGGAAGTAACTTTTGTTTTCTGAAGAATAAATAAAAATCAAGGGATAACTTTTATTTTCTGAGGAATAAATAAAAATGAAGGAATAACTTTTATTTTCAGGAAGTAACTTTTATTTTCTGAAGAATAAATAAAAATCAAGGAATAACTTTTATTTTCTGAAGAATAAATAAAAATCAAGGAATAACTTTTATTTTCTGAGGAATAACTTTTATTTTCAGGAAGCAACTTTTATTTTCTGAAGAATACATAAAAATCAAGGAATAACTTTTATTTTCTGAATAATAAATAAAAATCAGGAAGTAACTTTTATTTTCTGAAGAATAAATAAAAATAAAGGTATAACTTTTATTTTCCGGAAGTAACTTTTGTTTTCTGAAGAATAAATAAAAATCAAGGAATAACTTTTATTTTCTGAGGAATAAATAAAAATCAAGGGATCACTTTTATTTTCTGAAGAATAAATAAAAATAAAGGTATAACTTTTATTTTCAGGAAGCAACTTTTATTTTCTGAAGAATAAATAAAAATCAAGGAATAACTTTTATTTTCTGAGGAATAAATAAAAATCAAGGAATACTTTTATTTTCTGAGGAATAAATAAAAATCAAGGAATCACTTTTATTTTCTGAGGAATAAATAAAAATCAAGGAATAACTTTTATTTTCTGAGGAATAAATAAAAGTCAAAGAAAAACTTTTATTTTCTGAAGAATAAATAAAAATCAGGGAGTCACTTTTATTTTCGGAAGAATAAATAAAAATCAAGGTATAACTTTTATTTTCAGGAAGTAACTTTTATTTTCTGAAGAGTAAATAAAAATCAAGGAATAACTTTTATTTTCTGAAGAATAAATAAAAATCAAGGAATCACTTTTATTTTCTGAAGAATAAATAAAAATCAAGGTATAACTTTTATTTTCAGGAAGCAACTTTTATTTTCTGAGGAATACATAAAAATCAAGGAATAACTTTTATTTTCTGAATAGTAAATAAAAATCAGGAAGTAACTTTTATCTTCTGAGGAATAAATAAAAATCAAGAAATAACTTTTATTTTCTGAAGAATAAATAAAAATCAAGGTATAACTTTTATTTTCCGGAAGTAACTTTTGTTTTCTGAAGAATAAATAAAAATCAAGGGATAACTTTTATTTTCTGAGGAATAAATAAAAATGAAGGAATAACTTTTATTTTCAGGAAGTAACTTTTATTTTCTGAAGAATAAATAAAAATCAAGGAATAACTTTTATTTTCTGAAGAATAAATAAAAATCAAGGAATAACTTTTATTTTCTGAGGAATAACTTTTATTTTCAGGAAGCAACTTTTATTTTCTGAAGAATACATAAAAATCAAGGAATAACTTTTATTTTCTGAATAATAAATAAAAATCAGGAAGTAACTTTTATCTTCTGAGGAATAAATAAAAATCAAGAAATAACTTTTATTTTCTGAAGAATAAATAAAAATCAAAGTATAACTTTTATTTTCCGGAAGTAACTTTTGTTTTCTGAAGAATAAATAAAAATCAAGGGATAACTTTTATTTTCTGAGGAATAAATAAAAATGAAGGAATAACTTTTATTTTCAGGAAGTAACTTTTATTTTCTGAAGAATAAATAAAAATCAAGGAATAACTTTTATTTTCTGAAGAATAAATAAAAATCAAGGAATAACTTTTATTTTCTGAGGAATAACTTTTATTTTCAGGAAGCAACTTTTATTTTCTGAAGAATACATAAAAATCAAGGAATAACTTTTATTTTCTGAATAATAAATAAAAATCAGGAAGTAACTTTTATTTTCTGAAGAATAAATAAAAATAAAGGTATAACTTTTATTTTCCGGAAGTAACTTTTGTTTTCTGAAGAATAAATAAAAATCAAGGAATAACTTTTATTTTCTGAGGAATAAATAAAAATCAAGGAATCACTTTTATTTTCTGAAGAATAAATAAAAATCAAAGTATAACTTTTATTTTCAGGAAGCAACTTTTATTTTCTGAAGAATAAATAAAAATCAAGGAATAACTTTTATTTTCTGAGGAATAAATAAAAATCAAGGAATAACTTTTATTTTCTGAGGAATAAATAAAAATCAAGGAATCACTTTTATTTTCTGAGGAATAAATAAAAATCAAGGAATAACTTTTATTTTCTGAGGAATAAATAAAAGTCAAAGAATAACTTTTATTTTCTGAAGAATAAATAAAAATCAGGGAGTCACTTTTATTTTCGGAAGAATAAATAAAAATCAAGGTATAACTTTTATTTTCAGGAAGTAACTTTTATTTTCTGAAGAGTAAATAAAAATCAAGGAATAACTTTTATTTTCTGAAGAATAAATAAAAATCAAGGAATAACTTTTATATTCTGAGGAATAAATAAAAATCAAGGAATAACTTTTATTTTCTGAGGAATAAATAAAAATCAAGGAATAACTTTTATTTTCTGAGGAATAAATAAAAATCAAGGAATAACTTTTATTTTCTGAGGAATAAATAAAAATCAAGGAATAACTTTTATTTTCAGGAAGTAACTTTTATTTTCTGAAGATTAAATAAAAATCAAGGAACAACTTTTATTTTCTGAAGAATAAATAAAAATCAAAGAATCTCTTTTATTTTCTGATGAATAAATAAAAATCAAGGTATAACTCTTCTTCTCAGGAAGTAACTTTTATTTTCAGAATAATAAATAAAAATCAGGAAGTAACTTTTATTTTCTGAGGAATAAATAAAAATTAAGAAATAACTTTTATTTTCTGAGGACTGAGTAAAAATCAAGGAATAACTTTTATTTTCTGAAGAATAAGTACAAATTAATTGGACTATTTTTTATTTTACTCTATAACAATATTTAGTAGATGGTATTGGCACAGCCAGATAGTGGCCATCGATATTGCTCTCGTCTGATTCCAACTGGGCTGCTCACCAAGAGTAGTGTGGCATAACACGAGATGTTGTCGGATCTAAATGGTGGCAGTGCAGCCGTTCGGCATAGAATATTAACGCAATCGTCCCCTGAAAATTCGATAGATGAATTTGCTCCAGATATTGTAAAAAACTTAAAATTTAGTGATAACCTCAGACGGTGGGTGATTGCTGTCTGAGGCAGGAACATTTGTACAAGTGATACAATGTTTTGAACAAAAAAAAAAAAAAAAAACGATGGTAGATGACGACTGCCGTCCTGGGCGGCCCAACAATGGGTAAAGTGGGGAAAAATTTTTATTTTATTTTTATCTAAAATATTAGATACAAAAATTTCGTTAAAAAATGTTCATTTAATTTTTTTCGTGGGTAAGACCGCAAACATAAATGCATGGTGTTCCTCTAACCAGGATTGAACAAGAAATGAATCCAGAAGATTTAAATGACGACTCTCGTCCTGGGCGACCCAGCAATGCATAAAGTGTGAAAAAAAATTTTATAAGATTCTTATTTCTTAAAACTACGTTCCAAAAATTTTAAATACAAAAAATTTTTATGTGACTAAAAGCGCAAACGCAATCGTGCCTCTTGAGCCAGGATATTCATCACATTTGGTTCACAAGTAATTTATTTCTGTTGCCAATGTTGAAGTGACTTACGAAATGGTGTTTTCTTACGACTATTTGGAAGATAAAATCCGAATTCCTGAGAGAGCTCAAGGACATACCAGGAAGTGCATATCAGAACTCATTCGAGGATGGAAGAAAAGGCTGGCACAAAATATATATAGATTAAAAAAAATTAAAGGTCACCATGTGACAGCTTTTTAAAGCTGCAAAGTTTTGATAAAAAATTTACTTATATTTTTCGCTAAAAACGAACCATGACTAGGCCTCTTTAGCCGTATTCATCACATTTCAACCGGTCGAACTTTTTTCTGTTCCCAAAATTGTAGTTATTGAAAGGGCGGCATTTTGTGCTGAGAATGCTCAAGGATACACCAAGAAGTGCATATCAGGGGGCAAACTACCGCATTTGATATCGATTGGAATTTATACACAAATTTCAATCGATATGGAATGCCGTAATTTGGCTCTAGAAATTATTCGGGAATTAAAGATAAGGCCGGCATATGTGTATTATATCTAAGAGAGACTACTTTGAGAGGGGAAAAATAGAAATCGATGAATATATATTTTCTGAATAATACTAGGGATCGTTTTTCAATTGAATGACTGTGCTGTGCATTATTTCACATTAGCCCCTATTCACGGTATTGTGCAAATTGTCTTGCAATCAAAGCAGTTGCAAATAGGAAGAGTATTTCCATTATATTTTCTTAGTATAGAGTATAATTATTTTGCAATTGCAATGATGCAACACTATTTGCACAAGACTGTGAATAGGGCTATTAAATTATTTTCCTCTACAATTTTTATTATTATTTCCTAACAAAATCAAATACTCAAGTAGATGTTTCACTGTAGCTTTAAGATAACAACAATAATGTATTCAAAGTTAATACCCCATCAAGAGCTTTTGTTTTTAAATATTTACCATTTACTTGGATTGATTTGCTATAGTACATAGAATATGCCAAAGAAACAAAAGAAATCTACTTTTAATATTTTTAAAAGGTTGAGATTTAAAACGTTTAAGCCAGCGTATTATCCTTTTACAGTACAAGTACTTTTTGAAACAATAAACAAAATTTTATATACGAGTAGATAAAAGCTCTTGCAAAGCACAAGACAAAATGTTTTAGCCTTTTGGCTGGTAATCTAAAACGAATTTAATTTTATTCAATTATTTCAATTTTCCATTACAAGATGGAAAACTGAAGATTAAAAAGAAGAAAAAGAATATATTTTAAAGGACTAGATATAAAATATAATGTAATTTCATTTAGGCGAAATATAATTAAAGATTGTTTTGTGCCGCGAGGTTAAAATACTCCTACACTTTTTCTGCGATTTTAGTTCATTTACTTAAGAGCAGTTTTGAATGCCAAAACAAATATTTGAAACCACACGAATTGTATTTTTAATGAGCTATTATGACCTTTAGTGGTTAATGATTTTTCGTGACCACGGCATTTTTTTGTTTGTGTGTTATTATTATTATTATTTTTGTTTAATTATATTTCCAGTTTACAACCACATTTAATGTATTCACACCTTTTTGATAATAAATTAAAAACAGCGGTGCATTAATATGGCTGATGCGGTTTGAGGAAAATATTTACTTTCACTACTTGTTTTGTTTTCATTGTTTCCCTTTTTCCATTAAGTTTTCATCTAATAATAATTATTGTTGTTAAATAAACTCAAGGTAACTGACAATGATTTATTTATGTTTACAGCAAGACAACTGGTGAGAAGTGCCATTTGAAATTATATGGCGAAAACAAACAAACGCCCAATTCACTAGTATTGAGCTACATTCACATCTAACAAATATTTGATGAAATAAGTGTAAACAATAATTTCTGGTTTATTTTCTTAAAGTTTTAAGGAAATATATTTCGTAAAAAATTCAATACACAATCAGTTTCGGCTGTTATCCTTTCATTTGTCGTTCATACACACGATATATTAAAGAAATTTTTTATTATTTCTAAGAAAATTTCTCCCAGCACTTATTTGTCACAGTATTTAATGCCTCCCTAATGTCCTCATCCAGCTACAAAATTTCTCAATTAAGAAAACCACGTATAATTACTAAGGAAATGGTTTAATTTTTATACGCAAGGATATTGTCCTTATAATTATTTGTTATTTTATTACAAACTGGAAAGGACCAATAAATTTTACTCCTCATAAAAAATATGGCAGCTAAAAGGAATACTTTTTGTTTGCAGAAACTTTTGTTTTATTATATTTATAATTCATCAAACGCATCATAAAAGTAAGCTTTACTATACGCTAAACAAAAAAGGAAATAAAAAGGAAATAATATTAAAATCGTGTGTATATTTTTGTAACAGAAATTGGCCAAAATTTTATTGTAAGCCAAGATATTTTAATTTCACAATAAATATTTTTCCATGAGATATAATTTTATATCTCTTTAATAGAGCCATGACTTTTATTGCTGTTCATTTAGTATTTTATATCCTACTCCTTCTTTTTATTGATATATTAAGCCAACAAAAAATTATGCAATATAAAAAAAATATGTAAACAAAAACACTTCTTTCATTGTCAAGGTCCATAAAAATTCCTTTGAACAAATAAATATTGTATAGTCGCAATAACATATTGTTATATGTTTATTAAGATATCCCTTGTTCAGTAATTTCTCTTAACATAACAATTGGAGGGCTAAAGTGGCCAAAATGCGTAGCAAACATTTTTATAGTATGGAAGCCAATAATATTCCAGCCACCACATATTGGCAAGAATAGTAAAACCACATTTTTGGATTAAATGCCATCAAGTTGGCGAGTAGAATATAATAAAAAAAAATATTTCAACAAAATTTCTATTTTGTTCTATCACTTGAGGATCTCTCCTGATGCTAAAATATATAAAATACTTTCTAATTAGGGCTGTCTCGACTTTAAAATATTTTAGAGAATTCTGTTAACTTTTATTTGTACTTTTGACGATACCAAAAAATTATTTTACACAAAATTTTTAATAATTTTATAAAAAGACCTCGAGCTTCATGCAATCAGTCTGCCCAGCTAAACGGGTAATGGACAACTTCTATTTGTCCATTACCCGTTTTCAATCCAAAGCACTGACAACGTATTTCGTGTCATATGAGAAATTTTATGGAAAGCTTTCAGTCTCACTGAGAATAACTGTGAAACAACAAGTAAAAACGCTACATTCGACCGGGTCGAATCTTAAATATCCTCCAAATATTTCGTAAGTAAATTTAAAATGTTTAACTGTGTGGGGGGGACGGAGTTCCTTTAAGACATCTCTGTACCCGATTTCAAATCTCTATTTTGGCAGAGTCATTCCGGGAAGCGCCGTGGAGAAGACGTTTCACCTCTGAAAGACCAGAGAACATCTAAGCTTCTTATAGGCTTAAGGAATAAAAATTGTTCAATATTTTCACTATTTTTGCATATAATATCGTACGTCAACGCCCAATAAAGGGGTCCAAAATAGACTATATCATTGCTAGACCGTCTTAGACTTCATCACTGATCAGGAATATGTATACTTTATGGGGTCCAATTATTTTTGGAGGGCATTAAAACTGTATTTTGTCGGGGTCTGTTTGCCAAGGGCCGTGGGGGAGACATATCACCTTTGCCATAAAACTTCATAAATAGATGTTCGGAATAATTAAATGTAAAATTCATTTAAATTCTTTTTTTAATAGGACAAAGGGGGAGAAGGGGGTAGGGCAGAGGAGTACCAGGTTACGTCTCAGCTTCATCATTAAAGCTTAAAAATCTTATTTTCAAGGAATGCAGGCTTAAGCAAAACGTTTTATTAAATTTTTACACTATATTTGCATATAATAACGCCCACTAAAGGGGGCGGGTTACAAAAATTAATTTTTTTCATCTTATGGCTCCAAGTTTAACGCGTTGAACCGTCTTTGACATAAAAATATATCATTTGCTTAACAATATTACAAAAGAACTTTAAAAATGATGTTTTTTTCAGAGGATGGTTTAGTTCTTCTTAGGGGAACTTTTTTCCCTCTTGCCCGATGTAGCCCATCTCCGAACTTAACCCGTGTTATCCTTCAGGATATATTTATACTTAATTTCAAGACTCTGTCTTTTTTCCTTTGGACTGAAACGTGATTTCCACAGATTGACGGACGGACGGACATGTTCAGATCGTCTTAGATTTCGGCACTGATCAAGAATATATATACCTTATTAGGTCTCAGATGGATATTTCGCTGCGGAAAAGGAATGACAAAGTGAATATACACCCTCCAATTCTTTTAGCCGGCGAAGTTAAAGGTGGATATAGTTACAGAAGGAGCTAAAGAAGGAGTAGTTTATACGCAATGCAGTGCATATGTAGCGGTCATCCCCTGAGTACTACTGGTCAGCTTAGCTGACATGTGAAGAAATGTTCAAAAGTTGAATAAACTGTAGCCCACCATGCGATCTTGTTCTATATTCCCGCATATGCGTCGTTAACAATTCCTCTTCAGCCCGGTGCAGTCTCTTCTAAATAAGGAAAGCAGTCAAAAATATTGTTAATTAATATTTCATATTGCCTCAGGCATGCCATTCAATTCCGACGACCACCTCATGCACCCGACATGTTATCACTTGCCAGCTGGATCGTCAGGTCTGGAAAGTTTTATGCAACAAAATCTGCCAAAAACTGATAGCTCTTTATATTCAAGGTACCTAAAGCAGATATTTTGTTGTTTGAAAAATTTAACTCTTATGTTGCTCTTGTATATGAATAATTTTCTGTATTTTATTTATATAATAAATATGATTTTCTTAATGACGAATTCTTAGCTTAATAATTTAAAACAACAATTATAAGTTGTTTGCCGACTGATTAATAGTTAACTTGTTTTATTCTATTTATTCTTTTTTAATATTTTAAATAAATCATTTTTGCCAATTTGTAATTCTTTGAAATTTATTTATACATATTTAATTTCATTAACTCATTAACACACATTCATTGCTGTATAACAGATTTCCTGATTGTAAAAACAAACAAAAGTAACTATGAGTTCCTTTTAAAAATGGGTATTTAGCATAAACAATTGCCAGAAATAAAAGTTTGTGTTATTAATTAGTCCGCAACTTTGTTTTATTGGTAATGACTTCCTGTTATTGTTTACTGGTTGTTGTTGTTAGTTTGTTGCCAAGTACTATTGTGTTTGCATGGAAATATAACTACAACTGAAAAATTTAATGAGGATTTATAATATATTGTAGATGCCGAATATAAAAAAATTTATTCCTTTTTAATTGCAGGTTTTATTTTGATTCTTCTGTCGGTTAATTTAAGAGGACAAAAGCGAGAAATTTTGGAATATGTTTTTGTTTAAAATGTAAGCGCAACAGAACGCTATCTAGTGACATCGTGAGACAGTCAGTAATATAATTTAAAAATATAATTAAAAACGAGCATCCAAGGAAGTCAATAATATCCTGAACGAGAGTAGTGCAAATCTGCACTATTTCTAAAGATTTTTCCCAGTTCTGGTTTTTGATGGCTTTTCAAAGAATCTAAACTCATGCTTCTGATGTTAAGCAGATCTGATGCTTGCATGTCATTTTTAGTACATGCAGAGGAATGTTCACATGTACTTAAGTAGAAAATTCAAACCAAAAAATTTTGACTCATGTATGATGGAACAAAAAATTCAGAAAAATGGGACATGAAGAAAATAATCAAACGGTAACACGGCTAATAAAACAATAACATGTTAACATCAGGTTGATACAGTTCTCGGATTCTTTTTCACAATAAAATTTGTGTAAATAGGAACTGTTATCACATTCAACTAAGCCACTTAATAAGTGGTGACAAACACAATACACATGAGCACTGATGATGAAAGTGTTGCGGCTTTCGAAAACATCTGTTCTGCTCTGCTGTGTTAGTATTTTTTTTTTTAGGAGTAGGACCAGCACTCAGGAGATGACCCCTACATATGCAATTCATTATGCCAGAACTGAAAACGAGGTGATAGTATTGAGGGGACAGATTAGGAAAGATGAGACGATATACTGTAGCGATTTTAACCTTTATTACTTCGCCGGCTAATTTTAGCTACAAGGCCGACGAAGGCGGGTGCTTTTACTCTGCTTTTTAGTACATGATGGGGTCAGTCGCTGCCAATTATGGTCAGTGACCAGTGACTATGCCTTCATCATTGAAACAGGCTGGCAACAACTAACACAACCACGAACTAATGCTGATGAGAAGAATTCAACACAATATTTCATGACTCAGCCCGGGCTCGAACTCAGGACCCTCCGCTTCATAGTCTCGGGTTCTACTACTTCAGGCAACAGCACCGGCATTGAATAAAAACTGATGTTGACTTTCCTTTGTGCGTTGGAATATTTATCATGTCTTTCTGAGATTTAAAAACATATTTCGAACAATTAGCCTATGAATTTTAATTCAATTCAACAGAGGAACTAATTTTTTCCAATACTTTCGTTCTGTTAGGATACAAAAATATATTAAGAATTTATATATATCAAATTATTTTAAATAAATTTGTTTCTTCGCTAATTTTTTTTAATCAATATATTTTATAAATAATAACTATTTTTTATAAATTTTTGCAGTCGATCCCTTTTATCGGTTTTAGTGTAAATGATTAAAACTGTACAAATGATTTGATCATATATACAAATTCATAGATGGGACTAGAAGTATGCGTCTTTTAATATCGGGTGTTTTTTATAGAGTGATGCAAGTTTAAATCATAATAAAACATAATAATATATTTTTAATATCAATGAAACACACTTTATTGGATAGAAAATTGTATGACATTAATGTTTAAATATGATCTCGGCCATGTGGCCGCCACGGCTGGCGCGTAAAATGCGCAAAACTTTCCACAATTTGCATACGTTGCTCTGGTGTAAGTCGATCCATAAGGAAATGTCAAAGTAAACTAAACAAACATCAACTATTAAATAGGTGGTCAAGTAAAGCAGTGATGCCAACTCAAAGTTGTATCACCCTATAAAAAACAACCTTTATAATTGCTGGTAAAAACAGACAGAAAATATCGTGTATATTTCCATTGACAGAAAAAATCTATAAAATTGAAAATATGCAAAAGCAATAACACGAAATTTGAAAATGAACATTAAGCCAATGCCTTAAATTTAAAATTTAAGCTTCCACTGACTTTAGTTTAACATATTTAATTAATATTCTTGTTTATTAAACTGACACAACTTCTTCACTTCAGCAATAAAATATTCTTTATTTTTATTTTATCCGATGTAAACTATTTATTTAATAGTACACAGATGTCACAAATGTCCAAAGTGTATAATAATGCATTAATGCTGCCACATTCCGTATTTAAATTTCACTTATTGCCACCTCAAACATTAAACTGTCGCACAATATGGCTGCTTGTTTCACTATTGTTCTTTCATTACATCCTACATGTCAAGTGTTGTCAAGTGCTTTGCTGTGAAATGACAAAACATCATTGCGTGTTTTGGTAATTATTTGCATGTGTCATGGATAAGGGAGCTAATGGTTAAGATTTTTTTTGAGTGTTTTTGAGTGTTTTTTATATGTAAAGAAGTTAATGTTTTGTTGGTAATTAAGTCTGCCAGCACAATTTTAAAACTGTTTTTGTATGTATTAATCAAATTAACAGAAGAGAGTTTCAACAAATTAATTTAACTTTAAATTAATAAAACGCTTCAAAGGCCTTGAGTTTAGTGACTTGTGGAGGCTTAAGATGGGAAGTAGTTAATTTTCTAAGGAAATTTGATTAATTGTAGCACTCGATTACTTTTACTGTAGCCGGTATGTCAAAGTAATAAATTACAAAAATTATTTATAAAAACGTTGAATGTTTTTTAAATACTCGCAGACTTGTGACTTGCATGCTTGTGTCATGTGCTGTTGGCCAGTTTATATGACGAAGGTATAGCACTGGGTGCTGTATACAACCTACAGTGCACTAACGATCACAAAGCAGCGTCCTCTTATGTCAGCCATGTAGCAAAATTTTGCCACAAAAATAAAGATTGAAATACCTACAAGAACTTCCTTATTTTATAGTTACCATACAAAGCATTGAATGAGTAGAGTCATTTGATATATGGCGGACCTATTAGAAAAAATATTTTTCTTTACCTCTTTCCTGTAACCAAACTTCGTAGATACAGCACAATGCATCGCAAGAGCAGAGATCATACCCCAAAATGATGGTGCTTTTAAAAAAATACTACCCCTATTAAAGTCATTACTATTAATCTTATTTTTATTTGCATTCCTATTCTAATTGTTATTTTTATTCTTATTCTTATGATTATTCTTATTCTTAATCTTATTCTTATTCCTAGTCTTAATATTATTCTTATTCTGTTTCTTATTCTTAATTTTATTTTTATTCTTATAATTATTCTTACTGTCATTCTTATTCCTATTCATATTCTTATTCTTATGATTATTCATACTCTTATTCTTAATCTTAATCTTATTCTTATTCAAAATCTTAATATTGTTCCTATTCTTAATCTTGTTCTTATTCTGTTTCTTATTCTTATAATTATTCTTCCTCTTATTCTTATTCCTATTCTTATTGTTATTCTTATTGTTATTCTTAGTCTTATTCTTATAATCTTAATATTATTCTTATTCTTAATCTAATTTTTATTCTTATTTTTATTCTTAATCTCAACCTTATTCTTATTTTTATTCTTGTTCTTACTTTTATTCTTATTCTTATGCTTATTGCTATTATTATTTTTATTCTTATTCTTAATCTCAATCTTATTTTTATTTTTATTCTTATTCTTACCTTTATTCTTATACATATTCTTATGATTATGCTTATTCTTATTCTTATTCTAATTCTTATTTTTATTCTTAATCTCAATATTATTCTTATATTTATTCTTATTCTTACTTTAATTCTTATTCTTAATCTCAAACTTATTCTTATTATATCCTTCACAAAAAAGTGAAAGGGTTTGTCATTCCGTGTGTAATTTCTTCGATATGTACATGGGACCCCATAAAGTATATATGGTGCATTCCACGTCACGTACAGACAAATTCAACTATTTTTTAGCACTTATTTTACATATAACTTCTAATTGGTATATCAGATTTCTCTTTTTTTTTTTCTTATATTAATTAAACTGCATGATAGTCTTCAATCGTACATATAACATGTTTTTAATCATTCTTAAAATATTAAAGAAAAATATAAACAAAATTCGTCACGTGTGCGACAGATTTCCCTCTTTTTATGGAATGCTCCATATATTCTGGATCCTTATGAATAGCGATGACGATTCAGCGATGTCCGTCTGTCCGTCTGTACGGGGGTTTTCCCAAGCCCCCAGAAGAGCTAGAGACTTTGTTCTTAGACCGTTGGATTGGAAATGAACTTAAATAGAGTGCTATTGAAATTCAGAAGGATCCGAAGTATGGTTCCAGAGCTGGGAAGCTTACACCTATTTCTCGACGCAAAATTTATACCAAAAACTAATTTTTTTTTTAATGTTTGTAAATTAAACCAATTTCGTGCTTTGGGAAGCTTCAATGGTCTATTAAAAACTAAAAAAATTAATATATTTTTCCAGGGATGGGAAATTAAAATTTCTTTTTCGGCCTATTCTGTATTTTGTAGTACATGTAGTAACTAAAATTGTTAAAAATTTCAAGTTTTTCTCTAACAAAACCATTTTCTACGTCATGAAGATTTGCATTGGCCAAAAAAATTTTTTTAAATTGAATGTTTTTTATACCTGAAAGTAATCAAACAGGCAACTGATGTTGTTTTTTTTTTTTTTTTGTTTTTTGCTAACTAAAACTTTCTTATAATTTAGGAAGAACAAAATTGGTATCAAAAATTCGAAAATAAAAAATAAAATTTCGAATCCAAGGATGGACAGGTGCAATATTTTATGGTTCATGAAAGTTACCAAAATGGTAAAATATTTGCAATTTTTTTTAAATAAAACTACTTAATACCTCAAGAAGCGTTGCACAAAAAAATTAAAATTTCGTTTCCAGGGTTGGAAAAATTTAATTTTTTTTGATACATGCAATATTTTGCAGTACTCGTAATAACAAAAATGGTTGCAAAATTCGAGTTTTTCTTAAACAAAACTACTTTATACCTCATGAAGATTTGCATTGATAAAGAAAATTTTAAAAAATTTAAATTTCGCTTCCAGGGTTGGGAAATTGAAATATTTTTTTATACATGAAAGTAACCAAAAAGGCTATTGACCTTGTTTTTTTCCTACTTAAAACTATTTTTTGGTTCAGGAAAATCATAATTGGTATCAAAAATAAAAAAAAATAAAAATTTAGATTCCAGAGTTGGATAACTGCAATATTTTGTGGTACATAAAAATGGCCTAAAATTACAAATGTTAAGTTTTTCTTAAATAAAATTATTTCATGCTTCATTAAGAGTTGCATTGGTAAAAAAAAAATTTTAATTTCGTTTCCAGGGTTGGGAAATTGAAATATTTATTCTGCATAAAAGTTACCAAAAAGGCAATTGTCGTTGTTTCTTTTTGCTAACTAAAGCTGTTTTATAATTCAGGAAGAACAAAATTGGTATTAAAAAATCAAAATTTCAACTCCAGGGTTGGACAAATGAAATATTTTATGGTACATGAAAGTGACCAAAAAGTTTAAAAATTTTAATTTTTTGTCAAGTAAAACTATGTTACACCTCACTAAGAATAGCATTGGTAAAAAAAATAAAAATTCGCTTCCAGAGTTGGAAAATCGAAATATTTTTCGTGCATAATAGTGCATACATCAATTCCAAATTTTGTGCTTCTGGTGAATTAAACCTATTAGATATTTCAGAAAATATTAAACTAGTATCAAAAAATTATAAATTCGGTTCCAGGGTTGGAAGATCGAAATTTTTTGGTACATAAAAGTAACCATATAAGTTCCCAATTTTGGTTTTTTCAGTGATTTAAACCTATTTTATACTTCGCTAAGAATTAAATTGGTATTAAAAATTTTAAAAACTATTATACAGAGTTGGAAAATCGAAATATTTTTGGAACATAAAAGTACATACAAAAATGCCAAATTTTGTGTTTTTAGCGAATTAAAAAATTAAATTAGTATTAAAACATTAAAAATTCGGTTCCAGGGTTGGAAAATCGACATTTTCTGATTCATAAAAGCAGCCATTTTATTTGTTATTTTTGATTTTTATGATGAATTATAACTACTTCATATATCAACAAAACGAACAAACAAAATCTAAAAGACGATTTTACGGTTGGACAATGAGAACTTTTTGGGGTACATGAAACGGATTTTTTGTTTTGTTTGTAAATTAAATATATATAATATTTTTTAAAGACGTTCATAGGTATTAGATATAAGAAAAGCCAGACATTTAGCTTCCTAGCCGAAAAATTTAAACGATTTCTTAAATATAAAAGTAACCGATAACATCATTTTAATTTTTTAATTAAACCTACTCTCTGTTTTGGCAAGAAAGAAAGAAAGAAAATTACATCTGTGAAGGGTATTTAAGATTCCGCACAGCCGAATATAGCACTTTTACTTGTTATTATTCTTATTCTTACTTTTATTATTATTCTTATTCTTGATCTTGTTCTTACTATTATGCTTATTCTTATTCTTATGCTTATTATTATTATTATCCTTATTCTTATTCTTATTATTATTGTTATTTAAACAGAATCAGCAGTGAAATACTTTTTTTATTTACCGACAAACAAGACAATTCTATGTCTACAAGATATTTCAAAGTTAAATATTGAAGGTGTTCATTAACAAATAAAAACGTTGCTATTTATATACCCTTTTGCGCCTTAAAGTAACATTCATCAGTTTTCCAGGATTCTACTAAACCCTGCTTATCTTCACTGGTCACAACTCGATGTAGCTTCCATTCTTCACCCATAGTCATCACTTCTGTGTGCGCCGATGATACAACTTATCGCTTTTGTTCTTGGACGAAAATATTTCCTATTCCAATGAAGTTTATAAAATAAACAATGAATTGCTAAATGGTTTCTTCTGTATGCCACATACTTATTTTTTCTCAGAACCATCTCAGTTTCTCTTAAATCTCTTTCAGCACGTGTTATTAAAGTTAAATAATTTCTTAAGTTGTATACAACTTTCTTACTTGCCCCTTTAAATATTGATGCAACGCATATGTACATATGTATGTGGTAGTTATTCACAGCAACATGAGTTTCAAACTTTTAATTCTTCTTTCATAACAATCTACACGGCGTATACTTTATATGTCGTTCACTACTCAGCACGTATACGCCAGGTGGTAATTAATGTTTGTAATTATATTTGTAACTTCTTTATAATAAAGTTGCCAGGCCTTATTGTTTAATGTGTTGTTAGTTTTTATGAAAAAAAAAACAAACAGAAAAACTCTCTTTCGACAACAAATGAAATAAAACGTTCGTTAAGATGGCCCCGTATTAAATGGCATATTGTGGAGGCAAAATATACATTAATTTCAGTAAATATTTTTTAATGTGGGCTGTTAAAAGCATTAAGAATAGAGTCAATAAATTACATACTAAATGAGTAGCCATATAATAGAAATAAAATGTCCAGCTTAAACATGTTTTTGGGTAATATTTTAAAATGTTTTAATGTAAATTGTTAATTTTTTTTTAACGGGCTTAAGTTCGAATCTTGCATGACTGCAAATTATTTTTTGTTATTTTATTAATAAATGAATTTGTTTAAATTCTATTTATTATTTTTATATTAAGATTGGAATATTAAGAATATTTTTTTTTAATAATCATCAAACCAGCAGAACGGATCAGTACTGATTTCGAGGCCGCTACGCCATCTCATCAGCGTTCTTTGTTCAATTTTTCCACTTTTGCAAGTGGTGCTAGTTAGTAGGAATATCAACTATTTAACCAATATTTTAACGAAAATTGAATATGAGAAGTTATCACATTCATATTATTAAGTTATTACATTTTGGTTAGTACGAAATTCCCCAACCCTGACGATTAATATTCCAAATATTCCAATATCTCTTTCGCTTTTTCCAGAGCCATCGGCTGCTGATAGGTAAAGCTTCTTTGTACTTTGCTGATAGGTAAAGCTTCTGAGTACAAAATTTTTTTTTCAACTATAAATATATATATTTTCAATATAACGAAAAAACAACCAAAAACACAGTGCAACAGTGGAAAAAGTGCAAGGTCGTGACTATATAGGTTCGATTCTACTATCAAATTGTAGGAAAACTCTATACTCAGTTTGGTCAATTTGGTGACCGTTTTGTTTTTATGGGCCTCCAAAGTTTCCCAATATTACCACCATGCCCAAAAAAAGGTGTCATCAGTTTTTGTCAAATAGCTAGTCAGTACTTAAAAAATCGCTTAACTGTGTTCAGCAAAAATGTAGCCAAGAGTGTACTGAATATTTCTTGATTAAATTTTGTGGCAAAAATATATTTTATCCCAAAATTATTTTTAAAAAAAAGTAGACAAAAAAATTTTTTTTACAATTTTTTGATCATAACTTTTAGGAAATCCTGATTTTTCATACACTATATTCGGCAAAATTGTAGCCAAGGTAAAGCCGAACAACTTTTGTGAACATACCAATATAATCTGAACGTGTCTAGATACCCAAAATGGCTCATAAAGTCTGCCCTGTGGGTACATATTTTAATTTTTAATTCAAATTCTTATAATGAAACTAAAGTTTTTGCAGAATAATTTAATAAAGTATTGGTTTTGGTGTTTATTTGTTATATTTTATTTGTAATAATTTTAGTTTTACCAATTTTGATAGTCATATTTATGGGAATACAGATTTATTTATTTCGAAGTAATTTCAATTGAAATATTCAATTGCAGTTATATATGTGACATCATTATGCATATTCTCAATCTGAATTTTCGAAATCCTCTAATATTTGTAGATCCTCAATATCTCCATTTTCCTCTTCTCCACCGTCATCTTCCTCCTCAAGCTTTGGTACTCTTCCAAAATCAGCATCATTAAATAAATTTTTTGCGCGCCAACAAATCTCTGCCATTAGGGCATCTGGAGATTGTTTGCCTCGATATCTAGATATAAGTATGTCAAGAAGTTTTAAAATTGCATACATACAAATATAAACGGTTTTTGTTACCTTAATTCGAATGGCAATGCTGTCTGGTGAAAACGTTCTCCTTGCTCATCCGGTTCCGTAGAAAGAATTAAGGTAACAAAAACCGTTTATATTTGTATGTATGCAATTTTAAAACTTCTTGACATACTTATATCTAGATATCGAGGCAAACAATCTCCAGATGCCCTAATGGCAGAGATTTGTTGGCGCGCAAAAAATTTATTTAATGATGCTGATTTTGGAAGAGTACCAAAGCTTGAGGAGGAAGATGACGGTGGAGAAGAGGAAAATGGAGATATTGAGGATCTACAAATATTAGAGGATTTCGAAAATTCAGATTGAGAATATGCATAATGATGTCACATATATAACTGCAATTGAATATTTCAATTGAAATTACTTCGAAATAAATAAATCTGTATTCCCATAAATATGACTATCCAAATTGGTAAAACTAAAATTATTACAAATAAAATATAACAAATAAACACCAAAACCAATACTTTATTAAATTATTCTGCAAAAACTTTAGTTTCATTATAAGAATTTGAATTAAAAATTAAAATATGTACCCACAGGGCAGACTTTATGAGCCATTTTGGGTATCTAGACACGTTCAGATTATATTGGTATGTTCACAAAAGTTGTTCGGCTTTACCTTGGCTACAATTTTGCCGAATATAGTGTATGAAAAATCAGGATTTCCTAAAAGTTATGATCAAAAAATTGTAAAAAAAATTTTTTTGTCTACTTTTTTTTAAAAATAATTTTGGGATAAAATATATTTTTGCCACAAAATTTAATCAAGAAATATTCAGTACACTCTTGGCTACATTTTTGCTGAACATAGTTAAGCGATATTTTTAAGTACTGACTAGCTATTTGACAAAAACTGATGACACCTTTTTTTGGGCATGGTGGTAATATTGGGAAACTTTGGAGGCCCATAAAAACAAAACGGTCACCAAATTGACCAAACTGAGTATAGAGTTTTCCTACAATTTGATAGTAGAATCAAACCTATATAGTCACGACCTTGCACTTTTCAAAAGGTCTTCATTTGTTGCATAGTGAAATATATGAAAGCAACTGAAAGCAAAGTTACTTATATTTTGGATTTAATGTGCTTAGCAACGAGCTTTTATGAAGGCACACATAGGAAATTAATGGCAACTGGTATGTAGACAATTGGCAACATTATGCATCATTACACGAGTATTTCAATTGCAATTACTATCATGTGCAATCTTCTAATGCCCGTGTTCATGCCACAAGGACACAACATCTCCTACTGCCTGTTTAACCTATTCATCAACGATTTTGGGGCTTGTTTTCTTAAATCTAAATATCTATTGTATGCTGATGACTTAAAATTCTTCATGAAGTTAGATTCGATTCATGATGCCCAAATTATGCAAACTGAGCTTAATAATCTCAGTGATTGGTGTCGTCTAAATGATCTGAGTTTGAACATTAGCAAATGTTTGCATGTTTCTTTGCATAGGCCTGTTGTCCACAATGTTGTGGCTTTTTATATTGATGGTGTATTATTAAATACGTCCGATACTAAGCTTGACTTAGGCGTTTTATTTAACAGCTCGTTGTCTTTTACTGCTCATGAGTATATATTACCTAAAGCTTACAAGATGCTGGGTTTTCTCAAGAGAACCTGTTCCGGATTCGCTGATCCATACACACTTAAACATGTTTATACGTCTTTTGTTAGGTCTAAATTAGAGTATGCTTCTGTTATTTGGAATCCACATAACACTAATGTTATTACTCGCATAGAGAGAATTCAACGCATTTTTGTTAAATACGCTACTCGTTCGCTATCTTATTTATCCTCCGTTCAATATGAATCCAGATGCTTATTTATCGGCCTGCATACTTTAGAGTCACGTAGAAAAATTCAATCTGCCATGCTGGTATATGATATTATTAATGGATTTATTGATTGCTCAGACTTGCTGCATTCTATACGATTTTATACTCCTCCTAGAAATCTAAGATTAGCTAAATTATTCGATGTCCCGTTTCATCGTACGGACTATGCACGTAACGGTACCCTATCGCGCACTTTCTCTTTCATGAATGAAATAAACTATAATATTCAACGATATTCTAACATTTCTATCGAATTCAGCACTGAAAAAACAGAGTTCAAAATGCTACTTTTTAGCTTATTAAATCAACTGTGATTAGTAAATTGTATAATTAAATTATTAAATAATATTTTTAAGTTTATATGTTGTACATATGTGTGATACATTTGTTTATTAATAGTTGTTTGTTCGCAACCCTGGTATTAGGTATATATTTTTATTTTTTTATGTTATCTTAGTCTATAAGGATTATTTGTCCATTGACTGAACAACAAACAATAATAAATGGGCGCTATACAACAAATGATCTAACAAAAGCTTTACTTTCTACTTCAATAATTCATTAATTGCATTTGAAAAATACTATTGCATTACTTTTCCCATATATTCGCACTACAGGGATATCACCTATTTCTTTTGGCAAAATATTTTAACAAAAATTTATGTAAAAAAAAAAATTAAAATTTATAAATAAAATATAGCCCCCAACAGACCGTCATCCAATATTCGTTTGCTTACAGGCCGTCATAAATTTTCTGGAACATGTTTTGTAATATAATTTACTACTTCTCACTGCTACAGTTTTTTCTGCAGCCGTCAAGGAAGAAAATAACCACATGTTTTCCATCCATTACACACTTGTGTATGTATCCACTCCTACTCTTACACAAAGCTGTACAATGACTTTTTCCTTTCCGCATTTTATACTCTGCCCGGTAAAGTTACAAAACATTTACTAAAACAATTGTTCAGCGTAGAATAACTATAGGCATATTAAGAAAGGGCATGTTTTCTCACATGTATGTATGTGTATTTTATATTCATCTACTTCCTTACTAGTCCTTAGCCAACAGGCAAATAATCAAACATCAGTGTGCTCAACATTAACGTTCGTGTCCACGTGTCTCCTGTGAATAAATGAAAAATTTATAACACATACAAACTGTAACTAAAACAAAAACTTTTTATAAAATAATACATACATACATATTTTTTTCGCTTTCCATTATTTGTCTACAAGTACATGCATAAAGGATGAGTGGGTAGATATTTTGATGATTGTTTGAAAAATATATTTGTGCAGAAAATTACCATGAGAATAGGGAAATTTTTTGAAGACCATTTCTGCTATTTGTAAAATATTTGCGATGTCAGAGTTTAACGTGTTTAAGAAACATGTTCAAGCAACAAACAAAAAAAAAGTTTTGATGTTTATAAATACGGCAAACTTTCGTTTTACAGCAGGACGAAGTCACAGCAAAAAAATAAAATAAAATAAAATGACGGTAGGCAAACCAGTAGCTCACATAAGGATTTTCATTAATATATCATATGCTGCTTTTTGCAAAATTATTAATAAATATTTTATGTGATTTCGTAATCCTATGGCTTGAAGAATTTGTTTGAAATAAAAACTTCTTCATGCTTTTATTTCAACGGAATTTATAACAAATTAAATTCTTCCTAAAAACCTGGATGCTTTTGCATGAGTTCAACTTTTGCTTTCATCCAGCTTGGATGCTATATATTCTATATATTTTTTTTGTACAAGTTTTGCTATTAAACAGTCGAACTCCAAACAGTTGCAATGGACTTCAAGGTATGGGATTACAGCGGAAATGTAATACGAGTATATAGATTTTGATAAATTTTTAATTAGTTTTGAGTTTTATTTTTTAAGAGGAAGAGTATAGCAAAATATAAAGCAATAGCTCTTTCAACTATGGCAAATAAAAATTAAATGACAAAATCTACATTTCGAAACAAATTTTTTATTTACTGCCTATTTCACATGGCGAGAGAGTTATTTGATTCGTATAAAAACAATTATATATAAAATTTTGTTTTTGTTTCAAAGAAAGTGTATAAAAATTTAGCCAACATTTTAGTTTAATAAAGAGAAAGTATGTCGTTCTACTTACTGCTTCACATTGACTCGGCAGGCTTCTAATCTTTTACCAAAATTATCAATCACGTTTTTATTAAATATCTGACCGTTAACGTTGGTTTTAGTCTCTTGAAGTGTTGTGGAATTATAGCTGAATACATTCGATTGCAAAATAATACACAAAAAAAATTAATGGTGTCAAATCCCTCGATCTTCTTGGCCAATTTACTTCCCCTCTATAAGAAGTAAGGCAATTGACGTTGTTGTTTTTACTAATTAAAACTATTTTTTAGTTTAGGAAAATAAAATCAAAATTTAGATTCCAGAGTTGTATAACTGCAATATTTTGTGGTACATAAAAATTACCTAAATGGTTAGAAATACTAAGTTTTTCTTAAATAAAACTATTTCATGCCTCATTAAGAGTTGCATTGGCAAAAAACATTTAAATTTCGTTTCCAGGGTTGGGAAATTGATATATTTATTCTGCATAAAAATAACCAAAAAGGCAATTGACGTTGTTTCTTTTTGCTAATTAAAGATGTTTTATAATTCAGGATGAAAAAAATTGGTATTAAAATCTAAAAAAAATTAAAATTTCGACTCCAGGGTTGGACAAATGAAATATTTTATTGTACATGAAAGTGACCAAAAAGTTTAAAAATTTTAATTTTTTTGTCAAGTAAAACTATGTTACACCTCACTAAGAAATGCATTGGTAAAAAAATAAAAATTCGCTTCCAGAGTTGGAAAATCGAAATATTTTTGGTACATAAAAGTACATACATAAATTCCAAATTTTGTGCTTCTGGTGATTTAAACCTATTAGATATTTCAGAAAATACTAAACTAGTATCAAAAAATTATAAATTCGGTTCCAGGGTTGGAAAATCGAAATTTTTTGGTACATAAAAATAACCATATATGTTCCCAATTTTGGTTTTTTTCAGTGACTTAAACCTTTTTTATACTTCGCTAAGAATTAAATTGTTATTAAAAATTTTAAAAACTAAAAATTCGGTTCCAGGGTTGGAAAATCGAAATATTTTTGGTACATAAAAGTACATACATAAATTCCAAATTTTGTGTTTTTAGTGAATTAAAGCTATTTTATATATCAGAAAAAATTAAATTAGTATTAAAAAATTAAGAATTCGGTTCCAGGGTTGGAAAATCGACATTTTCCGATTCATAAAAGCAGCCATTTTATTTGTTATTTTTTGATTTTTATGATGAATTATACCTCCTTTATATATCAGAGAGAAGTAAACTGGTATTAAAAACGAACAAAATCTAAAAGACGATTCTACGGTTGGACAATTATAACTTTTTGGGGTACATGAAACGGATTTTTTGTTTTGTTTGTAAATTAAATATATATAATATTTTTGAAGGACGTTCATAGGTATTAGATAAAAGAAAAGACAAACATTTAGCTTCCTAGCCCAAAAATTTAAACGTTTTCTTAAATATAAAAGGAAGCGATAAGATCATTTTGATTTTTTAATTAAACCTACTATCTGTTTTGGCAAGAAAGAAAGAAGAATTACATCTGTGAAGGGTATTTAAGATTCGGTACAGCCGAATATAGCACTTTTACTTGTTTTTTTTACGAGGTCATCGCTCTTCGATTGGCTCATGCCATGTGACTTTATCAGTAACTTGGTTGCAGTTTTTTGAAAGTTGTTTCAAAAAACGATATTTTTTCTCTGAATTAAGACTTATAGGCTAATTGTTCGAATTTTTTTTTTGTTTTCAATTCAGAAAGAAATGATAATTTTTTTGGTTATTCATTTTACACAGCAGAGCAAAATAACTGTTTTCGAAAGACGCAACGCTTTCATCATCAGTGCTCATGTGTATTGTGTTTGTTACCACTTATTAGGTGGCTTAGTTGAATATGATAACAGTTCTTATATAAACAAATTTTATTAGGAAATTGCATAAGAGAACTGTATCAACCTGATGTTAACATATTTTTGTTTTAATACCCGTGTTACCGTTTGATTATTTTCTTCGTGTCCCATTTTTCTGAATTTTTTGTTCCATTATACCTAAGCCAAACTTTTTTGGTTTGAATTCTTTTATACTTAAGTTTTTACATGTGAACGTCAAAATTTTTCAAACAAGTTTTCAATCGCCCCAATTATTTTGCAACTGCTTAGCTAAGTTCTGAGTGCTCCTTCGCTGAGTTGGCATTTACTTATTGACTTTCTTCCCCCACACAATAAAAGTTGTGCAAACTCACATTTCAATGGTTGTTTACGTACGTCGTTTGGTGTGCTGACAACTTCTCTAGACAGACAGCAAACATAAGATAAGTTTTAAATACTCGTATGTATATCATATTTACATGCCATTTAATAAAAGTTTTTTTTTATATATTTTTACATTATTTAAATTTTGCTTTGCACACATATTCCGAAAGTATGTTAATGATATATTAAATATTCGTATTATTGAATAAACTTGTTTAGCTTTTATGTTTTTTAAACGTCAATAAAACTTTTCAAAATATGTTGTTAGCCTGATGTTGCTTTTATGGGTTTATTGAAAGTTTTTCTGCAGGCTTTTTGCTTGTTGCGTTAAAAATGTCAATTAGTGAATTGATGCTTTTGTTTTTGTTTGAAGTGCGTCATATCAAATTTTGTAGCTGTCATCGCCAGATGTTTAGCAGAAGTTAGAATTTGTGTTGCTTTTTTTTTTTTGTTGAACAATTTTAAGGTGTTTATTTTTATATGTTTTTAAGTGTGATTTCTTGTCAATATTCGATTGGATATTTATCTATTGATGGGTTTTCCAACTCTAATTATGAATCATGAAAGAAATTGTATTGTATAATATAAAATTTTTACAGGACTTGTCAACAAGAATTTTATTTTCTAAAATAAAAGAAAACACAAATTTTAGATGAACTTGATTTAAATTTTTATTGTTTTACAAAGAGAAAAGTTCAACAATTAGGAATGAAAATTAATAGCTGGGTGCTGTTGGCTGAAGTAGTAGAACACGAGACTATGAAGCGGAGGGTCGTGAGTTTGAGCCCGCACTGAGTCATGAAATATTGTGTTGAATTCTTCTGATCAGCATTAGTGCGTGGTTGTGTTAGTTGTTGCCAGCATGTTTCAACGATAAAGGCATAGTCACTGGTCACTGAACATAATTGGCAGCGACTGACCCCATCATGTACTAAAAAAAAAAGCAGAGTAACAGCACCCACCTTCGTCGGCCCTGTAGCAAAAATTAGCCGGCGAAGTAAAAGGTTGAAATAGCTACAAAAAGAAAACTGTCTATCTTCTTATCTTCCCTATTCTGTACCCTCAATACTATCCCCTCGTTTTCAGTTCTGGCGCAATGCATTGCATATATGGGGGTCATCCCCTGAGCGCTGGTCCTACTCCTAAAAAAAAAAAAAATGTACTTCATGCCAGTGAAGCACGTCTTCAGTAATAGGACAAAATTGAGTTGTTAACATCTTGCGATAGCGTGATCCATTGACCGTTACCGCATTTCCGGCCTCATCTTCGAAAAAATGCCGCCAGACCACATAGCGCACCAGACAGTGACACGTTGAGCCGCAAAGGCTTCTCAATAAAGATTTTCAGAGACTCAGAAGGTCTCAGAAGGCTGATTATGTTGACCGAAAATATCATGAATTCAGCAGAATGCAAATTTAACAGAAACACCTCGGATTTTAATTATTTTAATGGAGTTTTCGAGCAA
Source organism: Linnaemya tessellans (assembly GCA_951800035.1). Classification (NCBI taxonomy): domain Eukaryota; kingdom Metazoa; phylum Arthropoda; class Insecta; order Diptera; family Tachinidae; genus Linnaemya; species Linnaemya tessellans. Next base: position 21,078,990 of record OX637532.1, on the reverse strand, counting down.
AACTTAATTTGTTGTCACGTTTGCCAATTAGACGGCGAAGTAAAATTCTCTATCTCCTCATCTTTCTTTATCTGTCCCCTCCTTTCTATCTCCGGCGCAATGCACTGCATATGTAGGGGTCATCCCCTAAGTGCTGGTCCGAGATAAAAAAATAAAATAAAATAAAAACCGTCTACTACGAATAAGTCAAAAATCTAAGCGTCAAAACTATCATGTTGTTGGTGTTGCCACAAATTGAAAACAAAATTATTCTTCAAAAACCCTTTAAGAGCCTATTTGGTAACTAAAGGTCTCCCTTTTAAATTGAATTAAGATGTATGGCCTAATTGTTCGAATTTTTAAATTATGTATGAATTTCTATTTGTTGGAATTTTTGTTTTTTTTTTAATTCAGAAAGACATGATAAATATTTCAAGACACAGGGGAAAGTCAATATCACTTTTAGTTATTCAACTTATACAGCAGAGCAGAACAGCTGTTTTCGAAAGCCGCAACGCTTTCATCATCGGTGCTCATGGATCTCCCTTTTGTTTAGCAACATGTTAGCGAGTTAACAATTCAAAGTTTTCCACACCTCCAGTGTGACTAGGATGCCAGTTAGTTTTCTCTTCTATTTTTTATTTGAATTGAATTATAAATTAAATTAATAAAAAATTTTCAGACCTAAATTTGTGAATTATTACACTAGAAAAAAATAATAATTTTTTTCTAATGCTTTTGGATTTGCGTATCACATCTTTAGAGTTGGTGTAAGAGGAATAGGGGAGTTTCTTCATGAAAGAAGGCGTATATGGATTTTTGATAGTAAGTAATCTTAGGGACATGTTATATTTCTTTTAATTGAAAATACAGCTTTCAATTTCTCTGAATTCCATATCATGATTTAGATTTTTAGTACAAATTTGTAAAAGAAATTTGTAGCAGAAATTTATACTCGTAATTGAATTGCATGCCACAGTAATCCTATTAATTTGAAAAAATTTGAATTTTAATTAGATCAGCATAACATGATGATGAATGCATGTTCTTTGAAATGCGATCATCAAGGTCAAATTTGCGGTAGTAAAGCTCATATTGTGTTGATGAAATTTTGTTATCAACAAATAAACACAACCTATTTTCACTTATTGTTCATTATGATTGTTTGCTTTGAGCAGCCATTAGCACTAGTCGTGCTGCTGGGAAAACTTTCCATCCTTGAACGAAACAAAACAACACAAAAACTGAATACAAATGTTAATAACACTTACAAGTTTTTGATATTTCTCCTCTGTGGTCATACTCGTACTATATTCGCTTATAAACAATGTTCCTGCTGTTTACATGATACTAATTTGCTGCTGAAACTTGCTTTTTAAGTTAGTTTCTAAGTACGCAGTTTGTTGTTGTTGTTGTAGTTGCCCCACTTTAGCAAACACAATAAAATTCATCAGTCATTCATCCATTTAAGTAACTTTTGCAAACTTTTAACCACTAAGTGCGATATTCAAGACCGTTTTGTTTGTTTTTCTTGAAGCCAACACCATTGAGAGACGTAAAGCTGCTTTAAACATTTTATGATATCAAAGCGTGTTAATTTTGCGGAAATATCTCGTATAATATTGATCTCAAAAGTACTAAGAACTTTGAAATGAAATAATAGTTTTAAAGTGTATTTATTATATTCCACTAGCCATAGAGAAGAATTTTCGAAAAAAGGGGCTCATGAATTTTCAAAGGTTATAAACCCATATGTATGCTACGTCACTACTAGTATTTATGAATCGGGAAATAATTTTTTCACACAAAATTTTTCAATGGATTAGCATAACAAAACTTCGGTTGCGATATCAGTTTTAAAAATTTAAATGAAATACTCCAGCAATAAAAACAATCGATTCTAGAGCAATAGTCGATCCATTTTTTTCTTGCTAATCAAACCTAAATTAAACTTCAGCAAGAAATACATTAAAAATAAAGTGAAATGGAAAACACCATTCCAGGGTTGGGCAATGGAAACCTTTTTTGTTTTAGTACATAAAAGTGACTAACTAAAACAATTTATTTTCCTTTTTCTTTATATATAAGCGAATTTTATGGTTTTGAAAGGAATCCAATAGTGTTAGAAATCATAAAAGCCAAAAATACCAGTCCAGAGCTGGAAAGCCTGTTTGCTTCAATAACTAAAATTAATTATAAAAAAATAAATAATTAAATAATTTTTTAATAGGGTACTGTGTGGGCTGAAGTAGTAGAACACAAGACTATGAAGAGGAGGGTCCCGAGTTCGAGCCCACGCTGAATCCATGAAATATTGTGTTGAATTCTTCTGATCAGCATTAGTGCATGGTTGTGTTAGTTATTGCCAGCCTGTTTCAATGATGACGGCATAGCACTGGTCACTGAACATAATTGGCCGCTGCCTGACACTATCATGTACTAAAAGCAGAGTAACAGCACCCTCCTTCGTCGCACCTGTAGCAAAGGTTGAAATAGCTACAAAAATCTGTACCCTCAATACTATCCCCTCGTTTTCAGTTCCGGCGCAATGCTTTGCATATATAGGGATCATCCCCTGAGTGCTGGTCCAAGATTAAAAATAAATAATAAGTGCTGACAAACACAATACATATGAGCACTGATGATGAAAGCGTTGCATCTTTAGAAAACAGCTGTTCTGCTCTGCTGTGTAAGTTGAACAACTAAAAAGCTGTTGTTGACTTTCCTTTGTGCCTTGAAATATTTATCTTGTCTTTCTGAATTAAAACAAAAAATTTCGAACAATTAGCCTATAAATCTTAATTCAATTTAATAATTTTTTTTTCTAGTAATCAAAGCTATTGTTTATTTTAGAAAATTAGTGAATTTTTATTTTTGAAAATCAAGAGCAGAAATGAATGTGTAAATTCCAGACTCACGTATATAAGATTCGCCAGAGCTGAGTAAAGAATTCTGACTTCATTTTTTTTAACTTTCCGCCAAGAAAATTGAAAATTTCCAAGAAAATCAGAAAGCTGTCCGTTTAGCAAAAATAAATTTTGCACCACGTGTCGACTTTTTAAAACGCTAGGAAACTTCCCTGAACACAATAAATATAATTAAGATTCAAAGTTTTAAAATTTTTTTTTATAGGAATCGTGGGCCACTTAAAAGCTTAAATTTGAAATAGGCAAAAAAAAAAAATTTAAAATTTTTAACAATTAATATATTTGTTGTGAAGTACAATTATTACGACTAGAGATTAAATATTATTTCATTCGTGGGGTTGCAACGGCTGGCTTTTCAGTGTCCCCTTAAATCGGTACAACTTTCCAGCACTTTTTTAAGTGTATGAGACCGTATCGCGGCAATGGTCTTAAAATGTTCCATTTGTTTTTGATTTGTCGGCATAATAGTTGTCTTTAACGGGATCACACAGAAAATTTAACGTCGACCAAATGTTTGACACCATAAATCGATTGTGGCATGAGATGTGCGGGAAGTTGCACCATCCTGCTGAAACCAAACATCGTTCACTTCAATACCATGAAGAGCGGGCACAAAAAAGATCGGTTACTATGGTGCAATAGGTGTCGCTATTGACTTGACCGTAATGGTTGCACTGTCCTTATTTTCAAAGAAATATGAGCAAATGATGCCACCGATCCACAAGCCACACCAAACAGCCACCCGTAATTTGTGCATGGGCAAGATGACGTGTGGGTTTTCTGAGCTCCAAATAGGGTAATTTTGCTTATTAGTGTAATCATAAAGATGAAAATGGGCTTCATCCAAAAAAGGATTTTTTTTTGGCAAATCAAAAAATTCGAAAAATCGATTTTCGACCAATTGTGTTTGTTTCTGGAAATAAATTCCCCATAAATTCCAACATATCTCAAGCCTAAAGGTGGAAGTCCATACCCTGCATTCATGCGTAGATGCGTTTCATACTTTCTGTGCATTCTATGCGTTAATAAATTCAAGTTACATGCAAAGCGTTTTATACGCCCACCTTTTTTCTATGTTGCACACAAAAAAAAAACATGGTGAAAAAAATATATTTATTTCACCATGACAAGAGTGAAAGAAAAAAGTAATCCACCACCCAAACATATTCTCAATTCGCGTGCGACGCATGGAAAAGTAGAAAGTAAACTTACTTTGATGCGTTGATACGTGTATGCGTTTTGCTGTGTAACTGACCACATACAATTATGCGGATTCGACTTTTTTGTCAGCTGCATAAAAAGGAGGGACGCATGAACGCATGGTATGGACCTTCAGCTTAAAGGCCGAGACACATAGAATCCGTCATACGTTATGCGTCGTCTTTTTTAACTGACATGAACGTACCGACGGAGAAGGTTGGCACAATGGGTACTTTGTTGACGGATATTAAATCAGTTGTTTGTTATCCATTATATATATTTAATTTTTATTTTATTTATTTTATTCAATTTTTTATATATTATTTAATTTTTCCTGAACACAAAATACAAAAAAATTAACTGAAAGAATCTGAAAAACTTATTGATATCTATCAAAGTATTAAACGTACGTCAAAAGTTAAAAGTTGGTCAACTTTCGTACTTTGCGTTGACGCAGAAGTACTGAATGTGAAGGCCGGGCACATAGAATCCGTCATACGTTATGCGTCACCGTTTTTAACTGACACGAACGTACCGACGGAGAAGGTTGGAACAATGGGTACTTTGTTGACGGATATTAAATCAGTTGTTTGTTATCCATTATATATATTTAATTTTTATTTTATTTATTTTATTAAATTTTTTATATATTATTTAACTTTTCCTGAACTCATAATACAAAAAAATTAGTCAAAACAATTTGAAAAACTTACTGATGTCTGTCAAAGTATTCAACGTACGTCAGAAGTTAAAAGTTGGCCAACTTTCGGATCTATCGTTGACGCACACGTACTGAATGTGATAACTCACATAAGAAAACATGTATTTCAACTCAGTTGTCAGTTGAAAAAGGCGACGTACAACGTATGACGTATTCTATGTGTCTCGGCCTTAAATCGCTTCATTTCAGTGGAGATAATAGATGTACTGAATTTTGTTCGAAAGACATAAGTATTGCCAGATGAGAAATAAACGGTGGTTCAAATTTAAACCGATAGATGGCCCACCTGGTATATTCATTCTTAGAACTATAATGTAAAAATTGGTACTTTTCTTACTATTTGTTTTATTTTCGGTACTTTTGCTCTTTTCGAAAAAAAAAACTGTTTTACAAAAGATACACAGTTCTCAGTGATACATGCGAAATCTTATTTATTAATAATTTATAAATATTTATAATCATTTAGATGTTTATCATCCCGGCACATCAGGTACATTTTAAGCTTCGAAATTAATAATTATGCTACATTTTCATGACTTTGCTTTATTTTTTATTTATGAGCTTCACTTTTTTTTATTTTCCAAAACTTTGTTTTACTTATTAAATTTGTATATGAAAGTCTTGGCAAATCTTTGCCCATATCATAAAAATTGTACGTAAAGCTTTTGCACAAAAAGCAATTTATTCTCTGCACAAGTTACTTTTCTTGCTAGACTACAACAACGATTCATATTATTTGCATTGAGTGTGTGTTAAGTTTATGAAAAGAAAATCCTTCAATTTGAATGAAACACTTCTTACATATACACAAACGCATGCACAGAGACATAAGCACTACTCGCATTATATTCTTTATTTTTGTTCATGTTGGTTTTTTGAAAAACAAAATATAAATATAATATATAAATGTTGGAAAAAAATCGTTTACGACTTGTTTTGAAAGCAACTATCAAATCGTAATATATTTCAATTGATAAATAAAATGTTTGTATTTCTGTATTATGAAAGTTGGAAAAAAATTAATAAATTTATAAAATACGAATTTGTTTAGATGAATATATGCACCAAGATGAAAATTTTGCGGTCATTATTAAAAGGACAGGATAACAAATGAATTGAATAAATACGCCTGAAAGCAGACTAGTGTAAAGCTTGTCCGTACCACATACATCAAAGAGATATACTTATTTCTTAGCCCTTATGTTAAATTAAGCATAGTGCTGAGAAAAGACCTCAAATTTTATTACAAACACATTTGCAATTTGATATAAAAACAAGTAAAAACGTTATATTCGACCGGGTCGAATCTTAAATACCCTCCAAATATTTAGTAAGTGAATTTGAAATGTTTAACTTGGTGGGACAGAGTTCCTTTATATAATATCGTACGTCAACGCCCACTAATGGGGGGCGGGGTTCAAAAATATACAATATCATGTTTTCCACAGACGAACGTATGGGCAATGCTAGACCGTCTTAGACTTCATCACAATTCTCTTTGGAGGCTATAAAAACTGTATTTTGGCGGGGTCGCTCTGGAAAAGAAGGGGGAGAGGGGGTAGGGCAGAAACAGATACACATAAAACTGTAAAAATAAAAGCTTGGGATGATTATACACAAATAATATAAAAAAATTTATATATATTTTTAATTGGGTCATTTAGTGGGCAAAGGGGGAGGAGGGGGTAGGGCAGCAACAGGCAGTCATAAAACTCCAAAGATAAATGCTTGGGATGATTATATACAAAATTTAAAAAATAAATTTTTTTTTTGGTAGGGTCATTTAGGGGGCAAAGCAAGAGGTGTGGGGGGGGAGGTAGGGCAGAAATCGGCAGTCATAAAACTCTAAAGATAAATGCTTGGGATGATTATATACAAAATTAAAAAAAAAATTTTTTTTGGTAGGGTCATTTAGGGGGCGAAGGGGAAGGAGGGGGTAGGGCAGTACCAGGTTTCGTCTCAGCTTCGTCATTAAAGCTTAAAAGTGTTATTTTTAAGGAATGTAAGCTTAAGTAAAACAATTTGTTAAATTTTTATGCTATTTTTGCCTATAATAACGCCCACTGAAGTGGGCGGGGTCAAAAAATATTTTATTTTATTTAATGGCTCCAAGTTTAAGACGTTGGACCGTATTTGACATAAAAATATATCATTTGCTTAACAAAATAACCAAAAAACTTTAAAAATTATGTTGTTTTTTCTGGGTTGGTTTAGTTCTTCTTAGGGGAGTTTTTTTCCCTCTTGCCCGATTTAGCCCATCTTCGAACTCAACCTGCTCTAAGCTTTAAGATATATTTTTGACAAATTTCAAGAGTCTAGCTCTTTTCGTTTGGACTGAATCGTGATTTCCACAGACGGACGGACGGAGGGACGGACATGCTCAGTTCGTTCGATTTCATCACTGATCAAGAATATATATACTTTATGGGGTCTGAGATGGATATTTCGATGCGTTACAAACGGAATGACAAAGTGAATATACCCTACGAATTCTTTTTTGGAGGGTATAAAAAACATTTAATATTATTTTTACAAAAACAAAAATATTTCCTAAAGTCTTAACTGCAATAGGGACATTTCATTTGAACTTTCCTTGATATACTTTAGGAGCCAACAAAGAGCTCACATAACACTTCAGGCACATGAATTTCTTGTTGTTAAATATGCATAATTTGTTTTAAAACGAATTTGAGAGTGTAAATAATTATTTTTTTTTTCTCTACACTTTTTCTCGCCCCTTCACAGACAATATGCTAGTGTTTTGTTTTTCTAAATATTTTCACTCAATGATCATTATTCCAGCATCACCCATCCCCTTTCATTTTAATATAATAAAACTTGTCTATAAAACTTATTTTAAGAATGAGTTTATTTTCAAGTTAAGCTCTTTAAAATCATATATTATTTAACTGCTTGCCATTTGTATGCTTAAAGGTATTACACAACAGGTAATTTATTGTCTACACATGCAGTAGAGTAGAGTGCTCTACACTCGTAATATATAATTGCACAGAAGTAGTTAAACATACAGCATAAAATATATGTTTTTGCCATCCGCTGCGTGTTGTTAAATTTTACAGCTCATTTTAAACTCAAACTGAATGTTAACGCACATACATACGCATTCATGTAATACCTCTGGCTTCAGTGTATGTATATTTCTCATAAGTATAAGTACTTATTTTGGCATTATTATGATTATACGCTTATTTAGCATAAAAGAAAATCACTGCGTAAGTATTTTGACTTTTGAGTTTTATGGCGGAGAAAATTGCAAAAGTAGCAGGTCTTAAAGAAAACGAAAATTATTTTGTTAAAATATGTGTATTTTCTAACTGCTTTCGAATGCTTGTGTGGCATTAACACTTTTATTGGATTTTAATAAAAATTTTTAGAGCATAAGTGAAAAGAATATGTTGCATATGACTGACTAGACATTTCATAGCAAAGAACATTTAACAACCTTTTGCTGGTAATGAAATTAAGTCTACATGTTTAATATTTTATTTAGAATAAATTTTATCATAAATTATATTATTTGAGGGTTTTGAGTATAAACACACAAGCGTAAACACACATTTAATGTCGAATTTTGTACCCAAAAAAGTTGTTTTGCAGGGAAGTCTGATAAACTGCTTTCATTTGAAGAAAACGGCATCTGAAAGTTATCGATTGTTGGTAGAAGCTTACGGTCAACATGCACCAACACAAAAAAATAACTTGCGAACGATGGTTCGCGCGATTCAAAAGTGGTGATGTGGACACAGAAGACAAGGAGAGGGCTGGTCAGCCAAAAGATGACGAATTGGAAGCATTACTCGACGAAAATTGTTGTCAAACGCAAGAAGAACTTGCACTTGCATTGGGAGTTACACAACAAGGCATTTCCCTTCGTTTAAAAGCATTGAAATTCATTCAAAAGCAAGGAAATTGGGTCCCATATGAATTGAAGCCGAGAGACGTTGAAAGGCGATTTTGCATGTCGGAAATGATGCTTGCACGCTACAAAAACAAATCATTTTTGCATCGTATTGTTGCTGGTGATGAAAAATGGATACATTGCGATAACTCCCAACGCAAAAAGTCATATGTAAAGCCCGGCCAACTAGACCAAATCAAGGGCGAAGCAGAATATCCACGACGCCAAGGTAATGCTCTGTATTTGGTGGGATTAGAAGGGTGTTTTGTATTATCAGCTGTTGAAATCGGGTCAGACGATCACAGCGGATCTGTCCCGAAGACAATTGATTCGTTTGAAGAGAGCAATCAACGAAAAACAACCAGAATATTCGACCAGATATGAGGCCATAATGTTGCATCATGACAACGTTCGGCCACATGTTGTAAAACCGGTCAAGAACTATTTGGAAAACAGTTGATGGGAAGTTTTGGCTCATCCGCCTTATAGCCCAGACCTTGCCCCTGCTGACTACCATTTGTTTTGATCGATGCAGAACGCCCCTACTGGAACAGGGTATCAGAAATTGGCTTGATTCATTCTTTACCTGTAAACCGGAGCAGCTCTTTTGAAGCGGAATCCTTATGCTGCCAGAAAGATGGGAAAAAGTAGTAGCAAAAAAAAAAAAATAAAAATAAATAAAATTAATATTATTTTGTCTATTGTTCGGCTAAAGGTCATGTTTTTGATAAAATTAATAAACATTAAACATTTTCTTTTTATTTAATCTTTATTTAATTTTAATAATTATTGCTGATCATCCCAATATTTCGAATAGCTTCGCTATTCATCTTCATGGAAAACAATGTAAATAAAATTGACATTATGAACTTGTAGACCCATTACAAAATAAAATCAAACTATTTTTGGCTGTATCGCATTTTATATAAATTTGACGGGCATGCTTCTGGTGTATATACGAGTAAATACATCCCACCCTTGATTTTCAATACTAATTAATTTTGGTTTTCTAAAAAATATGTTTGATTACCAAAAGAAAAGAAAAACTTGTTTTATTAACTTGTGCTAATATTCAAGGTAAAGTTTACTGCCTTTTTAACAAAGTCGAATGAATTCTCTTTTTCGTAGGAATATATTTTTTTATAAAAAATTTGGCCCCCTGCGTCTTTTTGCTGTGTCTCAATATTCCAAATAACAATTGTTTCCACAATTGAGGAGACAATACCGAATCACTGAGTGATCTCAAGGACGCTATACTAGCGGGAGCTAGTGTGAGGGGGAAATACAGACAATTACCATATAATAATCTTTTTATAAATAAGTAAATATTTCTTAAGACTTTATTACCTTCCCTGCTGTATTGTATTTAAATTGTGTATATATTTCGTTGTATTATCTACATTATTTTTACTGCTTCTTGGCACTTAATTAATTTCTTTATTAATATATTTAACAAAATTTCTTTTAGTCTGGCCTCAATTTATAACATGACACTCTTGCCTACTCTTTCTTATTTTTATTTAGCTTTCGTTGGATTTCAGTTATACAATTTATTGTATGACTGAATGTGCGAAATGTAGAATGGGGGTGATCGCTGTGGAGATGTGTGAATTTATTACAAAAATATATATAGTATAACAAACTGTTCCGCATGGAAATTGTTAAAATTATTATGTAGTAAGAATTTTAACGAACATTTTATATTGCTATATTAAATTGAATTATATTAATTGAATTCTTCATGTCCCATTTTTCTGAATTTTTTGTTCCATACGTTCACATGTACTTAAGTAGGAAATTCAAACCAAAAAAGTTTGACTTAGGTATGATGGAACAAAAAATTCAGAAAAATGGGACATGAAGAAAAAATAATCAAACGGTAACACGGGTATTATAACAATAACATGTTAACATCAGCTTGATACAGTTCTCGTATTCTTTTTCACAATAAAATTTGTGTAAATAGGAACTGTTATCACAGTCAACTAAGCCACCTAATAAGTGGTGACAAACACAATACACATAAGCACTGATGATGAAAGGGTTGCGTCTTTCGAAAACAGCTGTTCTGCTCTGCTGTGTAAGTTGAATAACAAAAACTGATGTTGACTTGCCTTTGTGCCTTGGAATATTTATCATGTCTTTCTGAGATTTAAATTAAAAATTTCGAACAATTAGCCTATAGAATCTTAATTCAATTTAATGTTAGAATTATTTTTTAAGAAAACAGAAGACAAGTATTTTATAATTGGCACAAAACAAATAATTAAATGTAATCTATGTAGCATTTATATTTGAAATTATTGATTTTTTAGTAAAGAACCAAATAATTTTCCTACAAGTCCTTTTTCTTTGAGTATTTAATGTTGCCTCATCTGCTGTGCTGTTTGTAGTGAAGTTTTTTTTTTTTGTGAATTATATGAGTGTTTCTAATTACTATGCAATACCAATAGAATGGCATAGAATTAAAAAAAATTTCACACAGAATTAAAACCTTTAACCATATAGTATCCACATAGACATATAATTGTGTGCTATTGGCAAATAAAGTTTGCTTCATTGCCAGTATCAATTACAATGGCAAGAGTAATTGTGAGAAGTAAATTACATTTATTGTACATACAAACAAAGGCACGTATATATGTGTATGTGTATATAGCTATCTACATATATAGTTAAAATGATAAATGTAAATAGTATACAAATATAACCCATGATATTTATATCAGTGTATCCTTGAAAATTTTTTCAAATGTTAATGCTTAAATGTTGCATGTATTAACGTTTGTGTGCATTTATGCATATTATTTTGATTTTCTTCGTCTGTTGGCTGTACACTCAGCCAGTATGACCTTGTTTTTGGTTCTAGCTCAGGTGTCGGTTTCATAACAATTTTTTTATAATATATATATATATATATATATATATATATATATATATATATATATATATATATATATATATTTTTTTTTTTTTTAAATCCCTATAAAAATTTATAACTTGCAGTATTTTAGCTGCAAAGTGCAGAAAATAATAAATTAAAAATATATAATATAATCTTCTATATAATATCTATTTCAAATAATCCAACTAAGTTAAATATTGTCATATTAATAACATTTGCATTTAAATGGGATATTTATGAAGGTTGTGTAATAAAGCAATTGGCACACCAGTACGTATGAGTTATTTTGAAGTGAATATACTCTGACACATATTACGTATACGTAATGTTTAGTTTAATTTTTGTTTGTGATGTAATAACACATTAAATTTGATGAGCCGCTATCACGCAAACAGCATGTGATCTGAACGTAGTGATAAAAACGTAGCATTAAAACATTTAAGTCTTTTTTAAGTTTTTATTCTTTAACAAATACGAGTATATCTGCTAAGATGAAGGAATTTTTTTTTTAAATTGTTATATGTTTATGAGATAAAAATTTTATATCGCTAAAAGAAAAGTTTTTAGTATGAAATATATTTGGCGGAATTATAAAAATTTTTATACAATGAAGTCTATAAATATTGCAACGTGAATAAATATAATTATACCCGAAAGTTACAGTCCAACCATTTCGATTTTATTTCCTTAATAACTTGCTTCATGTGGCTTTAGTTGAAATTTTTACACACTGAAGAAGTTTTTATGCTGGTAGGTGTAGAAGTAGCTTTCTCTTAGTTATTATTATTATTTTTTAATTTATTTACGATGTCTGTTCAAAAAACAAATTACATTTTTACGTGTCTCAAAAAACATTGTGGGTGCTGTTGGCTGAAGTAGTTAGAACACAAGACTATAAAGCGGAGGGTCCTGAGTTCAACCCCGCGCTGAGTCATGAAATATTGTGTTGAATTCTTCTGATCAGCATTAGTCCCCCCGGGGATGCCGTTGGGGAGCTTGGCTATGATGTCGGGCCTCGCTCCAGCACAGATCCGGGGAAAATAAGAAAGGAGGTCTAAGGACGCCTCGAACTAATTAAGAGTTCAAAAGTCAATAGAAAGTTAAAACCTATAATGGTTGGCTTTCGAGGGGTTATTCTGTTTTTCAGTCATAACTTTTGCAGGTAGCCCCGTAAAACTTATATGTTACTGCCCAATCTCTAAAACAGTGGAACGGATGTGCATATAAGAATCTAAAAGAAGTAGGTTCGCCTACGAGCCTGAGTAAGAATTGGCAGGTGAAGCGACACCTGAGTTTGGGTAGAAAAGAAACTAAAGTCGATAGAAAGTTTATAGAACCTACACTGGTTTGACTTTCGAGACTTTACCAGTAGTTACAACTGGTACCACGGGACCCAGTACAAGCCCCGCAGTTTACTGCTGCTGGATATTGGTGAGGTCTCCCTCGGGAGTACACGTGGTGGCTGTGGTAACCAACTTGGTGGAAGGTTTGTCAAATAAAATTCTATTGGGCGACTTTTTGTAGTTCATAGAATTAAGATCATCTAGATAGGATCGGCACTTTAGCAAGGTGTTAGATCATGGGACTTACCAAATCATGTCTAGAAATTGCCACCTGGGCGACCCGAGGTCGCCTTCGTGTGGATCTTGGGTTCTAAGAGGGGTGCTAGTAACACTTATTTTTTCACCCGGTGTTAAGAGCACCGTCAGTTTGAGCCGTATGGCAGGTACTGACGTAAATCATTGGCGTATTGACCAGCATTAGTGCGTGGTTGTGTTAGTTGTTGCCAGCCTGTTTCAATGATGAAGACATAGGCACTGCTCACTGAACATAATAGGCAGCGACTGACACTATCATGTAATAAAAAAGCAGAGTAACCGCACCCTCCCTCGTCAGTTCTGTAGCAAAAAAAAATTAGCCGGCGAAGTAAAAAGGTTGAAATTGCTACAAAAAATTCTCTATCTTCTCATATTTCCTCATCTGTCCCCTCAATACTATCCCCTCGTTTTCACTTCATCCCCTGAGTGGTGGTCCAAGATAAAAAAAAAATAATTTATATATTCATCATGTTCTCCTCAGATAAAATACACTTAGGATTTTTTTTTTTCAATACTCCGAGCATAACCTTGATCTGTCTGAGCCATTCGTCTTAAAATCTCGTTCTCTTATGCTATAATGCGAAAGCATAATCTACATAAATTAAAATTATCAAAAACTTTTGTATTAATGATATATATAAAAGAAATAAAATACGCTGCAGTCATGCTTGCTAATGCTATTGGAATATCCTATCAGTGATCTGGAAACCACTTCAAAAGAAAATTTTCTCATTGGTGAATTTGGATTATTTAACAACAGAAAATACGTTAAAATAACTAAAACTTATTACAGACGTGATGTCTTGAAGGCCACTTGTTTTAAAGATTATGAGGTATTTGTGATGCCTCCCTAAGAAAGAAAGTCCCAAATGCCAAGATAAGGACCGAATCTGTGAATGAGTTTCTAGTTTTTGTGTTAATCTAGGAAAAAAGCTAAGTTTTTTAAAACTACTAAAATGAAAATGGATACATAACATGTACATAATTATATTATATATGATACATAATAGCTCCAGTTCAGGCATTATAATCAAAAACCTATAATTTTTTAAAACTTATAGGTTTTTGGTGTCAAAACTAGAATGGAATGTCATGAATAACCCGTTATAGTGTGTAAACAGATATGCAAAATGTCTGTTGCCAGAAATATACATTTAAAAAATAAATTTAATCAAAATATCGCTTTATCAAATCACAATAAACTGTCAGAGAAAATGATTCTAAAAATATACTTTTGTTCTGTGAAATTTCCTTTGAATGCCTGCATATAGAAATTTGCAAATATGTTAACAATTTCAATGTTTAGCGAAATATGTGCGAGCACATACATAAAAATTTCCACTCAATGAATTTAACAGGCAGCATACACTTAGCCCCTGCTTACATGGTAAATTTTTATTAAAACAAAATCCTTAATATGCATAATTATGACTTTTATTTGTTTAATAAATTTTTGTCAGAATATATAAAATGAATAGCACAAATGTGCCTTGAACTTTTTATATTTATTCAATAAATCTTTAATTAATTCGTTATATAAGTGAATGAGATTTTTATTATAAATATATTTTTTTGGCAAGTGAGAAGGGTTTAAAATGCTTTCTCACTTACACTAAAACAATCCCTCCCCCTTTTCTGATGTGTTTGCCTTCATGGAACCGTTTACTGATGACATAGCAACAGCGTCCTGGAAATGACTCTGCCCACAAAAAACACTAATTTAGTTTTATTATAAAATTATAAGATTTCAGTTAAGAATTAAAATTTTTAGGCACAAGGGAATCTTTATGATATAATTTTCCCAAATATAGTGTACGAAAAATCAGGTTTTCCTAAAAGTTATTATAAAAAAAATAAAAGATTCGAGGTATAAAGAAAATAATTGTTCGGGTATACATTTTTTTATTATTTTGTTAGCCGACCAAGGAAAATGCAGAATCAATTTTGTTCCCAAACGTAATAGAATTCTGTCATGGCACGGCTGCGTATGATTAATATTTGTTTGTATAGAATCGTATTACTCATACGTCTTAAACATTGACTTAGAAACAAAAAATCTTACGTTACGGACGTTTTTTTCCCGGTTAGGGTATTTGACATTTAAATTGTTTATTATATTAAAGACTTATTCATTAAATGTGTTTCACAAGTGGAAAGAATTAAATAAAATACGTTGGGTGGTTGATTGACAGCTTTAATGGCACAAGTATTTACATTTTTTTTATTTTATTGCATATCTCATTTAAATCTATATTTTTATGGGTATCAAAATATTATTATTATAAGACTTAGAACAAATAGCGTGTAGAACTGGGTATAAGTGTAATTTATATTTCCACACGCATGTTATTTTTAAATATGTGTATAATATTCCATATTATTGTTATTAGCACACATAGAAACATACTTACAAACATGAACGGGCTTTCTTTGTTGAAAAGTTTTTGAAGCGTTAAAAAATGAATTTTTGGCAAAATTATTTGCAAATTTCATTGTATTTATGCACGGTGAAAAAAATTAATTATTATAATAAAAATACCAATTCAAGACCTAATGGAAATTTTTTATGCAATGCAGAAGTGTTTACAACAAGAATAAAATTTAATCAGCCAAAATTAGTGTAATTTTTAGTTAAATATCTGGCTCAATATTGCACTAAAATATTTCAAATTCCTAACATTTGCTGCACCATATTCATTTCAAAGTAATTTCACCAGCCCAAAAATTGCCAAAGGAGTTACTCTAAAGCCAGTTGAAACGAAAAAACTTTAAATTGTCCTAGAGAAGAGCAGAAAAGGAATGAATATTGTAATAGAAATATTAAGTTTTCCTATAGCCTTAATCATGTACTAATAGGATAACACAGTATTAGATATTCTTAAAAAGGCTTCTCTACCATCAAAAGTTTGCTACCAGGAACTAATTAAGTTTGCATTAATCTGTTACAAGTTATACAATTTGGAAACAAGTAAATAATATTGTGTGACAGAAATTGATAGAATTATTAAAACAAACAAATACAGGAATAAACTCTGTCTCAACAATTTTCCCATTTACTTTTATTTCATGTCATTAATACTTCAAACGCATTGTATTAGAAACACGTGCAAAATACTTTTGGATCAAATTGAAATAATTTCTCTGGTCATTGACTGATACAAGTAATAACTTATGTTTTTCCCACATGAAAAGAAAATATGTATATGCCAATGAGTGTGGTGTTGTTGTTCATCCAATCATTTGATATCAATCTGATAATAAATCCTTTATATTTATTCCTTCAAGTTATTATTAGTTAAATAAACTCGGCATTAATATAACACAGATATTGCTTTTCTTACCACAGTCTCATACTGCGCAAACAGTTGGATATGTAATTAGTTTTGTGTTCTTTTTAGTGTAAATTAAGATTTATTTCTGTTGTATATAAAAACAATATTCATGGCATTTATTATGCATTAATGTAATTACTACTAAAGCCTAGCGTTACGGGTATCTTGTTGTGTATCACACAATACAATAACAATTGTTGTCTAAATTGTTAGGAATAAAAGTATAACAGCCGCCGATGTCGCAATTATTGAAATTTATTTTTGTTTTATATATTATTGTATTCTGATATTTTTAAGCTTAAGGTCTCTTTATTTTAGTTTAATTTTTAATTTCAATATATCCTTTGTGTGACTTCTTCAGGAAATTAATTATTTCATTTTATTTCCTGAAGAAGTCACACAAAGGAATGACGAAATATTGAAATTAAAAATTTAACTAAAATAAAGAGACCTTAAGCTTAAAAATATCAGAATACAATAATAATTAAAAAGAGGTCAAGAAACCAGAAGAATTTTTAATGTTTTATATATTGTTCATTCGATTACACAAATTAAAAAAAAAAAAAACAAATGAAATAATAAAAAAAAAAATTTTAAGAAATTTTATCCAAATACATACAGCCTAATTCATAAAAATTTCCTTGGTTAATAAGCGGCTTCTTAAGTTAATTCTTGTATCAAAATTTGTCTTATTGTGCTATTGCAATTTGAAAAAAAAAAACAAGTAAAAACGTTGTATTCGACCGGGTAGAATCTTAAATACCCTCCAATTATTTAGTAAGTAAATTTAAAATGTTTAACTGGGTGGGACAGAGTTCCTTTAAGACATCTCTGTCTCCAATTTTAAATCTCTGTTTTGACAGAGTCATTTCGGGAGGGACCGTGGGTGAACATCTCAGCTTCTTATAGACTTAAGGAATAAAAAAGATGTGTGGTGTCGTGGAACACCGGATATGAACGAATCTCCTTTTTATAAAAATATTAATTTTAAGTTATTTTCGAGGTATAAAGAAAATAATTATTCGGGTATACATTTTTTTATTATGATTTTTTTTTCACCGACCATCGAAGATACAGAATCAATTTTGTTCCCAAACGAAATTTAATTCTGTCACGGCACGGCTGCGTATGATTAATATTTGTTTGTATGGAATCGTATTACTCATACGTCTTAAACAATGATTTAGAAACAAAAAATCTTACGTTACGGACGTATTTTCACGGTTAGGGTACCCCTCCGCATCGTCCCATAAGGAACTTCGTTCCAAAACATCAGCCATTATTATAGCTTTTTATAGGCTTATGCTAGAGTTAATGTCGACGTCGTCGACGCCGTCAAATGTCAAAAAAAAAGTTGAATCGTATGAAATTGTATGAGAGCAGTTAATCTCAACGCGTTGCAACGCCGTAAAAGTTCAATCTATTGCAACTTTTTCGGCGTTAAAACGCCGTCAACGGCGTCGACATTAACTCTAGCATTAAGGAATACAAATTCTTCAATATTTACACTATTTTTGCTTATAATATCGTACGTCAACGCCCACTAAAGGGGACGGGGTCCAAAAATAGACTATATAATTTTTTCCACTGACGAAAGTATGGGCAATGCTAGATGGTCTCACACTTCATCACTGATCAACAGTATATATACTTTATGGGGTCCAATTCTTTTTGGATTGTATTAAAACTGTATTTAGTCGGGGTGTCTGTGGCAAGGGCCGTGGGGAAGACATTTCACCTTTTGCCATATAACTCTAATGGTGGATAATTATATGTAAAATTTATTTAAATTTGTCTTTTTTGATAGGGTCATTTAGGGGGCAAAGGCGGAGGAAGGAGTAGGGCAAATGAGTACCAGGTTACCTCTCATCATTGTCATTCAAGCTTAAAAATTTAATTTTTAAGGGATATAGGCTTAAGTAAAACAATTTGTTACATTTTTACACTATTTTTTTGCATATAATAACGCCCACTAAAGGGGGCCGGGTCCAAAAATTATTTTTTTTTTATTTTATGGCTCCTAGTTTAATGCGTTGGACCTACTTTTACTATTAAAATATATCATTTGCTTAACAAAATTACAAAAAAAAAAACGTTAAAAAGTATGTTGTTTTTTAGAGGTTGGTTTGGTTCTTCTTAGGGTAACTTTTTCCCATCTCCGAACATGTGCTATCCTTCAAGATATATTTATACCAAATTTCATAGTCTAATTGTTTTTGTTTGTACTGAATCGTGATCATGAATATATATACTTTATGGGGTCTCAGATGGATATTTCGCTGCGTTACAAACGTAATGACAAAGTGAATATACCCTCCAAATTCTTTTTTGGAGGGTATAAAAACTTATAAAATCAATTTGTTAACAAGTTTATTTCCAGAAGTGGCCTTCTTCACTAGCATCCTTGTTTAGGAGATTTAACATCCTTGGATCACCTTTTATGGGACCATGTGAAATTATTGATTGTGCTAGTTTCATGATTATAAAAATATTCTAAATATTCAACTTTTAATAAAATAACTTGAATTGAATACAAATTCTAAAACAAATAATTTGCAGATTACAGATTTGAACTTGAGTCTAAATAAAAAAAATCTTATCTTAATAACAAATTAATTAAACTCGAAAATTTTAAATTTATATTCCAATCAGCAATTCTTGTAGTATTGAAAGTCAATATTGAAGCACACTATTGACGAGATCAGACAAGCAGATTTATGACACAAATAAGTAAACAATTTGTCTGACGTCGGAATCGACCATGTAGCGGATATATGCCGGAAAGCATATTTAAAAAATTAAAACCGTCAAATTATGCACCAGATTCTAATATGAAAAATTTCATTACAACAATATTTTTTTCCATCTTATTTTATTATTAGTTTCAGATCTCAAACAGCTAAGAGAAAAAATAGGGATTATGAAAAAGTTATGACAAGAAAGTCATTATGAGGCTGTCACAATTTCGACGACCCAACTCTCGGTAATATTTTCAACAAAAAAGTTTATTTTTCCGTAACCACAATATGACCTTCTTTTTGTTAAACTTTATACAAAACTACATACCAAATTGTTGTAAGCAACATAAACTCCTTGACGCATCTCTTTTAAACTTTTGTATTCATACAATTTGTTTTGTTAAGTCTCCACCTTCTAATATTTAATAACTTAACATAAATGGAATTTTAAATCAGGAATAAAGCCTTTTTTGGGTTTAATTTTCATTTGGAGTTCTTGGAAAATTGAATAACAGCATCAAGTAATTGTGAAGAAAAAAAAAAGGTTAACAATTTTTTATTTGCATATTTTGAATGGCAAATGGTCATTATATAGGAAAATGCACAAGAGTTTGTTTAATTTAAGTTTATTTTTTTTCAATTAAATTTTGCAAAGGACAAAAATTGTGAAAAGAGTGGAAAGTTAGCAGTTGTAATAAAAAAAATCTGTAAAAAATACATATAATGATCATGTGTTATGAATATAAAAATATATTATGAATTTTATATTAACAAGTTTAAATTAATTTATGCCATCCCCCCCCCCCCCCCCCATGATGCTCATCTGATTAGATAAAACATTTTTTTTTCAAACAGCTCTCTCTAAAACTGTGGCTCAAAAAATCAATGAAATTCTTTTAATAAAAAATAACAAGCCTTGAATGGGATCTAACAAAAAGAAATATATTAACAAGCAGGAACAATATTTTCAGATCATCAAAATAAGTTCATGATTCTTGTTATTAGTTAATAATAGAAATTAATTATGAATAGGCTGTTTTCTCTTAATACAGTTTTAACTCCCTAAGCCGCTAGTACAATTTGTACCCTAAAGAAAATTAATTAAAGTAAAAATTATCTACCTGAATACCACATCAACTACCCCTAAACTAAGGAGCTCCTTTGATTACATGTTGCTTGAAAGGGATTTTGACAATGTGTCTAAAGTCCTTATACCATCCAGCTGGGAATTGAAAGGAGTGGAAATGAGAAGAGAATACGAAGTTAGGATATGCACTAATAAATCAAGAATAAACTGTGATATCGGCTTTCTGTTCAGATGATCTTCGGTTGGAGTACCCCACCGTCTTCTTGACGAAGCCGGAAAATGTCGCACTGAGATGGTGGATGTAAGGTAGCCGGGAAGTGGGCTGATTAACAAAAATATATATCACAATGGGCCTTTATGGCCTCCGAGTGTTTTCTCGCTAACTGTGGGCAACCCTATTTTTAACCTAACAAAAAGAGTAAAGGGCAAAAATTGGTATTTTAGGCAGCACTCGTGCCCATAGGATAACAAATTATTTATTCAAGTTGAGCAAAGCAAGGAAGGCTAGGCCTTCAAGCCGAGCTTCTACTCATGTGGGGCCCACTACTCAGCGACTATTTCCCAGGTAATAAAAGAGCATCGAATCAATAGCCACAGTGAACAGGAGTATGTTTGGAAATAAAATTGTCGCAAAATTTATTTTGTAATAAAGCTACTGCGCTGTTATTCCGTCTTATTGAAAAAAAATTTTTGTTGACCTCTACCTGACAAATTGTTGAAAACGAAAATTTACTGTGCTAACGAAAGAAATAGGTACCGATGATGACGCACTAAAGGGAAATTTTTATTATTTTTAGCGAGTTAAACTCACCAATAATCACTTTAAATTTCCTAGATATTTTTTTAGACCCTTCAAAAAAGAATTGGAGGGTACATTCACCTTGTCATTCCGTTTACAACGCAGCGAGATATCCATCTGGGGTCTCAGATATATATTCTTGATCAGTGATGAAATAAAAGACGATCTGAGCACGACCGTCCGTCCGTCTGTGGAAATCACGATTCAGTCCAAACGAAAAGAGCTAGACTCTTGAAATTTGGCATAAATATATTTTAAAACATAGAGCAGGTTAAGTTCGAAGATGGGCTAAATCGGGCAAGAGGGAAAAAAGTTCCCCTAAGAAGAACTCAACCAACCCAGAAAAACAACATAATTTTTAAAGTTGTTTGGTTATTTTGTTAAGCAAATGATATATTTTTATGTCAAATACGGTCCAACGCCTTAAACTTGGAGCCATTAAATAAAATAAAAATATTTTTTGACCCCGTCCACTTCAGTGGGCGTTATTATAGGCAAAAATAGCATAAAAATTTAACAAATTGTTTTACTTAAGCCTACATTCCTTAAAAATAACACTTTTAAGCTTTAATGACGAAGCTGAGACGAAACCTGGTACTTCTATGCCCTACCCCCTCCTTCCCCTTCGCCCCCTAAATGACCCTACAAAAAAAATTTTTTTTTGTTAATTTTGTATATAATCATCCCAAGCATTTATCTTTACAGTTTTATGACTGCCGATTTCTGTCCTACCCCCCCCACCCCTCTTCCTCTACCCACTAAATGACCCTACCAAAAAAAAAATTTTTTTAAATTTTGTATATAATCATCCCAAGCATTTATCTTTAGAGTTTTATGACTGCCGATTTCTGCCCTAACCCCCCTCCCCTCTTCCTTTGCCCACTGAATGACCCTGCCAAAAAAAATTTTTTTTTTAATTTTGTATACAATCATCCCAAACATTTATCTTTAGAGTTTTATGACTGCCTGTTGCTGCCCTACCCCCTCCTCCCCCTTTGCCCGCTAAATGACCCTATTAAAAATACATAAAATTTTTTTTTAATTTTGTGTATAATCATCCCAAGCATTTATTTTTAGAGTTTTATGTCTACCTGTTTCTGCCCTACCCCCTCCCCCCTTTGCCCTCTAAATGACCCTATCAAAGAAAAAATTTTTTTAATTTTGTATATAATTATCCCAAGCATTTATTTTTAAAATTTTATGACAAAGGTGAAATGTTTCCCCTCAGCCTTTGCCAGAGCCACCCCGCCAAAATACAGTTTTTATAGCCTCCAAAGAGAATTGTGATGAATTCGAAGACGGTCTAGCAATGCCCATACGTTCGTCTGTGGAAAACATGATATTGTATATTTTTGAACCCCGCCCCCTTTAGTGGGCGTTGACGTACGATATTATATAAAGGAACTCTGTCCCACCAAGTTAAACATTTCAAATTCACTTACTAAATATTTGGAGGGTATTTAAGATTCGACCCGGTCGAATATAACGTCTTTACTTGTTTTTTGTTTGTTTTGTTTTTACAAAAAAGCAATCAGCAGAATTTAGACTAAAAATCTGGTGTATGTTTTACTGACATACATTCATGTATATAAATATATTTACAGCAGAAAATTCTGAATGTTTTCAACTGGAAAAATTATTTTCCCCCTAAACCGTCAAACATATAATTCTAATATAATACATTAAATAGTCATATATCAAACATTATAATCATATATGATTTCAGCTGGTTTTTTATTATATTTTGGTTTAAAAGGTACATATTTGTGGAAATATATAATTTTAATCAGCTTTATGTCATCTAAAGTTTTCAGTTGGCTAATGTTTGCTAAAGTAATATTTCACATGACTGACAAAGAACTACCTAAAACTTTTTCTTTCATTTAAAAATGTTAATATATATTTTTTTTAATATCTTAAGTATTAAGTATTTATTATATATTAAAAGTTTTTCAATTTCAAAGTTTTACAATCATTAAGTAAGTGTCTTTGTATATATTATGTTAATTTGAAACAACAATAATATCTGGATTTAAATTATATGAAAATATATATGTTTCTGCACATGTCATCATTGTTCTTATTATTTAAGCCTTTATTTGTGTCATATTATTGTATTCATATGTAAAGCAAAATTGAAATAAACACTACATTAAAAGAAAGCAGGGTAGAGGACTCTTGCATAATACACAGCACACAGCCATACAAATACCTTAAAAAAACACTGCATAGCACATACACAATATCACAATAGGCTTTTAAATGCAAGAATTTTTAAAAGGCTGAGGATTGACATAAATGTCTCTAGACTCTAGAGTGTATTAAAGAGGAATGAAAAATGTTAATTCTAACTGGAGTACAGGCACACAAACGTGGTGTTGTGTATGTTGATATTTTTGAAATGGTTCATGTGCTTTTTTTTTGTATTTTACACATTTAACACATCATCATTTCTTTGTTTCTTTGATTGTTTTGCAGAAGTTTTGGTAAATATCAAAACAGTATGGTTTCTTAAATTTTTTATAATTTTTACCTGGAAAAAAGGGTAGAAAGTCATGTTTACATTCATACAAAAAAAAAAATCATGAATAAAGGAGAAATTGCTTGTTTTTTTTTGCAGCTAAAATTTTAAAGGTAACGATTACTCGCATTCCACTATGTTGCAAGTAAACTACGGAATATATTATACCAATTGTACTGAACGTACCTGCCCTACAACTGGTAGCAATAGGAAGGAAGGAAGGGTGCACAAAGTTCCTGTGTCCTTGACTGGTTATATATATTTTTAATTTATGGCCCTAGGTTTCATTAATTATTTTCGCGTCCGATTCTTTAGAAGTCGGTTAATAAAAATTGCGAATATTAATCTCTTTTGCTGACTTAAAACCTTTTTGCGGGCTTTGGCCAGAATTAATCTCTCAATATTTTAATTTTTTTTTTGATACAAGAATATTTATGTTCAGCTCACCTCATTTAATGCATAAAAAGCATAGCTGGCCTTAAACAAGTATATGACATTTAAATTTCAACATTCTAAACTTTCGTTTTTAAAGAAATGTAAAGCATACAGTAAATAACAAACTTTATTTAAGTGAAAATTTCATTTTTTGAAACCAGCATCAACATATAATACAACAGCAGCAGAACCAGCAACCTTTTTACAAAAACAAAAAAAAAACAAATAAATATTGTTTGTATATGAAAAAAAGGACACCTGCAGGTATGAAAACGACTCGTCAGGCAAACTAAAGTTGAGTAATTAAAAAAAAATGTGTATACGAGCTAACAACTTTAAGTTTCCTAAAATTGTATATGTTAAAGAGGGGGGAAAGTTTATCAAAAATAAATATGCAGGCAACCATTTTGCCGAAACTTAATATCTAAGTTTTTGTGTACCGTCTTGTTTGTATTTAATCCCTTGGACACTCAAAACTTTTACATTATCAAATATTTATATGAATACATGTTTTCGAAATTATATATTTTTAGAGTATTATTTTAGTCTGTATTCTAATTCGTTTTGGCTAACGTGTAAATTGATTTGAAAGGTTGGCTGGCATAAAAGAGATTTTTAATTATCAAAAAATAAAATGTTCTTGACTTAAATAAGTATTTCCTGGCAACAAAAAGCCGCATTAAAACTAAATTATATAGAAAGGTTACGAGTAGCATGTGTTGCGCAGAAGATTTCATGGTTGACTTAGACTGAGGTACAGGCGAATCCGCTTTAGCGCAACACGCTTTACTGAAAAAAATCAGATTACTGAAAACGATACAAATCCCCGCACTGATATTAAACGCAGCTAGTCTTATTCACTTCGCTTTAGCGAAACATCGCTTTATTCAAACTATCGTATTACTGAAAAGCAAGCCCACAACTACGTTTTGTATGAAACTTACTTCGCTTTAGTGAAAAAATAAACCATGACAAAATTATTTATTAGAAATCGATTGCATAACTTAAGGCTGAAAAAATTGTGCATGTTTTGTCCGTTAACAAATTAAATGGCAAATTGTATTTGTCCTTTTCGCTCTTACGTACTTTATTGTATTTTTCTATTTTATTGTCAATGCAAGTGGCTAGACATTTTCGAGGAATTCGTGAAAAATTTCAACAACAAAATGTGCACATGTGTATGCATGTGTATGTTTTACTGATATTAAGAAGTACGCTTTACTGTAACAAATTTCAATAATCCGAACTACGTTTTATAGAAAAAATCGGATAACTGAAACAAATTGGGGTTTGGTTATTTCCAGTAAAGCGGAATACGGTTCTGTATTCCTTCTTCCTTCATAATAAAATAATATTGGGAGTTTTGCAAAACATAATTTTGTTCCTGCATATATATTTTCATATTATTATATGGTTTTATTTTTCTGTAGTATAAAAATTGTTTCCTAAACATTTTTTTCTAAATAAAGTTTTACATACTTTAATTTAAAGAAAATAATGATGTCGCAGAGGGCATAAAATAGTGATCATGAATATTTCAAAATTCTCTAAAATGGTTTTTAGTACAAATTACTCTCATAGAAATAAACAAGTGAGCACATAAATTTAACAATTTTTGCGAAGCTTATAATTACACCAATAGTATTTTGGATGGCCCATGGCATTCAGTTAATTAAAAAGAGGCCAAAAAGCCAGACATTGGTGGCTGACATGTTAGGTCAGGTTAGGTTAGGTTAGGTTGAAGAGAGGGGCATAAGCAAAAGCTGTCCCAATCCGTTCAGGATTACACTTAAGTCTCATAGGCCTGTTGTGCGCTCTATTATAAGGAGTTCTCATTCTATCATAGGGAGCATTCATTAAAAACCATAAAAAGCTTTGTATTTGATTACGTTAAGAACGAAGTTTCTTCAATGTCTCTTCTTAAGTCTCTCCAATTAGAACCCCTAAGACATTCCATATCTGGTATAATTTCCTGATTAAATGTTTGTCTCCTAACTTGACTAAAAAGTAATGCTCAAGTGTTTTGTCAGTCTCCTGGCAGGCCCTGCATGTTATATCGTCAGCGATACCCATGCGTGCCAGGCGATTCCTTAACTCTGTATGCCCTGTTATTGTCATGCATTAAAGGGTATAATGCAGCACTTTATCGGTGAACTAGAAATAAACAGCTCACAAAAACTTGTTTACTGTCTCATATATCTCAACATCCCATCACCATCATCCAGCACTCATGAACAGCCTGATTAAAAGTCAGCCTCGGAGCGCTCGTTGTCTATAAAAAATAGAAATTGAATATATAATAAAAGCACATGTTTTCCCGTGACACAATTTATGGTTTGAAAATATTAATAAATTGAAACACTTTTTCCTTTTAGTTTAATAAATTAATTATAATTTTTTTTATACAATGTCTCAAATAAATTGCAATTAAACGCTTTAATAAATTAAAAAACTTTAATTAATAACGAATGAGATAAACGGCATCACCTTTGGCCAACATTTCAATTTAATTTTAAAAATGCTATTCTTATATCACATGAAAAATATTTTACTTTAACCCTGAATTCACGGAACCGCACGTACTGTAAACACAGTTTTTTTTTCTGAGGTTGTTTTGCTTAAGGAAAATTAAACAAATATTTTTAAAATTTTTGTCTTTACTTAAGTTTTTCATGTACGACATTTTCCACTTGTATAAACATACTCGTATATGAAATCAAATATTTGGCTTGATAGAAGTAAAAAAAAAAATAAATGTCACATCATATTACGTACAACACAGGCTTCTAGCAAATGAGCAACTAGCAGAGGATTCTCTAGAGGCTAGAAAGAAAGATATGAGAAAAACATGCAAAAGTGATATTAACACAAATACTTTTGCGTAGGCTGCTAATAGCAGGGAGGGGGGGCATTAAATATGGAGGTTACGAGAACCACCCTTATTCCAAATATTTAATCTCTATAGTTGGATAAAAATATTAAAAGTGTAAATAATATTAATTGCAACCACATTCTACTGAAATAAAAAAATTGTAATAAGTTAAATATGTACTAAGATTATGCAAACCTTAGAGCAATAATATAATGATATGAGTGATATATGGGGACTATCAAGGAAACTTGGCGGACCAGGACCTGTTTTCCCAAATAACTATGTTAAAGTTAAAATGAAATAAAATACATATAAAGTGATGATGTCAAGAAAACTTTTATTTTATTACAATTCTTCCACTTTGAAATTAATTGCGAAGTACAATATCCTTTCACAGACAGTTTCTTGTCTTGGTTGAAGCAGTCGAGAAATTTGTAGAAATTATCGATCAATATTTTGCACATTTTTGGCGATACAGTCCAATCCGCTTTAGCGCAACACGCTTTACTGAAAAAAATCAGATTACTGATAAAATCAGATTACTGAAAACTATACAAATCCCCGCACTGATATTAAGCGCAGCTAGTCTTATTCACTTCGCTTTAGCGAAACATCGCTTTACTCAAAATATCGTATTACTGAAAACCAAAAGCAGGCCCACAATTACGTTTTGCATGAAACTTACTTCGCTTTAGTGGAAAACTGAACAATGACTTCGAATCGATTGCATAACTTAAGGCTGAAAAAATTGTGCATATTTTGTCCGTTAACAAAATAAATGGCAAAATGTATTTGTCCTTTTCGCTCTGACGTACTTTATTGTATTTTTCTATTATATTGTCAATGCAAGTGACTAGACATTTTCGAGGAATTCATGAAAAATTTCAACAGACAAGTGTGCACATATGCATGTGTATAATTTACTTATTTTAAGCAGTTCGCTTAACTGTAACAAATTTTAGTAATCCGAACTACATTTTAGAGAAAAAAATCGGATAAGGGAAAAAATTGGGTTTTGGTTATTTCCAGTAAAGCGGAGTCCACTGTAATTATATCTCCGCTAGCAAATAGGTAAATAGTAAATAAGCCCCCAAAAACCGGCAACAGTTTCTTACTGCTATTTAGGCTAAAAATACTTCTTAGATTTTTAGCGACAAAATTTTAGCTTTAGCTAAGTTACGGAATTTGGCTGTGACCAGTAGTCACTGAAAATTAGCAACAATAAAGTAGATACGAATTACAGCGGGTCTCTTTAAAGTTATTGTTGAAAAAAATGTACTGGGCAAATAAATTCGTAAATAAAATGATAACTAAAAATTATCTCTATTCTCTTCTAATTTCAATTCTCTTAAATTTGTATAATTTTTTCCATAATACCGGCATAATACATTCATGGCACGAATATAGATCATCCTCTGAGTGCTGTTTCTAGTTATAAAAAAAATTTGTTATTGATTTCCGCTAAATGTCTTACAAAAATAAAGTGCGCTCTGAATATATGACCTATTCCAAACACTTTTTTGTATTTTGACTTGATGAATACGACTGTGACATGTTTTAGTATCGTAAATTTAAAGGGCGAAAAATTTCAGTTCTTCTTAAAATTTCCAAGGGGTTTGCAGTATTCGAATTGCACTAGCCAAGAACATCGTTCAAGTACAAGTAAGTTGATGAGGATTCTCGTATTTAAAAATAAGCAAATTACAACAAATTTTTGTACAATAACGTCATTTCTATACAGAAATTATTTAAAAGAAGATTAATTTGCTCTGGAAGGAAAGTTATAAATATGGCCCGCCAAAAATTTCAATAAGCCGAACAGTGCAATGACCTAAAACTGTAATGGACAAGCAATTGCAGCATGAGATGTAGTGAAATTTTAATTTTAATAACATCCTTTTTTTAAAATCATAATTTTTATATATAGAAAAAAAAATTGCAAATATTTATTTATTTTAATAATTATAAAAAATACATTTAACTTTCTTGGACAGCACTAACCAAATGAGCGTCTGCCAATTATTTGCTTGTAAATAGTACTCATACGCCACGATGCACATTTTTATTTATTTAATTAATTTTATTTTATCTTGTTTTATGTTATTTCTTGTAACTTATAAACAACAACGACGATGTTTTATAACTTTTGGCGGCCTTACAAATTAAAATTTCCTCAATTTGCCAGCATTTAAATTTTATTTAAAAATCAATAATTTTACTCACCTCGCTGTGCTATTTGATTGGTTGCCAAACGGTTAATTACTTGTAAATGCCTTAACGATTTAAACCCAAAAAAATATTTTTAAACACTAAAATTTCACTTCAAACCCCAAAACTAATTTATAATCTTAACTTTTTCAACTTAGCGCTTAGTTTTTGCCGTGGCAAGTCCAGTTCATAAAATTTATTGCTTTGATTTTTTTTTATAAGTATCCGTTTTTAGTTTTATTTATATAAATTTTAACTTAAAATTTGTTTCTTTGTTTTTATTTTACAGTTAAAGTATGCCTGTATCTTTTAGTGTTATGAACATTTAATGTATTCTTTTTTATTATGATTTGTTTGGTCTCTTGGCTGGTGTAAGACTAATACTAATTTTATTACTATCCATGTAATTGTTTCCGCTTATTTAACTTTTATGTTGAACGTTGCTTAAATTTGTTACTACTGACTGCCTTTTCTCCAGCATCTGTGTTTTTATTTCACTTTTCTTTTCGACATGCTATAACAACCGTCAAATTCACCACAGACATAATGACTCTAAGGTGTAGAAGTGAAGGATATGAAAAGCAAGCAAAGTTTTGTTATTGGGTTTAAAGACAAAAGGATTTTTAGTTCTCAGAGAGAGAGAAAGATATTGTTAGAGAACAGTGAATGTTTGTATTTAGTGGGACATATACCAAACGAAATATGCTGTTTTAAAAGCTATAAGGCTTAGGTTCATAATATTTGTAGCATTTTGTGCAACGCAAAACACTTGTAAAATAAACGAGCTAAAACCTTTCAATTTACAAATAACATCCTTCCATAATTATATAACTAAAATATTTGAACTTAAATATCAAGCTAAGAGTTATTATGCAGACTCAAGTTCACATCCGCGACTTAACAAAATAACCCTCCTATAAAAGTATATTCACTTTGTCATTCCGTTTGTAACGCAGCGAAATATCCATCTGAGACCCCATAAAGTATATATATTCTTGATCAGTGATGATATCTAAGACGATCTGAGCATGTCCGTCCGTCCGTCCGTCCGTGAAAATCATTATTCAGTTCAAACGAAAAGAGCTACACTCTTGAAATTTGGTATAAATATATTTTGAAGGATAGCACAGGTTAAGTGCGGAGATGGTCTAAATCGAGTAAGAGGGAAAAAAGTTCCCCTAAGAAGAACTAAACCAACCTCTATAAAACCAACATAATTTTTAAAGTTTTTTTGTAATTTTGTTAAGCAAAAGAAGCTCCAACGCGTTAAACTTGGAGCAATAAAATAAAAAATATTAATTTTTGGACCCCGCCCCTTTTAGAGGGCGTAATTATATGCAAAAATAGTGTAAAAATTTAACAAATTGTATTATTTAAGCCTATATTCCTTAAAAATAACATTTTTAAGCTTTAATGACGAAGCTGAGACGTAACCTGGTACTACACTGCCCTACCCCCTCCTCCACCTTGGCACCCTAAATGACCCTATAATAAAAAAAATCAATGAGTGTTCGAACTCATGGGCGATGTGTTAACACCTTTTTGTTTATTTATTTTATATTAAACCCACAAAAAACAAAAAGAATGCAAAGCAACAGACAAATGTACATACATACATTGTTATGTTTGTACATAAGCTACATACGTTGCTGTCTTGCTATCTCATTTTTATATATGTACATATAACCACGTCACTATTCTCTTTGCTATGCATAAGACAATACCGAAGTTCAACATAAAACACTTTTTTAATATTACTCCAAATTAATACTCCGAATTAAAACACTTAAATCTCCGCTCGCCGATATCGGATCGCTTTAATTTTTGGCCTAAACTCTTCGTCGAAACCCGCACTAGTGTTTTAATTCAAAACTTAATAAAATCGGCTATGAATTTCCGGAGAAAATCGCGTGGGAAAATTATATGAAAATCGCCCAATAATCACTTTCAATACCGACTGCCAAGCAACAACAACAAACAAACAAAGTCTTACACTTACACTTGCGTATGTATTGAAACTGATAGTTTACTGCCCTAGAGGCGCGCGTATAGATGTTAACACATCAAAAAAAAATTTTGGGCCCCGCCCCCTTCAGTAGACGTTGACGTACGATATTATGTAAAAAAACTCTGCCCCACCCAGTTTAACATTTTAAATTTACTTACTAAATTTTGGGAGGGTATTTAAGATTCGACCCGGTCGAATATAACGTTTTTACTTGTTTTATATAAAATTTTTATTAAACTCGAATTTACATCAAGAGTGGAATATTATTTCATAGTCGTAGGAGTATCAACTGTTTAATGATTCTTTTTAATAGAATTTATAATCATTTCATAAATTAAATGTTGCCGAAGTTAAAAGTTGAAATAGCTAAAATATATTCTCTATCTTCTCATCTGTCTTCATCTGTCCTCTCATTACCATTCGGTGCAATGCGCTGCTTATGTAGGGATCAGCCCCTGAGTGCCTGAGTCCGAATTAAAGAAAAAATAAAATATAGATTGATGTTTGATTTTTTTACAACTTTGTACACGATGTGTTAATTTATTTAATAATAGCTGAGAAAAACAATTTTTTTCAGATGGGACTTGCCTGGAAGAAGATATAGGTGCTATTCATCATTTACTGCTGTGCTAAATTTTTACCCATGAGTTGCTTTGTGCGAAGGTATACTGACAACATACAGGCGAATCCTAGTTTATTTCTTCGATGCTGTAGCAAAAATTAGCCGGAAAAGTAAGAAGTTAAAATGAGATAAACTCATATACGCATTGTGGAAGCATCGAGATAATAGGATTCCAGGACATCAAGAAATACCTGGAAATATTGAGCCAGATCAGCTAGCAAAGATGCGTGCATTAATGACAAACATCACAATAGAAAAACCTAAGCCATTTCAAGTTTTTAAAAACGAACTAAAGCAATGGGGCTATAGAATTGCATACCAGAGATTGACAGCAGTCTACTGCAGGTAGAGTGACTAGATTTCTATGGGGAAACCCAAATGGTAACAAGACAAAGGAATTCCTAAGATAAATTAGGCCAGCACTTTGAAGGTTGGTTAATATAATAACAGGACATACAGAGTTAAGGAATCGCTTGCCACGCATGGGTATCGTTGACAATATAATATGCAAAGCCTGTCAGGAGGATGACGAACCACTTGAGCATTACTTGTGCTACTTTTCAGCTTTTAGTCATGTGAGGAGACAAAGATTTAATCTAATTGGAGAGACTTAAGAAGGTACATTGAAGAAAGTAGGATCTTAACGTAATCAAATTCAAAGGTTTGTATGGTTTTTAATGGATGCTCCCTATGATAGAATGAGAACTCCTTATAATAGAGCGCACAACAGGCCTATGAGAATTAAGTGTAATCCTGAATGGATTGCGACGGCTCTTGCTTATGACCCTCTATTCAACCTAACCTAAGCTAAGAGGTTAAAATAGCAACAACAAAAAAAACCTCTGTCCTCTCATCTTCCTTCATCTGTCCTTTCAATACCATCACTTTCTTTCTAGCTTCGGCATATGCAGGAGTCATCCCCTGAGTGCTGGTTCTACGTAAAAAAAAGAATTTCGGCACAGTTTTAACTTTAATATTCCTGTCCTATAACTTAAACTAGACTCTTTTGGATAAGATTACCTGAATAATTAATTAATAAATATATTGTTTTTTTTTTTTTTTGTATAAAAAAATTTATTTATTAGATTTAAATAAAAACAAGTAAAAACGTTATGTTCGACCTGGTCGAATCTTAAATACCCTCCAAATATTTAGTAAGTGAATTTAGAATGTTAAACTTGGTGGAAGAGTGTTCCTTTATATAATATCGTACGTCAACCCCCACTAAAGAGGGCGGGGTTCAAAAATAGACAATATCATGTTTTCCACAGACGATCGTATGGGCATTGCTAGACCGTCTTAGATTTCATCACTAATCAAGAATATACATATTTACCGTATAGGGTAGAAAAACTGTATTTTGGCGGGGTCGTTCTGACAAGGGCTGTGGGGGAAACTTTCAAATTTGTCATAAAACTCTAAAAGTAAATGCTTGGGATAATTATATACAAAATTTAAAAAAAAAAAATTTTTTTTGATAGGGTCATTTAGGGGCAAAGGGGGAGGGGGGGGGAGGTAGGGCAGATACAGGTAGTCATAAAACTCTAAAAATAAATGCTTGGGACGATTATATAGCAAATTAAAAAAAAAAATTTTTTTTTGATAGGGTCATTTAGGAGCAAAGGGGGAGGAGGGGGTAGGGCAGATACAGGTCGTCATAAAACTCTAAAAATAAATGCTTGAGATGATTAATTACAAAATTTAAAAAAAAAAAATTTTTTGATAGGGTTATTTAGGGGCAAAGGGGGAGGAGGGGGTAGGGCAGAAATCGGCAGTCATAAAGCTTTAAAAATAAATGCTTGGGATGATTATATTAAAAATTAAATTTTTTTTTTTTTTTGATAGGGTCATGTAGAGGGTGAAGGGGGAGGAGGGGGTAGGGCAGAGTAGTACCAGGTTACGTCTCAGCTTCGTCACTAAGGCTTAAAAAGGTTATTTTTAAAGAATGTAGGCTTAAGTACAACAATTTGTTAAAATTTTACACTATTTTTGCATATAATAACGCCCACTAAAGTGGGCGGGGTCCAAAATTTTTTATTTTATTTTATGGCTCCAAGTTTAAGGTGTTGGACCTTATTTGACATAAAAATATGTCATTTGCTTAACAAAATAACCAAAAAACTTAAAAAATTATGTTGTTTTTTCTGGGTTGGTTTAGTTCTTCTTAGGGGAACTTTTTTCCCTCTTGCCCGATTTAGCCCATCTTCGAACTTAATCTGCTCTAAGCTTCAAAATATATCTATACCAAATTTTAAGGGTCTAGCTCTTTTCGTTTGGACTGAGTCGTGATTTCCACAGACGGAGGGACGGACGGACGGACATGCTCAGATCGTCTTAGATTTCATCACTGATCAATAATATATATACTTTATGGGGTCTGAGATGGATATTTCGATGTGTTACAAACGGAATGACAAAGTGAATATACCCTCCAAATTCTTTTTTGGAGGCTATAAAAACTGGAAACTAATTTTCTTAGTATTGGCAACCATATTTATTATGCGCTCATTAAACTTTTATATTTCATTTATTTACTCTCTCCATTCGAATGCTCTCTGTGTAAAAGCAAGCATTTATGTGGCCTTGCACATAGTGGTGAATAGACGTCCTGCATGTTTTCGTTGGTAAGTAGTATGTGTTCAAAAAAAAAACGAGCTAAACATGCGGTAAATTACTATAACAATTGCACATGTTTAATACACTCATAAAAAAATTGGTAAACTTTAATAAGAAACTAAACAGAATATAATATTGAGAAGACAGATAAAGAAGGATGAGAAAATAAGGAATTGTTTGTAACTATTTCTACCTTTTTCTTCGTCTGCCAATTTTTAGGTACAGGGCCGATGCTGTTCCTCTGCTCTTTACTGCACGATTGTGTCATTCGCTGCCAATTATGTTCAATGGCCAGTCACTGTAACACACCAACAACAACTAACACAATCATGCACTAACGCTGGTCAGAAGAATTAAATACAATAGTTACGACTAGGACCCTTCGCTTCATAGTCTCGTGTTAACTATTTTAGTCAACAACACCCTCAAAATGTTTCTAATTGCTTGTTAGTTATGTTTTGCCAAAAAACAACACCGTGCTAATGCCTCGGACATCCTAGATATCAGATTTGGCCTGCTACGACTTTTCCCTCTTCTACAAATTAAAGAGACGTATAAAAGGACAGCATTTTCCGGGGATCTAGTTGATAAAAAGTCAACCGTTGAGAGCTCAAGGACGTACGAAACAGTGTCTGCTAGAATAATATCGAGAATTGGAAAACACGCTGCTGCAAGCGTCTTGTATCTAAAGAGAAATACCCTGAAGGGGACAAAATAGAAATTGATGAAGAAATATTTTTTTTTTTTTTTAGAAAAGCTGATATGCACCTTGTGAGTCCAAACTTCAATGATGCAAAGATGCTTGTATAAAATTTTCTATTTAAAAATGAATAGATTGTTTCTAAATACAATTATTAGGTATTAATATCGAACAACTTTTTGTCATAAATCAATGAACAGTAATAGGCTCTTGATGTCTTATATTTTCAAAGGAACAAGTAAAAATTAACATTAATTTAATTATGCCAGTTTCATTGATTTATCTAAACAACTTTTTAAATGTTCACAAAACATTTTAACGCATCTTGGCTATAATTACCCAAACATTTTACAATGAACACAACTTTTTCTGTCCGAAGCCAGAAATTTTTATTCATTCAATTATTAATAATATGAACAACATAAAAAATGAAGTTTATAATTGGGCCATACAAGGAAATATTCCATGTGAAAAACCAATAATAATGAATAAATTGCTAAGCAGAATTATAGAACGGAACACATCAGTTACAACACATATTTTTGATCACAAAAATATTTATCCTATTAAATTAGAATCACCTCAGTAGTGCTTAATTTTCTGGTGTAACAAATAAGATTCCCATGTAAATATGCATATTTTACTTAAAATAGATGAAATTAAAATTTAAAGCACGTGCTAAATATGAAAACTTCTGTATTTTCGGTTTTGCGCCATTGGTTCCGTTTAGGCACAGGTGCTTTTAACTTTAAATTAGTTTGTATTTTGTTCATCCATTACGTTTGTTCCGATTTAAAACAAACATCTGGAAATATTTCGTTACATGTTGTTATATGCAAATGAATGGCAAACCGGAAATGAATGTATATTTTTTGATGTAAAATTTACCTGGCAAAAGAAAAGTGTATGCATGGCTCTACTTTTTTTTCGTTTTCTTGTATATTTTTAACTTTTTTGTGAATTAAACAAGTTTCGCAAAACTTTAAAGCATTTATTTAAAGCGCATGACTGTGGCATTAGGCGCTTCTTGAAACAATTAAATCCAAAGTGAAATTGTTAGTAAGCAATTTAATGATTTTTTCACATCTGCTTTAACGAAGTTTTTAACGGCCTCCAAAAACTATGGCATTTGGAATACAATACATTTATTATTTCTTGAGGAAGGAAGCAAAAAAAATATGTGTATGAGAAGTTTTGAACAACAAAAAAAAAAACTTATAATAATAATAAATAGTTAATCAATTAGTTTGAGTCTTGAGGTTATTTTATATTAATATATATTAATTTTCGATATTTCGCTAACAATCGGTTAGCTTCTTCAGGAAATTATTTATTTTCTATTTTGTCCCCTTTAGGGTATTTCTCTTTAGATATAAGACGCTTGTACCAGTTCCAATTCTCGAGATTGTTCTAACAGACACTGGTTCGTACGTCCTTGAGCTCTCAATGGTTGACTTTTTATCTGCTAAGTCCTCAGAAAATGCTGTCCTTTTTATACCCTTCACAAAAAAGTGAAAGGGTATATATAGGTTTGTCATTCCGTGTGTAATTTCTTCGATATGCACATGGGACCCCATAAAGTATATATATTCTGGATCCTTATGAATAGCCATGACGATTGAGCGATGTCCGTCTGTCTGTCCGTCCGTCTGTACGTGAAATCGGTTTTGCCAAGCCCCCAGAAGAGGTAGAGACTTCGTTCTTGGACCGTTGGATTAGAAATGAACTTAAATAGGCTGCTATTGAAATTCAGAAAGATCCAAAGTATGGTTCCAGAGCTGAGAAGCTTACACCTATTTCTCGACGCAAAATTTATACCAAAAATCAATTATTTTTTTTAATGTTTGTAAATTAAACCTACTTCGTGCTTTAGGGAGCCTCAATGGTCTATTAAAAACTAAAAAAATAAAATTTCGAATCCAGGGATGGACAAGTGCAATATTTTATGGTACATGAAAGTTACCAAAATGGTAAAAAATTTGCAATTTTTCGTAAATAAAACTAATTTATACCTCAAGAAGCGTTGCACTGATAAAAAAAAAACAAACAAAAAAAATTAAAATTTCGTTTCCAGGGTTGGAAAAATTAAATTTTTTTTTGGTATATGCAATATTTTGTAGTACATGTTATAACCAAAATGGATGCAAAATTCGAGTTTTTCTTAAACAAAACTACTTTATACCTCATGAAGATTTGCATTGATAAATTAAATTTAAAAAAAATCAAAAATTCGCTTCCAGGGTTGGGAAATTTAAATTTTTTTTAAACATTAACGTAACCAGAAAGGCAATTGACGTTGTTTTTTACTAATTAAAACTATATCTATAACCTATATGGTTATAAATATTAAGTTTTTCTTAAATAAAACTATTTCATGCCTCATTAAAAGTTGCATTGGTAAAAAAAATTTAAATTTCGTTTCCAGGGTTGGGAAATTGATATATTTATTCTGCATTAAAATAACCAAAAAGGCAATTGACGTTGTTTTTTTTGCTAATTAAAGCTGTTTTATAATTAAGGAAGAACAAAATTGGTATTACAATCTTAAAAAATCAAAATTTCGACTCCAGGGTTGGACAAATGATATATTTTATGGTACATGAAAGTGACCAAAAAGTTTAAAAATTTTAATTTTTTTGTCAAGTAAAACTATGTTACACCTCACTAAGAATTGCATTGGTAAAAAAATAAAAATTCCAGAGTTTGGAAATCGAAATATTTTTCGTACATAATAGTACATACATAAATTCAAAATTTTGTGCTTTTAGTGAATTAAACCTATTAGATATTTCAGAAAAAATTAAACTAGTATCAAAATATTATAAACAAATTTCCAGGGTTGGAAAATTGAAATATTTTTGGTATATAAAAGTACATACATAAATTCCAAATTTTGTTTTTTAGTGAATTAAAGCTATTTTATATATCAGAAAAAATTAAATTAGTATTAAAAAATTAAAAATTCAGTTCCAGGGTTGGAAAATCGACATTTTCCGATTCAGCATTTTATTTGATATTTTTGATTTTTATGATGAATTATACTTAATTTATATATCAGAAAGAAGTAAACTGGTATTAAAAACCAACAAAATCTTAAAGACGATTCTACGGTTGGACAGTCAGAACTTTTTGGGGTACATGAAACGGATTTTTTGTTTTGTTTGTAAATTAAATATATATAATATTTTTGAAAGACGTTCATAGGTATTAGATATAAGAAAAGCCAAACATTTAGCTTCCTAGCCGAAAAATTTAAACGTTTTCTTAAATATAAAAGTAACCGATAACATCATTTTGATTTTTTAATTAAACCTACTTTCTGTTTTGGCAAGAAAGAAAGAACGAAGAATTACATCTGTGAAGGGTATTTAAGATTCGGCACAGCCGAATATAGCACTTTTACTTGTTTTTTGTATAAAATATTAATAACTGAAAATTTACATATGACTTAGATATCCTTGAATTTATTTAACAAAAACAGGGCTCGTATTTACTATTTTTTATATACAAATAATATTAAAAACTGTTTTAGCAAATCAATTTAATTTATTGCTTTTCAAGCCGGATATTCTTTTGCTTAATAAAATAAAATTTTATATATTAATATAGAATTATCACGCATAAAAACTCAAAAAACTAAATGCAGTCACGAACACAAACACCAATACTGGTATGTACTTAAGACCGGAAGTTGACTTCCCTACAAATTGCTAGCACCTGAATTACAATCAGCCACCCGATTGCCTCTACAACCAGCATGTGTTACCTGCTAGTCTAATAAACACCAGGACAGGACATTTATACATGATGGGCACTGGGGGTCCCACGTTCTTACTGTTATACTTTACAAGTATTCTGCGTATGTATCAGATGTTAACTGAAGTATGTATATAAATAAAATCAGTATAGATCGTTCACCAGATTAATTTGGATTCTGTATTTCTGTCCTGTAATTAATACAATCAACTAGACTAAGGCTACTCGTTTATAACTGGGCAATTTCGAGGGTGCTGTTGGCTGAAGTAGTTAACACAAGACTATGAGGGTTCAAAGATCCTTTCCGAGCTTAGTCATGAATATGAAGTGGAATTCATCTGATCACTGAACATTAAAGTGGCAAGAAAATTTTCTATCATCTCGTGTTTCTTTAACGGCCACTGTGGCATTGCAGCTCCTATGGTAATCATTATATAGCAAACCTGTCCTTCTTGCATGGGCCCCAAAGTTACAGTTTCCTGTTAAAGCAGTATCCAGTTGACGCAGTCGATCCTTGCAAAGGCTGCGTGTTCTGCGTGGATCATAGTCACACTTTCCCACCTATGCTGAACAAGTTTACATGGTACTAAATTAAAAAAAAGTATCATTAATCTGCTCAATTCAGTATCCTGCCTGGAAAACTAATCCGCAATATAATTGCCAGGACATCCCGAATGTCAACCTCGAATGTCTCGCTATCTCATTAATACAAAATCGGAATTTGACCAAAGTGCGCCTAAACACAGGCCAAACAGGAAAATCCCAAAAACGGTCAATAGCTTCCGGACTTAAGATTGATGCAGACATTTATTCAGCGTTTGTTCCACATATACCACACGGAATAAAAAACAAAATCGTTTTTAAAAATTTTTTTAAAATTTATTGTTATAAATTTCAACACTGCTATAGATATATATTGGTTCTATGTGACTTTTGTACAAGAAAATCCGGGAATGCACTTTTTTATAAAAAAAAAGAAATAAAAACCAGGAATGCACTTTTTTATAAGAAAACACACAAAATTAAATGAAAGAACTTATGAGCACTCAGCTCCTTATGACCATGTGCAAACGCCTGTGGAATTGTTAATGTAAACAGGGTTGCATTAATAATGCACGATTTTCTTTAATTGATATGCAGCTGATATTGCTGAACTTTTCTACAAAAAAATTTCCCAATAATTCAGAAATTATTTCAAATATAAAAACGTATGTAGAGTCATACAATTAATAATTGATATGTTTCCATGATGGTTGATAACGTTGTCTTGCCACATAAAAAATAATAAATATTTTTCCATATCTTCTGATGAAGAGGATAGTAGTCGTAAAGGGGATACAAATATGAATTCTTATACTCGTATATGCTACAACAAAAACAAACGCAAATATGCGTGAGTGTTGTATTAAATACTAAAGTGGAGCACTTGCATTTTGCAAGGACACACAGTAAAACAACAGCAGCCAGAATTGAAACGATATAAGCAGAAAAATAAATGCTACAGATAGCAACAAAAGCAACAACACAACACACACACATACACACAGAAAAATAAACAACAATGAAATATAAATTTTTGCAGCATACCGTTAGGAGCAGGGTTTCCATCGCTTTTTTTTGCTGTATTTGGCCAAATTTATTGCAGAATAAATATCGTAATCATAGATTTTAGGTTTATTCAGAGATAGATTTTTTTTTTTTGGAACGAAGTTCGTTATGGGACGATGCGGAGGGGTACCCTAACCGGGAAAAAACGTACGTAACGTAGGATTTTTTGTTTCTAAATCAATGTTTAAGACGTATGAGTAATACGATTCCAAACAAACAAATATTAATCATACGCAGCCGTGCCTTGACAGAATTATATTACGTTTGGGAACAAAATTGATTCTGATTTTCGTTGGTCGGTGAAAAAAAATATCATAATAAAACAAGTAAAAGCGCTATATTCGGCTGTGCCGAATCTTAAATACCCTTCACAGATGTAATTCTTCTTTCTTTCTTACTTGCCAAAACAGAAAGTAGGTTTAATTAAAAAATCAAAATGATGTTATCGGTTCCTTTTATATTTAAGAAAACGTTTAAATTTTTCGGCTAGGAAGCTAAATGTTTTCCTTTTCTTATATCTAATACCTCTGAACGTCTTTCAAAAATATGAAATATGTTTAAATTACAAACAAAACAAAAAATCCGTTTGATGTACCCCAAAAAGTTCTAATTGTCCAACTGTAGAATCGTCTTTTAGATTTTGTTGGTTTGTTTTGTTGATATATAAAGTAGGTATAATTCATCATAAAAATCAAAAATAACAAATAAAATGGCTGCTTTTATGAATCAGAAAATTTCGATTTTTCAACCCTGGAACCGAATTTTTCGTTTTTAAAATGTTTATTACCAGTTTAATTCTTAGCGAAGTATAAAATAGGTTTAAGTCACTGAAAAAACCAAAATTGGGAACTTATATGGTTGCTTTTATGTACCAAAAAATCTCGATTTTCCAACCCTGGAACCGAATTTATATATTTTTGATACTAGTTTAATTTTTTCTGAAATATCTAATAGGTTTAATTCACTAAAAGCACAGAATTTGGAATTTAAGTATGTACTATTATGTACCATAAAATATTTCTTTTGTCCAACCCTGGAGTCGAATTTTTGATTTTTTAAGATTTTAATACCGATTTTGTTCTTCCTGAATTGTAAAACAGCTTTAATTAGCAAAAAGAAACAACGTGAATTGCCTTTTGGTTACTTATATGCAGAATAAATATTTCATTTTCCCAACCCTGGAATAAATCGAATAAATTTTTAAAATCACTAACTTTGGCAAAAATCGCCACCTCTGAAAACCCTGTTCATGAATAAAATTCTTATTATACAATGATATAGCCGAAGATATTTACATACATTTAAGCGACTTTATAATTCTGAAAACAACACGTTTAAATATACACACACACATGCAAATCTACAACGCCATGAATGTAGTGTGGAATTATGAAAACTGTAGCTGTTGTGTTCATCTAGGCGCAAAAAAAGAGTAAGAATCTAGGAAACGCAAGGAAAATAACACAAAAATATTAAAGAATGAAAAAGAATTGCACAAGCAACAAACGAAAGCAAGTGCTGTTGTTATCGTTGTTGTTGTTGCGAATATTCAAAGGTAAGTGAACATTTAATGGCCGTGAATAAATTAGATTTTTGTATGCTAAGAATATTATTGTAGAATTTGTTAGACGTGTAAGCAAGTGTTTTTTTTTTATGTTAAAGAACGTTGTATGAAAATTTTTCCTGATTGTAATAAAAGGAACAAGATATCCTCACTAATATAATACGCTCAAACCGCTGAATCGATTTGGATAGAGATATTTTGAGATCTGAGGAGTGTAATAAAATAAAAAAAACCCAACTGTAATACCTCATACACGCTGGTATGATAGCATAAGCTTCCGCTTTTTACAATAAGTTACACTTTTTATATTGACTTGCACTTTTTATGATGACTTCCAGTTTTTATGATGACCTGCACTTTTTATGATGACTTGCACTTTTTATCATGACTTGCACTTTTTATGATGACTTGCACGTTTTTTGATGACTAGCACTTTTTATGATGACTAGCACTTTTTGTGATGACTTGCAATTTTTATGATGACTTGCACTTTTTATGATGACTTGCAATTTTTATGATGACTTGCACTTTTTATGATGACTTGCACTTTTTATGATGACCTGCACTTTTTATAATGACTTGCACTTTTTATGATGACTTGCACTATTTATAATGACGTGCATTTTTTATGATGATTTGCACTTTTTATGATGATTTGCACTTTTTATGATGACTTGTACTTTTTATAATGACTTGCACTTTTTATGACGACTTGCACTTTTTATAATGACTTGATTTTTCATGATGACTTGCACTTTTTATAATGACTTCCACTTTTTGTGAAGACTTGCACTTTTTATGATGACTTGCACTATTTATGATAACTTGCACTTTTTATGATGACTTGTATATTTTATGATGATTTGCATTTTTTATGATGACTGACAATTCTTACTATGACTTGCACTTTTTTTAATGACTTACATTTTTTATGACGACTTGCACTTTTTATAATGACTTGCATTTTTCATGATGACTTGCACTTTTTATGATGACTTGCATTTTTATAATGACTTGCACATTTTATGATGACTTGCACTTTTTGTGATGACTTGCAATTTTTATGATGACTTGCACTTTTTATGATGAATTGCACTTTTTATGATGACCAGCACTTTTTATAATGACTTGCACTTTTTATGATGACTTGCACTATTTATGATAACTTGCACTTTTTATGATGACTTGTATATTTTATGATGACTTGCACGTGTTTTGATGACTTGCATTTTTTTATGATGAATTGCACTTTTTATGATGACTTGCACTTTTTATAATGACTTGCATTTTTTATGATGACTTGCACTTTTTATAATGACTTACACTTTTTATGATGACTTGCACTTTTTATAATGACTTGCACATTTTATGATGACTTGCACTTTTTGTGATGACTTGCAATTTTTATGATGACTAGCACTTTTTATGATGACTTGCACTTTTTATGATGACCTGCACTTTTTATAATGACTTGCACTTTTTATGATGACTTGCACTATTTATAATGACGTGCATTTTTTATGATGATTTGCACTTTTTATGATGATTTGCACTTTTTATGATGACTTGCACTTTTTATAATGACTTGCACTTTTTATGACGACTTGCACTTTTTATAATGACTTGCATTTTTCATGATGACTTGCACTTTTAATAATGACTTCCACTTTTTGTGAAGACTTGCACTTTTTATGATGACTTGCACTATTTATGATAACTGGCACTTTATATGATGACTTGTATATTTTATGATGATTTGCATTTTTTATGATAACTGACAATTCTTACTATGACTTGCACTTTTTTTAATGACTTACATTTTTTATGTTGACTTGAATTTAATTTTTAAAACAGAGCTCTATGAAAAAGCTACCATATGTCATCATGACAGCTGTCTT
Source organism: Linnaemya tessellans (assembly GCA_951800035.1). Taxonomy (NCBI): domain Eukaryota; kingdom Metazoa; phylum Arthropoda; class Insecta; order Diptera; family Tachinidae; genus Linnaemya; species Linnaemya tessellans. The sequence goes on along the minus strand of OX637532.1, from coordinate 21,034,977 downwards.
TTACACATGAAATTTTCACTTGAAACCACAAATTTTTGACAGAAGTAGTTCTGTATAAAATATATGCTGAAAAATTATTCAATTTAAGTTAGAAAGTAAGAAAATTATTATACCAAGAGAAAGCCAACACCGCCAACTTTTATGATGAAAGACATAAGAAAAATAGTTTCTACAAAAATTATCTTCTAATACAATATAATCCTTCACATGAAACATTTTAATTATATAAGTATTTTTCTTGAAATATATTAATGACAAAAAAACACATTTCTTTTGCCTGTACCACTTGAACATGTGTTGAGTATAATTTTATTATGCCTCACGAACCGCAAACATGTGAACACTTTTAAAAATAAAACATATTCTGGTATAAGCATGCAGTTATTTTCTTGTTAAGTAGAGATTATCTTGTTTTGTTGCAATCTTAAATATATATATATTTCTTATGAATTTTTTTATATGTAGTTTAAAATGTTAACGAGAAAAGCACAAGAAAGTACAAAATGTATACAATTCAGCCAAAACAGAAATTTAAAACTGGGAAAGAATATTTTTAACACACAGCATACAATTTATATATTAAAGTGTTTACGCAGAAAAATTAAAAAATGGTAAAAAAATACATTTTCTCCATTGAGAAATGTTTAATTATTCTAATTAAAAAAGTAGTTATTTCAAATGAAAAGGCAGTTGCCAAAAATCAAGAGCTAATTTAATTCAAGTGCGATTTTCATTATATTATATGTACTTGCATTTGTAATTAGTAAAATGATGTGTTTTTAATTTGAAATTACAGAAAAAACAAATTCTTACACCAAATTTTCATCATAATGGACCTTTTATGGCCTTTGCGGGCAGCCCTTTTTTAACCTAACCTACACCAAAATGCCGATCATTCTGATTAGTAGAGTTTATCTTTGAAATGAAAATCCAACAATTTTACTGACGCTTTCTTTCTTTCGTTTATTGCTCCATAGTTCATGTGAAAATGAAACCCTTGTGACAAAAAAGAAATGAACAACACCCCTGTGCCAATAAAACTTTAAAACGAAAAACTTCGATGGTTTAAAAAATTTCAACCACTGTGCTTTCGAAATTTTAGAATTGCATACCAAATCTTTGAAAAACATAAAAAATCTGATCCTTGTCTAATACGAAGCAGAAAGTAACGCTTTGGGTAAATTGCCAATTTTATGAGAAAAGAACATGATCGCAATAAGATGTCACTTTTATTGTCTGCACGAAAAACTTTTAATATTCTTTTTCTCAGTGTATTCCATTTGAATATTTCTTTAATTTTTTTTTTTTGTTATTCAAAATATTCCACTCTCAACAAAAACCAGAATTTAAAAAATTTATAAAAATTATTATTAGAGGCATTTAGAATGAACTAATTAAATCTTCTGTTTGCTCGTTCCAAAATTTCCATAAACAATCCGTCGCTTGTTCATAACTTTTTGGCCAAAAATAGCTCACATGGCAGGACGGAGTTACGCGAGTGAAGAGATTAGAACCGAGACGCTGAGAGATCTCAGAAAGTGTTCTCAGGGGTACAAAAGTGCTTTAAAGAATACAAAATAGAAATTGATGAAGAAAGTAATATTGTTTTGAGGAAATTGGAAATTTATCTCATATATTTTGAACAGACCTCGTATATAGACATATTGAAACAAAATCAATGGAACATTGTAAATCAAAGAGGATGGTATATCAGATGGCAGCAATTAAAAATCCACCACTCGAGATCGGTGTGGTTCATGGGTCTAATTTGTTAATCGCAACAATTAAATCTATTTCAAACATCAGCCGAATAGGCCATAAAGAATAGGGATTGCAGGCCCATAAATTAGTTATGACCTTTTACAAAAATCGTATTCAAAAAATCTCGTTGCCATTATTATTTTTTATTAACGGACCCTGAACTCATTGGATGATCCCTAAATGTGCAGAGTATTGCGCCGCCACTTGAAAGGAGGGGATAGTATGAGAATACAGATGAAGAAGATCGGGCATTTTTTGTAGCTATTTGAACCTTTTACTTCGGTGGCTAATTTTTTGCTACAGAGCCGATGAAGGAGAGTGCTGTTCCTCTGCTCTTTAGTACACGACAGTGTCAATCGATGCCACTTATGTTCTGTTAGAGACTTTTTTGTAACCATTTTAAGCTTTTACTTGGCCGACAAATTTTTTGTTACAAGGCTCCCGACGAAGGCTGCTAATACTCTACTCGTTATTATTTGATAATGTCATTCACTGCCAGTCACGTGTCTACGGTTCAAAATGGAATTTTGAAAATAACTAGAAACTAAAAAAAAAAAGAAATTAGCTAAACCGAAATTCGCTGCCTGCTAATTAGCGATTGTCTGCAAAGGAAGAAACGAGAAAAAGTTATGAATTCGATTTTTGTAACAAGAAACCACTCAGAAGATTAGAGAAAATAGAGAGAATTCTAAAGGTCAGCATTACAGAATAATTTTTACAAAGCCGGATATTTAATTAGACGCTTGAAGAAGTGATGCTTCCTATTGTTCGCCACATTTTATAATGGATGTTCATTAAACGTTAACCAACAGAAAATGGAAAAAAACGAATACTCTGTGTAATAGCAAAGACGAATATGTTTTGTGAAGCAAATGCTGGATATTATAACCAAATACGTCATTGTTGTAAGTAATATTGCAATACTGTTGACTTGTTAACCAAATGAAAAGGGCAAAAATTATGCAAGAGGACACATGAATGCAATCACAGTGCTGAAATTGAAGTTTTTACACAATTATTTTGCTACGGCTGTTTTATACCATGTTTTCGAAAACTCTTATGAATCATTACAAATGTTTTTCGTTAAATTATAGGTCTTCTTATGAAATGTGGTAAAAAGTTCATTTAAAGTTTTGCTTGCTTTATAAAATTTGTATAGCTTTTGTTTTAGTTTTTCATAAATACGAAAAACAGAAAACTACTTCAATTTGTAAAACTATATGTTCGAGTACTGACCTTGGGCTGTTTGGCATAATAGAGTTTATTGCGTTTTAAGCGAAAAAAACGTCTACGCCAACGTTGAAATGACCAGGTTTGTTTCAACAGGAAACCTTCTTTGATAGCAACCTTTAATAAAAGAAAATATTAATTGATATTAAATAAAAATATATAAAATAACACTTAGTTACATTAAATTGATAATAATTATTAATAAAATGATAAATTGATAATAATTATTAATTTAGTTTGTTTGAGTTACTTGAGAAAAGTTTATTTTTTTCCCCAGGATAATGAATTACTTTCTTATATTAGATATATATTTTATAAATTAGGCCTTTGGGAGTTAATAGAGCTGAAGTAAACGAGAAAAATTTTATTTTGAAAAACTATTTTATTAGATATATTATAATCGGCGTCCTATTAGGAATATTACACCAGGAATATTACACCAAGAGCCAAATTTTTTTTTTTTTTAAATGTCAAAATTTTCAATATATACTTAGGAAACTTAGAATAAAATAATATTCACCTACGAAGCCTATTTCTAGCTCAGTTACTGCATTTGCCGTGAATAGAATAAAAGAGATTTTTTGCAGCAACCAATACATGCGCAAAAAGTAACGGACCATACCGGAGGAATCAGCGAACTATATTTCTTACTTTTAACTTCCGGCTAAGGAAATTGGAAATTTTCAGAAAAAGTGGAATGTTACTGATTTTGGCCCGTTTTGTAAAAATCGAGTTTTCAACAGATCTCGACGTTTTAAGTTTCCAGGAAGCTTTCCTGACTGCTCCAGATAAGCTGTTACTATGTCTATATATGTGTGTGTGTGTGACTGTGTATGCGTGTGTGTGTGTAAGTATGTGACACTCTTATAACTTTTGAACGGATGAAAGGGACCCAACCAAACTAGTAGCATTTTAAAGGGTTCCTTCAAACTTTTAGATTTCTTGTCAGTTGGAAACGGTTCGAAGCAATTTATTTTCAGAAATATTAAAATCACTGAAAAACATTTCCTTTTCAAAAGTGTTTTGATTTTAGAATAATTTTTAATCGATTCCAACAAATAATCAGCTCTTGACAATTAAAAACTTCGTCGAGCTCTACCAACCGGGTTAAAGTCGGTTCTCGAGTTGGTGCGATTTCGTAAATTCGAAAAAAAAACTATTATTATTATTATTTCAAGTCTATTATAATTAAAATTACAATAAACAAAAAGAGGTGAAGGCACTAGCAACTAATGGCTAGTGCCTTCACCTAGTGATATATCCATATTTTTGTAACGACATCGCTATGGGCAGATGATCCTCAACTTTATGTGGTGGAAATTTTCTAATTTCAATCTAGAGGACAAATATGTGGCTGCAATAGGATGATGCCACTTTTCTCACAGCAAGAGTAACAATGGCTGTTTTGAAAGAAAAGTTCCAAAATTGCATTATTGCTCGTAGCGGAGGAGTAAATTGGCCATCTAGATCGAGCGATTTAACACCTTTAGATTTTTTTTTCGGGAGGTTTTTTGAAATTGGCAGTGCACAGCATGAATCCCACAACAATTCAAGATCTTAAAACCAGCATTATCGAGCAGATATCAATCATTGACAATAGTTTTTATGGATAATATTGGTAAAAGATTAGGAGCCTGTCGAGACAGTGAGGGAAAGTCACTTGACCGCCATAATTTTTCAGTCTTAATCGGAACTTAGTTGTAATAAACTAAAAATATATTGAATATCTGAAGAAAGTATTTTTTTATTAAAATTAAAATGGTAACTAAATTTATGGTTCTGTTAGTTGTTGTCGGTCTGTTTCAGTGGTGAAGGCATAGTACTGGTCACTGAACATAATTGGCAGCGACTCACAAAATCATGCTAATTTTGCTAATTTATAGCAAAAAATTAGCCGGCGAAGTAAAAGGCTACAAAAAATTCTCTATCTTCTCATCTGTGTTCTCAGTACTACCTTTTCCTTTCTAGTCAATCGCAATACACTGCAAATGTAGCGGTTATCTCCTGAGTTCAGGATCCAATAATAAAAAAACAAAATAACAACAACGAGATTTTTTAAAGACGATTTTTGTAAAAGGTCATAATCAATTTATAGGCCTGCAATCTCTATTCCTTATGGGGCTATTCAGTTCATTTAGTTGTTGCGATCAATAAATGTGACCCATTAACCACAACGATCTCGAGTGGCGGATTTTTAATTGCTGCCATCTGATATACTATCCTCTTTGATTTAATCTTTATATTGGCTCACAAATGGGTAGAATATTATAGATACACGAGTTCTGTACAAAAAAGAAAATATATTCTCTCTTATTATGAACGTCGCAGGCGATGTTACTTCTACACAGCAGCTAAAATTTGTCAATTGTCTGCTCTGTGCCCTCAACACGATCGATCAAAATTAAAAATCTAAGAAAATACAGACACATCCTCAATATTAATTAATTACTCGAAATTTTATGATTTTTAATTCAGAAAGACATGATAAATATTCCAAGGCACAAAGGAAGGTCAACATCAGGTTTTTAGTTATTCAACTTACACAGCAGAGCAACACGGGTATCAAAACAAAAATGTGTTAACATCAGGTTGATGCAGTTCTGGTATGCAATTTCCTAATAAAATTTTTTTAAATAAGAACTGCTATCATATTCAACTAAGCCACCTAATAAGTGGTGACAAACACAATACACATGAGCACTGATGATGAAAGCGTTGCGGCTTTCGAAAACCGCTGATTTGCTCTGCTGTGTAAGTTCAATAACTAAAAACTGATGTTGACTTTCATCTGTGCCTTGAAATATTTATCATGTCTTTCGGAATTTAAAAAAAAATCAATGAGTGTTCGAACTCACGGGCGATGTGTTAACACCTTTTTGTTACACGGTACCTATTCCATTTCTATGAACACAGACCCACAAACCCGGAGGTAGAGTTAATATAAAGTATTTTTTATTTATTTTATATTAAACCCACAAAAAACAAAGAGAATGCAAAGCAACAGACAAATGTACATACATACATTGTTATGTTTGTACATAAGCTACATACGTTGCTGTCTTGCTATCTCATTTTTATATATGTTCGTATAACCACGTCACTATTCTCTTTGCTATGCATAAGACAAAACCGAAGATCAACATAAAACACTTTTTTAATATTACTCCAAATTAATACTCCGAATTAAAACACTTAAATCTCCGCTCGCCGATATCGGATCGCCTTAATGTTTGGCCTAAACTCTTCGTCGAAACCCGCACTAGCGTTTTAATTCAAAAATTAATAAAATCGGCTATGAATTTCCGGAGAAAATCGCGTGGGAAAATTATATGAAAATCACCCAATAATCACTTTCAACAACGACTGCCAAGCAACAACAACTAACAAACAAACTCTTACACTTACACTTGCGTATGTATTGAAACTGATAGTTTACTGCCCTAGAGGCGCGCGTATAGATGTTAACACATCAGCAAAAAATTTCGAACAATTATCCTATAAATCTTAGTTCAGTAATTAATTACTTTCGACAAGTCATAAAAATATCTATTGCTTAGGTAAATTTCCATTGTGTCCCCTGCAAAGTACGGCCTCTTCAAATATTAGAAATTTCTGGCAGCGGTTTTTGCAAATCCTCGAGCTAGTTTGGGTATGCCCTTGAGCTCTCTCTGCGCTTCAGATTTACCTCCACAATTTTTCCCGGTAAAGTGTACAGACAATGCATAATGCGACTAAACTGTTTTGCTGAATTGTATCTCCTGAATTTTTTGTTTTATAAGTTTTCAAAAATCACACATATTGAAAATGAGTAGACCTTTGGCATTACTTCATTATTATTATAAATTACTATAAAGTACTGAATTTACAAATAGCTTAAGCCCTTTCATTTTCCAGCATTTCATTGCCATCTATTCCAATTAAATGTAAGCAATACCATGCCTTGTAATTAATGGATTTTTTAAATCAATTTACTGTAAAATCAATGTAATATTCTTACTGTGTTACATGAAGTAAACAATGACACTTGATTTGTGTCAGTTTCATAAATTTGTTAGCAATTTACAATCCTTTCAGTATCCGTTAGGGAATGCGCAACAAAGATTTCTAGCCAAAGCCGGTTTTATGAACTTATAAAAGAACTCGATTTATTAGTAAACTTTTTTTTTTTGCAAATCCAATATATTAATGTCTAAGCCAGGGCGAACTGACGGCTCCTCAATGTTAAAAGATGATTAGGATATAATCCAAATGAAGAAAATTCGATATTGGGATATTTAATATATCGTCGATAGGCATTTATGTTTACCATTTGAACTACTTTGATTATTTTATTTTACATGAAAATAAATTTTTTAATAAAAGGTAAAATGAAGCTACAGTTTTTTTTTTAAATTTTTATATGGGCATTTCCATAACTCAGACAAACATGTCTGATAAAATGGAAACCTTTTAAAATACAGTAGTTTTCCGGTTTAACGAACATTCGATTCTGCGAACATCGCTTTTAACGAACAGATTAATTTGCTCCATTGAGTACCTTATACATCTAACGAACAAAAAATATTTGTTTGTACTCAGTTTAACGAACAAATAAGGTTCATAATTTTACCTTAAAAAAATAATCTTAAGAAATTTCTTACACAAATAACTAAAAACAAAGCGAATAGAAAAAAAGTACCGCTATTTTAGGTTTTGTTTGTATAGTATTTTTGTTTTGATTGTGTCAGTTACGCATATTCTTTCGTGGTGTTAACATAAAAAATGGGTACAAGAAAAACACTGTTTTTAAAAGAAAAAATACGAATTGTTGATGATCACCGAAAGGGATTGTAGACTTGTGCAAAAAGTATGGTTTAAAAAAATCCACAGTGTGTACGATTTTAAAATCAAAAGAAAATCTCATAGAAAATGCGGAAAGTACTAACTTTGGACCCAAAAATAGGAAAGTAATGAAACAGGGAGAATTTCCAAGAATGGAGAAAGCACATTTTTCGTGGTTTCTACGACAGCGAGATTCATACATGCCTGCTGCTGGAGCAGCCCAACAGTTCAAAGCCAAAGAAATCCATAGAAAGCTTTATGGTGGAGATTTCAACGCAACGCTTCGAAATTTGTGTTCAATGGGCTCAACAGAACAACGTTGATTTCTCAATATTAATGATTTTAAGAAGATGCTATAAAAAAGAATTTTTCTATTCCAAAAAGCAAACATGACTCGACAAATTTTTTAAGTAAAGTTTTCGAGGAAATTGAAAATGAATTTATACATACTAATTTTTCATTAAAATAATTTTTACGCATTATGTTCACTACCAGCGTAATGCATTGTACCTTTTTTATTTTTGTTGTATTATACGGATCTCAAAACTTATTTTAAATAAAATAAACGACAAAAAATACAATTTTAGTGATTTATTTATCCATAAAACGGCTATTCTACATAAGTGCTGGGTATAACGAACTTTTCAGTTCAACGAACAGGGCTGACAAAGTACTGGTTCGTTAAACCGGAAAACTACTCTATGTTAAAGCAGAAATTATTTAAGTCCTGGCTTTAAATTTGTTTAAAAAATTAATTGTTGTAAATGATATAGCATTGTTTAGTAGCTGCTTTTAAAAGCTCGTGAATTGATTTGAAAAATTACGAAGAAAAATATACGGATAATCCCTACTGACAAACCCATCATGTCAAACAACTTATTTTGCTGGATACTCTAGTAATCTAGTTTTAGTTACATACGAATGAATATGAACATATCGTATGGTTAACAGATATGGAAACAGGCATGAAAATGGGTTACTGAATGTTAAATAAAAAAATAATATAAGAAAAAAAAAGAACACAGTTTACATAACAACTGATGAAAATCAATAACTAGACAGAAAGTAAATAAAGAGCCGTTGTGCCAACAGGCATTTTTGTTTTAGTCCTCTTTTGTAATCAATTTCAATGTAGGCTTGGCATTAGGCAATTATTTTTGTTATTTGAAATCAAGACGCACATTTTGTTAGGGAAAACCACGTATCATGATAATATAGAATTTTTAGGGAATGGAAGCATTTTACAGGATTCATTATAATAATGAAATGAATTATGGTAATAGGAGAGAAAAAGAAATATTTATAAATTATTTATTTATGTCCATCAAGGCATTTCCTATAAGCTTCCTGTCATATTGATTCTCTTGTGTGTCATTAAATTGATATTATTTATTACATGTGTGAACATACATGTGTACATGTATTAGTTGTACTAAAACAGTGTTGGGCACCGTCAATGTATTGGTAAACTGTGTATGTGTTGAGCTTGCGAGCTACCCACCAAACAAAAAGCCAAGCGTTAGAAAGATAATGGTGCATTTTTATATTTATATATAAGTACCAATTTTGTCTAAGTTGAAATCAAACTTTGATTACGTAAATTATTAATTAAAAATAAAACTTTTTCTAAGTAAACAGTCAAATGAAAAATATTAAAAATGATAGGACAATAATTTGTTATGTTTTCCATTCAAGAAAAATAAATAAATAAAAGAATGTTTGATTGCTGGAGGTGAATATTCGCAAATATATATGCGGTTGGATGTATCAATCTTAATATGCTTTGATATTTGTCGGCATGGGAGATCATTTTCATATGGGAAACATATTCAAAATATTTTTGATAAGATTTTACGCAGACTAATTAATAAGACTAAGTCTATTACTAAATTAGGAGAATTAGCACAGTCCGTTATTGGAGAAAAATTGTATAAAAGGCATTATAGTATGTTATCGAAAACATTGTTTATGACAAAATATTTTTCGCATATCATCATGACTGAAATTGTTTGCTGGACAAATATTCTGGAAAAAAAATGTTAAAAAATTCGTAAGCATCCGCCTGATATGCATTCGTCGTTGTGCTATGAAACGCCCGTATCTGTACTAAAAATATATTTATACATTATAATATTCTTGTAAGTTTACAAAATCTATAGAAGCACTGAAAATCTTGTAACTCTTTGCATTTGAAGGGAATTATACTACTAGAGTTAAAAAATTTCAAATTGATTTAAGATTAAGATATTATTTTAAACTGTCATTTAATTGATTGTACTTTTTATGTAAATTGCATTTGAGCAAAGTTATATAATGAACATTTTTTAGGATTTTTTTTTTTAAATTATGCTTATATATGGAATTATTAAAAAAAATCAATGAGTGTTCGAACTCACGGGCGATGTGTTCACACCTTTTTGTTACACGGTACCTGTTCGATTTCTATGAACACAGACCCACAAACCCGGAGGTATAGTTAATATAAAGTATTTAATGAAAAAGAATAGTTTATTGAATTTAATTTTACTTTTTTATTAATTTATTAATGTTATATTTTCAACACAGTTAAAATTGGTCTGTGATAGCTAAAATATGAAACATAAACTTTTGATTGTATCCTATCGATATGACGTGAGAAAACAGCGTCAATTGTAGTTCCTTGGATAGTAGTTGGGGACTCTAACGAAGTATTCATGGTAAGCTTGAATTTATCGTAGAGGAATTCGATAAGAGGTAGTGCTTCTACGGTCGAAAAATTCGTATTAAAGTCACCACCCATTATTATTGGCATTGAAAAATAGTACTCTTCTAGTTCGCGTGAACCATTTTCGGTGTAGGGCAGAAGTGAAAAATGAATAAATTTTATTATATTCTGGACAGACTGGTTGAGCAAGAAGCTTTTCTTTTTTCTTTTAACCGACGCACTAAGTAGATGCACTCAAAATGAAAAAAATACTTAATACTTTTTATTTATTTTATATTAAACCCACAAAAAACAAAGAGAATGCAAAGCAACAGACAAATGTACATACATACATTGTTATGCTTGTACATAAGCTACATACGTTGCTGTCTTGCTATCTCATTTTTATATATGTCCGTATAACCACGTCACTATTCTCTTTGCTATGCATAAGACAAAACCGAAGATCAACATAAAACACTTTTTTAATATTACTCCAAATTAATACTCCGAATTAAAACACTTAAATCTCCGCGCGCCGATATCGGATCGCCTTAATTTTTGGCCTAAACTCTTCGCACTACCGTTTTAATCCAAAAATTAATAAAATCGGCTATGAATTTTCGGAGAAAATCGCGTGGGAAAATTATGTGAAAATCGCCCAATAATCACTTTCAATACCGACTGCCAAGCAACGAACAAACAAACGATAATTTACTCTTACATCTTACACCTAACGCTTGCGTATGTATTGAAACTGATAGTTTACTGCCCTAGAGGCGCGCGTATAGATGTTAACACATCAAAAAGTTACATAAATTTAATAATTATATACTAGTAGACTATAGAAGTCTATTTCTTTGGGTATTAAAATTTGTCCGCCTTAGTGCAGGGAAGTATGCTTTGCCTGAACTATTAGCACCTTGACTACGAAGCCAAAGTTCCCTCGCTGGTTTGTTGTCAAACTTAGCCAAGTCATCAAACATAAAATTTCCTTATGGGTACCAGTGAATTCTTAAGGTAATTTTGTTTACATGAATATATATTGTAATATAAACTCTTTTAATAAAAAAAATGTTAATAATTTTTATTTCCTGAAGATGTTAACAAGTTGTTAACGAAATATCGAATAAAAATTATAAGAAATAATATTTTATAAAAAACGACCAAAATCTTGATTAATATTACAATAAACTGATAAGGTCAATGTTCACCTCAGTGAACAATATGGTGCAGCTATTTCCAACCCTGACAACTAAGTCAACAATAACCCCAACACAAATAGCTGCAGCCAACGTCGATCAACAGAAAACAGAATAAAATACGGTTCGTGATACCATAGTCTTTATAAGTCGACAAAAAGGTCTATAAACACAGGAGTGTGAGGAAAACTGCGAAAATATACAAAATTAAACCAAATCTACAATTAAATTCATCTTTATCGAAAATACAAACTATACAAATATACCAAAATATACAAATATACCAAACATACAAATATACAAGATCAACCCAAATCTACAATTAAATTAAAAAGGAATTACCAAATTGTGTAAAAGACAATAACATTAAAGTGAAGTAAAAACAGAGAAAAATCATATAAAGGTGTTCAAATTAATTAAACTAAAAACATTAACCCTATATTAACTTAAAACAATATAAAGGTGATCAAATTAGTTAAACTAAAAACATAAACCCTATATTAACTTAAGTTATTAAATCACTACCCTAGATTTATAAAAATTATCATAAACTAAATTTAAAAGGAAACCAAGGAATAGTGAAATTCAATCCTCGGCAGGTTACCCTTATATATGAAATGTGAATTAAATATATGTAAATATTAATAGAAAAATATACATATTAGTATGCACAACTTATATATTCAAAATTAAAGGGTCAATAAATACATAAATACATTTATAACGTTTCTGAAAAAACATATGCATTCCTTTTAAAATTCCTGGAAGTTCTCAAACATAAGTATATACCTAACCCTGTCTAACCCGTTTAAATAGTCAATAAAAATAAATCAACATGAATACATATTTTGTTATTCGAACTTTAGGATTAATTTAATAATTAAGGTATTCAAGCTCAAGTTCAAATCCGCGAAAATACAAGTTATTTATTATTTTAAGGATTTATATGACTTTAAAATTTTGTATTTTAAGTGAAATTTATTTGTTGATGGTTAAGCAATGTCTATATGCTTTTAATAATTTAATAATCCAAGAGGACTCCAGGAGGAGTATATTCACTTTGTCATTACGTTTGTAACGCAGCGAAATATATAAAGTATATATATTCTTGATCAGTGATGAAATCTAAGACGATCTCAGCATGTCCGTCCATCCGCCTGTGGAAATCACGATTGAGTCCAAATGAAAACAGCTAGACTCTTGACATTTTGTATAAATATATCCTGAAGGATAGAACAGGTTAAGTTCGGAAATAGTCTGAATCGGGCAAGAGAGTAAAAAGTTACCCTAAGGGGAACGGTGTGGGTGTGAACCCTACGAAGACTGTATTGGTATTTTTTACCAGGAGATTTAAGATCCCGGCTTTCAGGCCACCATGCCTTTGTGGCACGAGCTTGGAGCTCTCGAGAGAGGCGAAATACCTCGGCATTATGCTAGACTCTAAGTTATCGTGGAAACGTAATGTGGAGGATAGAACGAGGAAGGCTCTATGCGCGTTTTACGCATGCAAGAGAGTTTCTGGGAGGAGATGGGGGTTGAAACCGTACAGCCTGCACTGGATGTGTACGGCGGTGATCAGACCCATTCTTACTTATGGATGACTTGAGGAATTACTAATTTTAAATTATTATAATTAAATTTTATTAGTTATTAATTATTACTAATTTAATTTATTTTATTTTATTACTTATTCAATTTACATATTTTTTAGAATATATTTATTTGTGTAAAATTATTATTAGGGGTAATAATATAGGGAGGAATTACTAATTTAAATTATTATAATTAAATTTTGTTAATTATTAATTAGTGGAGGGCTGTGGACAAGAGTACATATCTCCCTATACTGGGCAAGGTACAGAGGCTGGCATGTCTTGCTATGACTGGCGCGATGAGATCGGCCCCTCAGGACAGCCTGGAAACATTGCTCGACTTGGCTCCCCTTGGGGTTTTCATCAGGTACATATCTGCAAGATCTGCCCTCAGACTCATCGAGTCTGGCAGCTTCAGGCATGACCGTACGGGACATGGCATTATCCTACAAAGGGTAGGAGGGCAGGTCCTGGGGAGACGAACTGATTATATGACTCCGGTCATGAACTTCAACAAGTCCTTCTCAGTCGCATTTCCGGAGAGGAAGGACTGGATGGAGGACTCCGCGACTTGCAGCAATGCGACCTTGGTTTTTACGGACGGCTCGAAGATGGACCCTGGCACTGGTTGTACTCCAGGGATCTCGACCTTTCGGTATCGCTCAGGCAAAGCATTCCCGATACCTCGACAGTTTTCCAGGCGGAGATGTATGCCATTACCGAGGCGGCATTGAGGATTGATGGGATCAGTTTGGAGGCAAGAATTATTGACATTTGTGTGGATAGTCTGGCAGAAATTAGAGCCCTGGATTCGGTGACAGTGAGGTCGAGATGTGTGCTGGCATGCATTCAATCTCTGGCTCGGCTTGAGGGACATGATGTCAGGATAGTTTGGGTTCCAGGGCATGAAGGCATTCAGGGGAATGAGATGGTGGACGAATGTGCAAGAGCGGGTTCGGCCTTGAATGAGGCAGCCTCACGTAGGGATATTGACATTCCCGCAGTTGAGCTGCTGAATAAGATTCAGGAGTGGACAGAGAGGAAGGTGACAGGCAGGTGGTCAAGTATTACCACCTGTAGGCTCTCCAGAACTCTATGGCCCTCGCCTGACAGCGGTAGGACTAGACAGCTTCTGACTTTTGGGAAGAAGTCGTTGGCACTCCTGGGGGGGGGGGGGGTCTTGACGGGGCACTGTGCAATTGGGCACATGTCGGGGCGGTTGGGCTTTCCCCATGTTGGTCGCTGCAGGAACTGTTTAGATGAGGAGGAAGAGAAGTTAGTACAGCATTTTCTTTGTAAATGTCCTGCCCTGCAGGAGCGTAGGCTTAGACATCTAGGCTCACGTTTCCTGCGGGATCTGGACTGCCTCAGGGATGCACAACTGGCTTGCCCTGGCGAGCTTCGTGAGAAGTTCTGGGTGGTTCCCAGGAACCACTACTTCGTTTTGAAAGGATTGTGTAGGGTGTGGTCCTCTGGGCATCACAATGGGCCTTTATGGCCTCCGAGTGTTTTTCTCGCTTATGGCGTGCAGCCCCTCTAACCTAACCTAACCTACCCTAAGGGCACTGCTGCACGTTCAATATTTATGGTGATATTTGGATCGCGATCCATTTTAATGGATTGATGGATCACGAGCGTATTCTACATGTTCAATATTTATCGCATCAGTATTTACGTTATTTTTGTACTGTGCGGATCATTTATTAAAAAAATTTCGCGAGAAAACCAAAAAAAAAAGCTTTAGCCGACGAGTCCCACAACTCCGGCAATGCCTCCAAATTAAAAATGAACTCTTTCAAAATAATTTTTTCGGTCGTTAACTCCGATTTCATTTAAAAAAAACTTTACACAAATGTAATAAACTTTTTTACTTTTTATTTCTTAAATTTTTTGCACTGCGTCTTTTATTTTATTTGATTTATTTCACTTCTTATTAACGCATCGCGATCTAATATCATGAAAATGATACACGTTCAATGTTTATCACGCGATCCCAGATCTGGATTTCATATTTTAGGCCATTCTGCGATATGGATCGCGATCCATCAATACTGTATGCTACACTTTCGATAAATATTGCGATACTGGATCGCGTTCAATATATATTGAACGTGCAGCTGTGCACTAAGAAGAACTAAACTAACCTCTAAAGAAACTTTAAAATTTTTTTTGGAATTTTGTTAAGCAAATGATATATTTTTATGTCAAAGAAGGTCCAACGCGATAAACTTGGAGCCATAAAATTAAAAAAAAAATTGTTATACCCCCCCCTTTTACTCGGCATTATTATATGCAAAATATGATATAGTCTATTTTTGGATCCTGCCCCCTTTAGTAAGCGTTGGCGTACGATATTACATGCAAAAATTGTGTAAATATTGAACAATTTGTATTCCTTGCCCGTAAGAAGCTGAAATGTTCTCTGATCTTGCATTTCCCTCAGGGCCCTTCCCGGAATGACACCGTCAATATAGAGATTTTAAATTGGCTATAGAGATGTGTTAAAGGAACTCTGTACCACCAAGTTAAACATTTTAAATTTACTTACGAAATATTTGAAGGGTATTTAAGATTCGACCCGGCCTTACTTCCTTTTCATTAAGAATGGAATACTTGGTGTTTTTTTTATTAAAACCCTAAAAATATCCTTTTAATGACTGCCAAATATCAAGATTTTCAAAGAATACATTCAATACCAGACATTCGTTTATAAACATCGAAACAATATTTGTAATTTGGATTGCTTGTACAGACAATTTAATTTAATATTTCAATACCATCCAAAGCTATTAGAAAAAATTACTTACAAATTATTTAATATTGTAGCATACAAATATTTTTATAATTATCATAGAGTACATTTAATTTTCATCTAAAATATTTACGCACAACTTTACTGCAATGAGTCATGGAAACTCTTTTCATATAAAATATTTTATTTTATTTTATTTTATTTTATTTTATATTGTCATCAAGCGTGACTAGACAACATGTACGTGAAAAAATTGTATAGCGCCGTCACAACACATTTTAGCCATTTTATTGTTTAGGCTTTTATTATCAACATTTTTCGATTAACGAAATGAAACACACACACACACGCACAAGAGCTTAAGGCGGCAAATGTATGAATATGTGACCTAATTTTCAAAAACTTACAAATATGAACATCTGCCAGAATATAAGGAAAAAGTTTTTCAATGATTAATAATTCGCGCTGTAATAGCAAAATAAGCCGATTTGAAGCAAAATCAAATTTTGTTATAAAATTTATACAATTAAATGTATTCCATTGTAAACTGAGTGATATAAAAAGGGAAAGAATATTCATCATGGCTGAATTTTTTATTGCAACTATTTTTTATAATTTTCAATAATAAATAAAGCCTATCCCCGATATTCATAGAAAACTAAAATGCATTTGAAATCTATTGTAATCAATTTTTGTATGGAAGATTTTTAATAAAATACATTTCAATCTCATTTTAAATTTT
Source organism: Linnaemya tessellans (assembly GCA_951800035.1). Taxonomy (NCBI): domain Eukaryota; kingdom Metazoa; phylum Arthropoda; class Insecta; order Diptera; family Tachinidae; genus Linnaemya; species Linnaemya tessellans. Next base: position 21,018,194 of record OX637532.1, on the reverse strand, counting down.
ATGAATATGGGGTAATTATACTGTGGCAAATTACTGCATTCCATATCGATCGAAGTTCGTATTTAAATTGTATTGAAATTTCGAACAATATCGAATGCGGTAATTTGGCTGCTGCTTTGCAATTGATTCGATTTCAACATTTGATTCCTAAACTTAAAAGACAAAAACCAAATTTTCAATAAAAAGTAAAAACAAGTAAATGTTTGGCTTTTCTTATATCTAATTCCTATGAACGTCTTTAAACAATATTAAATATGTTTAATTAACAAACAAAACAAAAAATCCGTTTCATGTCCCCAAAAAGTTCTAATTGTCCAACCGTAGAATCCTCTTACAGATTTTGTTGGTTTTTAATACCAGTTTACTTCTTTCTGATATATAAAGTAGATATATGTAATTCATCATAAAAATCAAAAATAACAAATAAAATGGCTGCTGTTATGAATCAGAAAATGTCGATTTCCCAACCCTGGAAGCGAAATTTAAATTTTATAAAGTTTTCTTAATCAATGCAAATCTTCATGAGGTTTAAAGTAGTTTTGTTTAAGAAAAACTCGAATTTTACAACCATTTTGGTTATTACGTGTACTGCAAAATATTGCATGTACCAAAAAAAATTTAATTTTTCCAACCCTGGAAACGAAATTTTAATTTTTTTGTTTTTTTTATTAGTGCAACGCTTCTTGAGGTATAAAGTAGTTTTATATAAGAAAAATTGAAAATTTTTTACTATTTTGGTAACTTTCATGTACCATAAAATATAGCATATGTCCATCCCTGGATTCGAAATTTTATTTTTAATTTTTGAATTTTTGACCCCAATTTTGTTCTTCCTAAATTATAAGACAGTTTTAGTTAGAAAAAAACAAAATAAAAACATCAGTTGCCTGTTTGATTACTTTCATGTATAAACAAATTTAATTTCCCACCCCTGGAAGCAAAATTTAAATTAAAAAATTTTTTTTTGTTTTTTGGCCAATTTGGAAAATGTTTTATTTCCCATCCCTGGAAAAAAATTTTTATATTCTAGTTTTTAATAGACTATTGAGTCATCATAATGCACGAAATAGGTTTAATTTACAAACATTAAAAAAAATTGATTAATAGGTGTAAACTTCCCAGCTCTGGCACCATTCTTCGTATCTTTCTGAATTTCAATAGCACTCAATTTAAGTTCATTTCCAATCCAACGGTCCAAGAACGAAGTCTCTAGCTTTTCTGGGGGCTTGGGAAAACCGATTTCACTTACAGACAGACGGACAGACGGACATCGCTCAATCGTCATCGCTATTCATAAGGGTCCAGAATATATATACTTTATGTGGTCCCATGGGCATATCGAAGAAATTAGACACGGAATGACAAATTTATATATAAATCCTTTCACTTTTATGTGAAGGGTATAAAAAGACATGTGATTACTGGAGAGGGTGTTAAAAGAAAAATTTTATATGTAGAATGCTAATAAATAAGCTGTATCCTCAGGTTGCTTGACATTTCTTACATATTAAAATTTCTTATATCCTTGACTGGTGTTTTGGCCAATATAGCACGCAAATGGTTGTTTTTTTTAATTAAACAGAATTTTTTCTACACATATATCTACATACACACAGGCATGAATATAAACATGTTTTTTACAATTCTTATGGCTTAAAAATAACCCTGTTGACAGCATCTTTAAGACATCTTTAATGCAGTGTACAAGACAACCGCATGTCGTATAAGACAAACTAAAGACAGTTGCTTACAGATCGTCAACGAAATTTTCATACAAATGGCCCTGAAGTCATTGTAGACGAGATGAGCAACAATGACGCTCAAATTGTCGTTGATAACTTTTCTGGACAGAAATGAACGGTTGTTGTTGTTCAAAATAATTATATTGAGGACAAAAGACGTGTGGTGTCGTGGGATACCGGATAGCAACGAAGTTCCTCATTGTAAACATATTAATTTTAAGTTCTATTCGAGGTATAAAGAAAATAATTATTCGGGTATGCATTTTTTTATTATGATATTTTTTTTCGCCGACCAACGAAAATCAGAATCAATTTTGTTCCCAAACGTAATATAATTCTGTCACGGCACGGCTGCGTATGATTAATATTTGTTTGTATGGAATCGTATTACTCATACGTCTTTAACATTGATTTAGAAAGAAAAAATCTTACATTACGGACACGGGTATTATAACAATAACATGTTTACATCAGCTTGATACAGTTCTCGTATTCTTTTTCACAATAAAATTTGTGTAAATAGGAACTGTTATCACATTCAACTAAGCCACCTAATAAGTGGTGACAAACACAATACACATGAGCACTGATGATGAAAGGGTTGCGTCTTTCGAAAACAGCTGTTCTGATCTGCTGTGTAAGTTGAATAACAAAAACTGATGTTGACTTGCCTTTGTGCCTTGGAATATTTATCATGTCTTTCTGAGATTTAAATTAAAAAAAATTTCGAACAATTAGCCTATAGAATCTTAATTCAATTTAATATTACGTTACGGACGTTTTTTCCCGTTTAGGGTACCCATCCGCATCGTCCCATAAGCAACTTCGTTCCAAAACATCAGCCATTATTGTCATATAATTACAAACCACTAGTTCCTGTAAAAACCAATCAACAGACGACATGTCGTACATCTATCCTCGAAGACAATGTCGTCTACGACGCCATTGCCAACTGGGAAATTAAAATGGTGCCTAAAAGTAGGCAACATAAAACTGTTGCAGTTGCATATACAAACAACATTAAATGCGACAATGTTCTTTTCTAGTTTTGAACGCATTAAAAAATTTATTTTTGTTTAGATTTTTACGCACACACACACACAACCACACACATACATCAATACGTATGTATTCATATACAAAATTTCCTATATTTTTCTTTCTTTCTTACTTTAGACTTGTAACCGTAAACAAAGTGTAACATTTTTCCTATTGCTCCAATTCTTTTTGTTATTCTCTTTTGGTGGCTCTCCTTAAACACACATTGTGCTTTATCTTTTTGTACGCTAACCACTTCATATTTTTCTCTTGTCTTACATTTCTTCAAAAAAATATATATATTTTTTTTTATTAGAATAAATAGAAAAACAAATAAAACTGTAGAAAAGCTGGTTTTTGCCGGCAGTCAAATAAAAGCTTTTTGCGTCTCCAACAGTTTTGCCCCTTTAAGAATGGCAACATAAGAAAACGGCAATAAAACTATAATAGACACAACAAATTAATGCTTTAAATTGTAGATTCTCATTCAGCCAATAATATGATAATAAGACCATAAACCTAATTGTCTGGCGGCTTATATTCGTTTTGAAGTAGACAAGGATAATAAACTATTGTTTTTTTTTTTTTATAGAACTGTTGTTTAGTTATTGTGGGAAATAGTACGTAAGGAATAGACGAATTTATAGAAATATTTTTTTTAGCTGTTTGTTGGTAAAATTATTATTCCTGTAGGACAGGCAACGTTTCAAAACCTTTTGATATCTGGGCTGTATTTATATAAATAAATATTTTATCTTCCACAAATCGTAAATAAAAGAAATTTTAAATATTAGTGCTTTAATATATAATAGATTCATTCAGACATTAAATCCAAATAAATAATAATAATAAAATAATAATTATAAAAATTTTAAAAACGTCCTGTTCAATTCTTTAAACTTCTCTTTGAATAAAAATTCCATATAATCCAGAAAAAAATTCTCTAAATCTCTCAAAGTTGTTGAAATGACAGTGACAGGGCATTGACGGACTACGAGCCGCGCTGCACTGTCTATGTCCCTGCAATTTTTCAACATCAAATGAAATACTCGCAGTTGATCTACAGCAGACCAAAAACATAAAAGTGCCCTAAATCTCGATAATTTCCAGGGAATGTCCTGAGAATATAATCAAATGTGAGAAATGTTCGGCAAGAAGCTAAATTATCAGTATGACGTCATTAGAAAGGACATTTTCAATTCACTTGAAAATCACCATTCAAAACGATCTTTCCTTTACTCCATGCTCTCCATTCTCTCTTAAGCCATATAGAAAGATCTCTGAAGCACAAGGAATTTTATGTAGTAAATTTTCTGCAAACTAGAGGGCGCTTTAGATCATGTTCATTCTAGTTCTATTAGTGAAGGATTGATGGCTAAAGGAGTTGATATAAATCAGTTATGACACTCTTGCTGGAAGTGTGTTTGTCACCTCTTTCTTCTCTGCAGTCTGGCCTTAACAAGAATAATTTCCTTAAGTCTACCTTAGCTTTTTTTGTCTTAAAGAAATTTCAATTAAACACGTTCTTGAGGTGATACCGTAACTCAAATAAAATATTTTCACTTTTCTAAGTCGTAAACAATGCCTTTGTTGCAACGCCAAAGAAAAAAAATATTGCCTTAAGCCGCTTCGCTTTTATTTTTTCTTCTCGAAAATAAAATGCCACAACAACACAGTTTCACTATGAGGAAGGAATATGTTGCACTACAGAACTTTTGAAATTTTAATGGTTTAGAGCAGGATTAGTCAGAAAAAAAAACTGGTAAACAAAAGCTTTAGTAAAAATAAAAATAAAATAAAATAAAAAATTATTTCCCACTAAAAGAAAATAATATTGTGATATCATTTTCTGCAAAATGTTCTTTTATGCAGTGGCTTTTTGTTGCCTTGGCATATTTGCTTATGTGATTTTGAATTGATTTTTAGCCTTGAAAACAACTCACCGAACTATTTACGTTTCGTTTCGTGGAGACACGACGATGAAATATTTTTGCCGGCTCAGTTTCAATTTCCGATTCAGAAGACTCATCTCCCGGACTAATGGCAATCACCGGTATTGGTATGGGGGACACACTAGCCGAACTGCAAGTGCTGCTAACACCGCTGCCAGTGCTAATTTTACCGGGCATGAAACGACCCCTAGCACCACCTCCGCTGGCTGCAGCAACATGTAGTCTCTGATTAGACATTGTTGTTGTACAAGTTTATTTTTTGTTGTTAATTTCTCTTCGGATTTCTTATTTCTTTTTTTAATATATATTTTTTTGTTATTGTATTTTGTGGGTGTGTTTTTATAAGAGAGTTAAGGGTAGTAATTAAATTTATTTATTCCTTAATTTAATTTCTATAATATTGTTGGCACAGTTTTCCTAACGCTTTAAGTCATTTTAAGTTTTAAGTAATTTTATAAAAACGTCTATGGAATTAATTTTAAGTACACATAGTAGAGGCAGTTTGTTGTTGGTTTTTCATTGTTTAATTAAATCCAATTTATTTATTAATCTAGCTTATTATATATTTCATTTTTTTCAACTTCATGGGAAGAAATGTTTCTTCTATAAAAAAATCACATTCATTTTTTTTATTAAATGGAATATTATATAGAAACGTTTGTTATTCCTTTTTTATTTATTAAAAAACTCTAGCTAATTTGATTTGATTTTAATTCTGCATATAAAAGATAAACTATAAACTTGATTTTAAGATTTTCCGTATTACATATCAACCACTTGCTTGTAAACGACTTGCACTGTGCTTGCAAATTGGAAAGCAGTAACTGTTATTTTTTTATTTTATTATATTTTACTTCAAAAATTTATTTTTGTAATATATATAAATTTTTCTTTTTGTTACAATTACTGCAAGACCGCTGTCCTCACTGAGCTTCACAAGTTTGTGTGTGTGTGTGTGCAGATGTTATAATTTTATTTCAGGCGAAGGATACAACAATACAACTTTCTGTGCTGTACACACTCATACGCAACTACATATACGCATGCAGACATGCAACACCCTGCAAACATTTTATATTAGACAATTCACTAACAAAATAATCAAAAAGCGACATGGGTATTAAATAAGATTGTGTTAACATCAGGTAGATACAGTTCTCGTATGCAATTTCTTAATACAATTTTTATAATTAAGAACTGTCATCACATTTATCTAAGCCACCTAAGAAGTGGTGCCAAACAAAATACACATGAGTACTGATGATGAAAGTGTAGCGGGTTTTGAAAACAGAGGTCCTGCTCTGCTGTGTAAGTTGAATAATTATAAACTTGATTTTATTGAATTTAATATAGCAATATGAAAGCTCTTTAAAAAAATACTTACATGCAAAGAAAGCTATTGGACCTGCACTCAGGGGATGACACATGCATGAGCAGTGCTTTACATCGGATGTAGAAAGGAGGGGATAGGATTGTGGGGGACAGATTAAGAAAGAAGAGAATTTTTTTTAGCTTTTTAGACATCTACTTCGCCGGCAATTTTTTTTTTTACAGGACCGATGAAGGAGAATACTGTTACTCTGCTCTTTAGGACATCATAGAAAGATAGAGTCAATAGGTGCTGGTTATATACAGTGCCTTTGCCACTGAAACAGATTGACAACGACTGAGGCAATACTGCACTAATGCAGATCAGAAAAGTTTGATTTCGTAACAACGATTGAGTGTTGAGTTCGACAACCCTTGACCACTCAATACGATCACTTCCAAAAACCAACACCTCCCTATGTTGTTCCCGAATCTTAAACTATCACTATGCCAAATTTCATCTAAATCGGTTCAGCGGTTTGCGCATGAAAAGGTAACAGACAGAGTTGATTTCATATTATATTGATAAGGAAAAAAGTGCAAATCATTAGAAAAAGTGAGTCATAATAAAAAGTGCAACTCATCATTAAAAGTGCAAGTCATCATAAAAAGCCCAAATCATTATAAAAAGTGCAAGTCAGCATAAAAAGTGCAAGTCATTATAAAAAGTGCAAGGCATTATAAAAAGCGCCAGTCAGCATAAAAAGTGCAAGTCATTATAAAAAGTGCAAGTCATTATAAAAAGTGCAAGTCATTATTAAAAGTGCTTGTCATGGGTGCTGTTGACTGAAGTAGTAGAACACGAGACTATAAAGCGGAGGGTCGTGAGTTCGAGCCCGCGCTGAGTCATAAAATATTGTGTTGAATTCTTCTGATTAGCATTAGTGCGTGGTTGTGTTAGTTGTTGCCAGCCTGTTTCAGTGATGGAGGCATAGCACTGGTCACTGAACATAATTGGCTACGACTGACACGATCATTGTTGAAGTAAAACACAAGTGGGTTTTATAATTCAATATAATAGTTCGTATATTTGCAAAGGTTAGAAACGAAGTGATCAATATATCAGTAAAGAAGATTAATGTAGGTATATCGAAAAATAGTTATGCACATTGTTAATAGCTGAATACATTAACCAATAAGAATACGACACATACTCAATGACTTAACGAAGAATTTGATAATTAGAAAGATGTAATAGCACAGTGTTGTAATTAAACAATGTGTATTTTCAACACTCTCACTCATTGTTTTAATTCCAACATTCCTAAAAGTGATAGGTTGTTTTTAAATCGCTGAGTCGTTAAAGGCTTTGTAAGTATATCAGCGCGTTGCAAATCAGTATTGACATAATTGAACTCAATAGTTTTATTTTTCTGAAGATCTCTGATGAATTGTAGTCTTATGTCAATATGTTTCGTGCTATGGTGTAATTCTGGATTTCCAATAAGTCGAATTGCACCCTGGTTGTCAACATTAATAACGGTAGGTGAATTTTGAAAATATCCAACATCAGCAAAAGGTTGTTGGAGCCAAATTGCTTCCTTGGCACCTTCACACGCCGCCATACACTCTGCTTCTGTTGTAGATAAGGCAACAGTTTTTTGACGATGACTTCTCCAAGTGATTGCACTATCGTTTATAAGATACACATAGCCTGTTGTGGATCTTCTTGTATCGATGTCACGAGCAAAATCTGCGTCTGTATAACCTTCAAACTTGAATGCATTGTGTGGTTTGTACTCGATGCAATAGTCTTTTGTTGCTTTCAGATAACGAAATATGCGTTTTAGAGCCTGGACATGACAACTTTTCGGACTTTCGGTGAATTTGCTAACTTCTCCAACTGCATACGAAATATCGGGTCTGGACACTATAGCAGCAAACATCAAGGAACCAACAGCTTGTCTAAATGGATACTGGGCATCATCTTCGCCACTTGATTTAGTTAAATATACGTTGCAATCAGATGGTGTTGAAATTGGGTTTGCATCATCCATTTTAAATTTCCGAAGAATTTTCATAATATAGGAATGTTGATTTATTTTGATGCATTTGTTGAGTCTATCCCGATGGATTTCAAGGCCAACATAATAGTTGTGTTCACCATAAGTACTGCGAAATGTTTTAGATAATTTATCAATGAAAAATTTTAGCCCACATTTGCTAGGCGACATTATTAACCCGTCGTCCACATAGAGTAGTAAAATAATTTTACTGTTTTCAATATTTCCAAAGAAAACACATGGGTCGGCACTCGATTGCCTCATTTTAAAAATTTTCAAAAAATCAATGAATTTTGCATTCCAATTACGAGAAGCTTGCTTTAGCCCATAAAGACCCTTTTTGAGACGAAAAACAAAATTTTTACCTTCGGTAACGTGGATGCCTTTTGGTATTTCCATATACAGCTCTTCGTCGAGCTCGCCGTATAAAAAAGCAGTCTTTACATCAAATTGCATCATTTCCATGTCCTCAATTGCTGCTAAAGCCAGAGCAGCTCTCACTGAATCATAACGCACGACTGGAGAATATGTTTCTTTAAAGTCTATTCCAGCCTCTTGCGAATAGCCTTTCGCGACCAATCGCGCTTTAAATATGGGTCCTTGATTTGGGTTTGATTTAATTTTGAATACCCACTTACAACCAACGATATTCTTATCATGGGGTTTCTCCACAAGTTCCCATGTTTGGTTCAATTCGAGTGAATGTATTTCTTCATTTATTGCCGATATCCAATTTTCTGCATATTCTGAAGCCAAAGCATCCTCATATGTTTCCGGTTCTGAGGTGGTTGCCAAACAACTCATATAATCGATACCAAATCGCTGAGGGGGTATAATTTCTTTTCGCAGGCCATACCGTTGGTGTTCCCTCACATCAGCTACTGAATCTGTAGAGTCGTTAGATGTCGTAGACACTTCGGTTGTTGATGCTTCTTTTTTCATCGAAGTCTTCGGAGTACTAGATGCTTGTTGTTGGAATGAAGAAATATCAGATTCATTATGATGTTCGCCGTTTTCATTATTTATCTCTTCTTCTTCCTCATCGCGATTTGACCCAACTTTTATTAATTTTTCATTAAAAACGACGTCGCAGCTTACAATTACTTTTTTCGACTCTTGGTCATACAAACGAAAATTTTTTGCTGTAGGCTCATACCCAACTAAAAACATTTTCTTCGCCTTAGCATCCCACTTCTTTCGTCCAAGCTGCTTAGGTTGGTAGACCATGCATTCGGTACCAAATACCTTTAAGTGGCTTAAGTCTGGCTTCTGACCGAACCAAAATTCGAATGGAGTTTTTGAACGATTTGCTGGCGCTGACCTATTTAGTATATAAACAGCTGTCCTCACTGCTTCAGGCCACAACAATTTGTTCAAGCTGCTTGCCAATAACATAGTACGAGCTGATTCTTGAACCGTCCTGTTGTCCCTTTCGATGAAACCATTTTGTTCAGGTGTGTACGGTGAGATCTTTTCCAGAACAATACCATTGTTCGACAGCAGTTCAGCTACATCTTTGTTTATAAACTCCGTACCGTTGTCACACCGAATACATTTCACCCGTTCGCCAGTCATGTTGCGTACCATAAAAATAAAACATTTTAGTTTTTCAAGCACTTCAGATTTGTTACATAAAAAGTAAACATACCTGAAACATGTGCTTTCATCTTTAAGCAACATGAAATAACGAGCTCCACCAACACCAGTTTCACTCATGGGGCCACATAAATCCATATGAAAATATTCACATTTAGCTGCTTCACGTTTCATTGCTCTTCCATGAGATGAACGATGCATTTTTCCTCGTTGGCAGTCTTCACAAAAGAAATTTGAGTTTTTCGTCACACTTATTCCATTAGCTAGATTTTTATTGCACATGTTTTGAATTGTTGCTGTGTTTATGTGCCCAAGTCTACAATGCCACTGTTGAAGAGAATCTAGCTTCGCTGAATTCGCCGCACAATCATTTCTTAATTGAAATATCATTCTGTATTGATTTTTAGAATCCCGAATACCAGTTGCCAAAATATTTTCGTTTTTGTCTTTCAAAACACAACGTGTGGATTCTATTACCATTAAGAAACCTTTAGATGTTGTTGACCCAGTAGAGAAGAGGTTTTGTTTTAGTTTCGGAACGTATTGTACGTTGGTGAGAATGCGAGGTATCCATTTGTTGTTTACAAGAGCGTTTATTCTAATTGTGCCAAAACCTTTAATTGGCAATCTCTCATTATTTGCAATGTAAACAAAGCGATTTGAACTTGACAGCTGTAACTCCGAAAACCACTCTCTGCGCGAAGTCATATGTTCAGTGGCACCTGAGTCTGCAATCCACACATCACTATATGGAGCTGATATGACATCTGACGTCGACGCAACAAAGGCAACCTCGTCGTCGTTTTTGCTGCTTTGCTTAGAACTTTCATGTTTCTGTTTCATTTGTTTTTTCTTCACACGACATTCTCTCTCCCAGTGTCCAACTTTGTGACAAAAATTGCACTTTGATGTTCTCTTCCTCTCTGTAATATATTTTTTGTGCTTCTCAGCTTTTGCGTTAAACGCTGCTTCTGTTACCTCTACATGATTGTTCTTTTTCATCTGATCTTCTTCTAGTTGTAGTTTTGCCATTAAATTTTCGATTGTTCTGCCTTCTTTTATATTATACCACACGGTTTTGAAGTTTTGGTACCTTGGTGGCAAACTACTTATGATTCGTACCATTTTTATGTTGTCGGATAACTTTTCACCTTGAGCTTCAATTTCTGCTGCTAATGATGACACCTTCGACACATATGCTGCAACTGACTCGTCTTCTTGCATTTTTAGAGAAAAATATTCTTCATATAGGCACATAACTTTTACTTCACTTTGTTTGTCGTGGATATTTTTAAGTTTTTCGTAGACTTCGTTTGAGTTGGTACATGACAACACATGGTTTGCCTGATCCTTTTCAATTGAAGAAATGAGTATTCCCATGGCTTTACCATCACGCTTCATCCATAAATCTTTCTGCTCCTGGGAGCTCGAGTTTCCTAACTTCGTATTCCCTTGTACTATTCCTAATAGTCCTTGGCCTTTTAAAACCGCATCGACATTGAACTTCCACAACCTGTAGTTGCTGTTGTTTAGCCGGTGAAAAATATGGATGGATTCCTCAGTCATGTTGAACCGAATTTAATTTTATTCTTTTTTTTTTTTTTTTTTTTTTTTTTTTTAACAAAATATAAAAACTTAACAATTGCAATTACTTGAACTTTAATTTAATTAAACTCCACTGGGCCCATAACCTGTTGAAGTAAAACACAAGTGGGTTTTATAATTCAATATAATAGTTCGTATATTTGCAAAGGTTAGAAACGAAGTGATCAATATATCAGTAAAGAAGATTAATGTAGGTATATCGAAAAATAGTTATGCACATTGTTAATAGCTGAATACATTAACCAATAAGAATACGACACATACTCAATGACTTAACGAAGAATTTGATAATTAGAAAGATGTAATAGCACAGTGTTGTAATTAAACAATGTGTATTTTCAACAATCATGTACTAAAAAGCAGAGTAACAGCAGCATCCTCCTTCGTCGGTCCTGTAGCAAAAATTAGCCGGCGAAGTAAAAAGGTTTCAATAGCTACAAAAACAACTGTCTATCTTCTCATCTTTCCTAATCTGTCCCCTCTATACTATCCCCTCGTTTTCAGTTCCGGCGCAATGCATTGCATATATAGGGTTCTTACCCTGAGTGCTGGTCCAAGTTAAAAAAAAAAAAATTATAAAAAGTGCAAGTCATCATAAAAAGCGCAAGTCATCATTAAAAGTGAAAGTCATTATAAAAAGTGCAAGTCATTATAAAAAGTGCAAGTCATTATAAAAAGTGCAAGTCATCATCAAAAGTGCAAGTCATTATAAAATGTGCAGGTCATCATTAAAAGTGCAAGTCATTATAAAATGTGCAAGTCATAATGAAAAGTGCAATTCAGCATAAAAAATGCAAGTCATTATAATAAGTGCAAGTCATTATAAAAAGTGCAAGTCATCATAAAAAGTGCAAGTCATTATAAAAAGTGCCAGTCATCATAAAAAGTGCAAGTCATTATAAAAAGTGCAAGTCATTATAAAAAGTGCAAGTCATCATTAAAAGTGCAAGTCATTATAAAAATTGCCAGTCATCATAAAAAGTGCAAGTCATTGTAAAAAGTGCAAGTCATTATAAAAAGTGCCAGTCATCATAAAAAGTGCAAGTCATTATAAAAAGTGCAAGTCATTATAAAAAGTGCAAGTCATCATTAAAAGTGCAAGTCGTTATAAAAAGTGCAAGTCATTATAAAAAGTGCCAGTCATCATAAAAAGTGCAAGTCATTGTAAAAAGTGCAAGTCATTATAAAAAGTGCAAGTCATCATTAAAAGTGCAAGTCATCATAAAAAGTGCAAGTCATTATAAAAAGTGAAACTCATTACAAAAAGCGGAACCTTATGCCCTCATGCCAGCGTATATGAAGTATTAAAGTTGGGTTTTTTTATTTTATGATACTTTTTACCCGTGACTATAAAAACAACCCTATGTTATTTCTCGAATTTCAAAATACCCCTATGTTAAATTGCATGAAACCGGTTCAACGGTTTAAGCGTGAAAAATTAACAGACGACAGACAGGATTACTTTCATATCTATTATATTAGTAAGTAAGTACATATTTATTTATTTTTTTTTTTTTGTTATAAATTATTCATATATTTTAAAAGGTTTCGTTTACCAAGAGCTCCCATATTTTCATCAAACTATCGATCACGATGGATATTTCTCCCAGGACCAACGCATGTGGCTATATCAAGATAATAGTGGTAGATTTTGTCTGTCATCTAGAGGAGGCTAAGACGAATCGTTTGTTTTCAGCAATTTCTGAAATGTTTAGAGGATATGCTGTTGTCAAGTTCTTTAATGCCTTCTTGTTCTTGAAGTTTTCTGTTTCGCTGTTATGTTTGCGTGAAATTGTACATGTATGTGTTAGCAACGTTTGAGCATATTATTTTTGTTGTGTTGCTGCGCGTTTGTGATAGTCAGTTTGTTTTTTTTTTTTGCTTTTTACAATATGTGTAAAAGAAAGCAAAAACAAAATACAATGGTTACCATGAAATATCCTAACAATAATAAAGGATTTTCAACGCAACAATTAGAATGCAATTGCTGTCAAATATGTCAAGAATGAAAATTGTTGAAAAAATACAACTAACTCCTTCACTTTAATTATTTGAATATCATATACCCGTATATTCTACCTGTTTCAATACAAACAATTGAATTTTTCGGAAACTTGCAATTGTGCGGTTGTTTTTAAAAGTTATAGATCCCAGTGTCAAAGTGGTCTAAATTAATAGGAAACGGCAACTCTGTATATTGTTGCTGTTCCCTGGTATCTCTTGAATACTTTTTAAACTTAATTTCTTCTCTCCCTGGTTTTTGTTCTTTTTTTCCTACTATTTTTTAGCTCAGATAAAATTGCAGCAACAAAAATCCAGGAAAGTACAAAAACAACATGTTACAGTATGGAACACAAGCAGGAAGTGGTACAGAACTGTCAAATAACATAGAAAAGTTCAAAAACCCTTAAGATGAAAGACGTCTGTAGCCATTTATTGTATGGAAAATAATAGATACTCTAACATAAACATACAACAGCAACTGCAAGAGCTGGGCCATCAAGTGCAGCCGACTACCCTTAAAGGAGTAGCTCAACACAGTGTTATTTTTTATTTCATTCTTTTTCTTTTTTTTTTTTGCAAGTGAAGGATATTCGAATCAAAACAAAATATGAATAAATTGTTCATATTTACAACAGAGCAAAGTTAAGAGGAGCTGTATAAAAATATGTATTAATACAGTTTGAGCTTTTGGCAAGGGTCAAGTTTTGATTAAGTTTATTTGAACAAATATTCTCTCGAGATATATGTATGTACGTAAAGCAGGAAGGGAAGAAATTAATTCAAAGACAGCAAATTTTCCTTTACAGCCAAACGATTATAAAACAAAATTCCTTGATAACAAATTAGTGCCCTAAAAGTCGTTTTGTAAACCTTGAAAATTTTAAAGTTGATCCGACTCTTCTTTGAAAGTACTGTAAACTGACATGTACTTTCAGTCTTATGAAAAAAAAGAAAAAATATATTAAATAAAATAAATAACAAAATCATTGTTGATTTCTTTTCTAAAAAAGAATGCTACATATTTTTGCACCTTTCAATATAAAAATGGCAATATTATGACATTTGGAAATAGTGAATTTCTTACAAATGAATGGACTATCTCTTGCGAAAAATTATTTTTATTTTAAAAATGCGCCCAATTGTAGTTTTTTAGGAAAACAGTGATAAAATGTTACATTTCTAAAGGATGTTAACTTTTTAACGGGCTTAAGTTCAAATCTGCTAAACTGCAGATTATATTTTTATTTAATAATTGAAGTTGTTCAATTCTTATTTTATTTGATATTTTTTCATATCAAATAAAATAATTAATTTCCTGAAGAAGTCACACAAAGGAGTGACGAAATATTGAAATTAAAAATTAAACTAAAATAAAGAGACCTTAAGTTAAAAAATATCAGAATACAATATTAAGTTTGTACAAATTCTATTTATTTATTACTAATTTCGAGGCCGCTACGCCTTCTCAATCAGCGATCTTTGTTCAATTTTTCCACTTTTGCAAGTGGTGCTAGTTAGTAGGAATATCAACTATTTAACCAATGTTTTTAACGAAAATTGAATATGAGGAGTTCCCACATACATTTTTTTAGTTATTACATCTTTTTGGTTAGTACGAAATTTCCCAACCCTGACGATTAATATTACTAATATTCCAAATGACTCTTTTTGCTTTTTCCAGAGCCATCGGCTCTGAACAAAGAACGCTAATGAGAAGGCGTAGCGGCCTCGAAATCAGTACTGATCCGTTCTGCTGGTTTGATGATTACAAGAAATATTCTTAATATTCCACTCTTAATATAAATAAATAGAATTTGAACAAATTATAAAAAGTGCAAGTCATAATGAAAAGTGCTATTCAGAATAAAAATTGCAAGTCATCATAAAAAGTGCAAGTCATTATGAAAAGTGCAAGTTATCGTAAAAAGTGCAAATCATCATAAAAAGTGCAAGTCATTATAAAAAATGCAAGTCACCATAAAAAATGCAGCTTCTTCAGTGCCCACTGTTCGGCGTCTCATGGAATGCACATGATCAGTAACAGCAAATGTGGTCCGAAAACGATCTATTGTTCTTCGAATTGTGGGCCACCACTCCCGGGCTATTTTGCAGCCCAACTGGTAGTAATTTTTCGGTTACGAGGTCTGACCGGAGACTCAATTCTAGTACCACTCGTGTCAGGAGCCCCAGAAACTTCGGTTTCTGCCTGCCAATGGATGCGACCTTTCGAGGATCATTGTGGTGACTGTGGGGTTGGGATCCAAATCGCGGGGAGAGTGTTGGCTCAGTGTGGAGTTGTATTGCAACCGGCTGCCGCGACCCAAAGATCGATAGGAGGTTAGATAGTTTCCGCCCTTGACTAATGAGGGAGGCCATGTCCAAATGCATGGTTTCGAATTGGTATTCATGTGCGAGACTTGTTGCACATGGAGGCGCTGGTGGATGGATTGTTTTCACCCGGTGTTAAGAGCACCGTCAGGTTAAGTCGCGAGACAAGTACTGACGTTGAACTTTTGGTATGTTGTTGTTCTTCGAATTAGCCGCTCTTAAGGACGATTATGTATGCCATAAAATGCAAGAAGTGCATGATGAGTTTGACGGATAGAACAATTATTTTGATTACAAATTTGAACAATTTGCAGGCGTTGTTCTAGATTTGTAACACTCTAAAAAAAATCGCTTTATATGGCTACTCAATTATAATTGTATTCGTGTTTGTGCAACCATAAATCACAAAATGGTTTGTGACTAGAATAGGGTTACCAACCTATGAAATAAATTAACTTACGGTTTACAGATATAATTTTTTTAACAATTGTTTTATAAGTTTAAAGTGTTTCTAGCGTTATTTAGAATGTTTTTTATAACTATGTGCAATTTTAATTTATTTTATTTATAAACTCACTTATTTATTATCAATATGTTATTAGATAAATATACTTTAAACAATATTAATTTGTCCAATAAAGCAACAACATATTATCTAAATGCAAATACGAAATATAATATAGCAAAAAAAAATAGTCTTAAAACAAATTTGTATGTCTGGCTAATCAGAGTATTTGAACTCCTTAGACTTTATTGTCCTCCACACAATAATGATATATTAGAAAGGAACTGTAGCCTCTATTTTACTTAAGGCGCCAAACGCTCATATACCCAGCCATTTTCTCCTGTATGTGTTAATATATCATCAGTATCCTAAAAAAAAAATATTGTACACAAATATAATTAATTCAGACAATATGTCAAACAAACTATAATAATATACAATAAGGGGAATTCCCTTATTCTTTAACAATTTGTCTCTTGTCACGTCAAGTAAATACGAAAAATAAGATACTTGCCTGCTCCTTATGGACAACAATTAACAAGCTCTGACAGCCTGTGACTACTCTCTAAGGCCTTGAAAATAACAAGAGGTTTTTAGAAACTGTTTATTGCTGAAGATAAGGACTACAGACGCGTTCTATTTTTGTTATTGTCTTGACGTGACGTTGACAGTATAAAGGGGAATATTTTGCACTGTGGCATTTTGTGACATCGTATTTTTGCTGTCATTGCAATGCCACACAGCAAAATATATAAAAATAAAAATGACAGTACAGTGTTTTCTTGCACCAACACAATATGTCCATACGTCTTCTCAGCTTTACCTTTTCCACATTGCGGCCTTTCCTAAAAACAATACGATCATGTAAACGATCAGTTTGTCCCTGCCAAAACTCTATACGATTAGGTCTTATTAAATACCCGCCCCAATTGGGCATAGGCACCTCCTTATCTTCGCCCAGTTCCAATTTGATCTTCTTTTCAATTTCATCTAAATGCTGACGTGATGGTATGCGAGTACTTTGCTCTGAGGCCAGAGCACCAATTTGACTGGCTCGAGGCCGTTGATGGAAATATTCCAGAGAATCTTCATGTGATATTTTTTCAGCTTTTCCCTCAATCCGAACAGATCGGCGTAGTGGGCACCAATACAGAGTCATGGCCACATTGGCGTTGTTGGCAATATCGTTAGCTTTGCGACTGCCGTAGTTTGTAAAAAATGTGAAACCCTCGTTTTTCACATCCTTAAGTAGCACAAAACGATTTGAGGGACAGCCTTCACTGTAAGAAAATAAAAATAATTATGTGAGAAAGCGATTAGTCAGTATTAAAAAAAATATATTAGTGATAATTATTTATTTTTTTATCGCAATGATGAGTCATCATGTCATTTGTGTGATTTTATTTTGTTTCCTCAGAAACTACAGCCCAATTCCAGCAACAGACGCTCTTTGATTTTCCTTCAGTTTTTAGGTTTAATCGCTACTCGTGTGCTAGATTCTTCAGGATGTTATACATCCTGAAAACGCATTAAGTGCTTAAAAAACCGCTCAGTTAGCAATACAAATCTTATGATACCTTGAAAAGTCAATTATATTTTATTATTTTATTTAACCAATAGTTTTGCCCAAGAAATTTTATTTTTCCTTGACTCTAAGGATATCTATTTTTCAGTAGCTATAACGTAAAACAAAAAGCACCAATTTAATTGAGACAAGAATGCATGTGCTGTGAATCGCACGATTTTCGAATCACATGCGACTTGAAATACGCCAATTTCTTTTGAACGATTTTGAGCGATTGTGACCTCCAGCACACCAATTTTGTGACTTCAAATCGAAAACGCTTTATTTCATGCGATAATCGATTTCCATCACATGGCCGAATATGTCGAATAAAAGATTTTATTTTATGTATATACTAAATATCATAACATGACTTTAATAAATCCTATTCAAATGTTGCGGAGTGTAACATCAAGTGCAAACAATAATCTTACCTATTGACTGTTGCCAAGCAGGCCGCATTTGCTTCCAGAATTTCCTCTGTATTTAGAGCCTCCTCCAGCCAGGCACGAAACAGACTCATTGGCTCTTTCACTTTTATATTTTCCTCTAAAAATGCATCTTTCTTCTCTTTATATTTCATTCGTAATGCTACGTAAATTAAATTTATTGAAGAAAATAAATAAACAGTGAATAAACAAACAACAAATATCATAGGGAATGTATTATTATTTAATACACTTTCTGATAATCAATCATACCCGAGATATTAATACTCGAAGACATTTTTCTTAGCTGCACGTAGAATCGCACTAGATTTATTAAAAATAAATAAATACTTAAATTTGTTTTTTATTGATTAACTAAATTTATGTTACTTTTTACAGACTAGTCTTCTTACTTTTTATATTGTATATTATGTGCAACTACAACAACAAGATAAAGCTTTGATAACAAAATGAAAAAAATAAATAATAACACTTTGCCAGACCTTCGCAACGAAAACCAGACAAGCAAACTGACAGAATACATAATCACATCGTGTAAAAATTATAAATAAGGTAGCCGCATGAATATTTTCTGTGAGTCGAACTGTCAACCAGCACACGAAGAAATACAGGAAAAGCAGCACGTGCTCTTATATTTTCTCTTCGCGTCTTTATTTGTAGACAAATTTCCCATGTTATTTGTTAAAGTGTTGCGTGAATGTTAATAACACAAAACAATATTTGAAAGTTCGTATCATAGTAACAAAAAATCCAGATGGTGCTTCGTGGCTACTTGATATATTATTGTATCATAATGCCAATTATAGCGGCTAAACATACGCACAGATGTTGATAAACACAATTTTTGTATACGAAAATATTGACAGTGTAATTTTTATTACAGTGGCATCATCTAGAAAAAGCTTTCATGTGTTTCGTCTTGCTCATGCTTGTTGTGTTTTGTCTTGCTTTGTTTTGTTGTGTTGTGACATGATTTATTAACGAAATGCAATCATATTCTCAAATATGCTCTAGTATAACTTGAACTCTCTTAATTTGTAGAGATAAGCTTTTTGTTCATACTAAAAGCTGCTCTTTTAAATAAGTCATATGTTCATTAACCTTTTTGTTACCAACTAAAAAAATAAAAAATATTTATGTAGTAAGAATTTTTAACGAACATTTTATATTGCTATATTAAATGGAATTAAGATTCTATAGGCTGATTGTTCGAAATTTTTAATTTAATTTAAAAATTTCGAACAATCAGCCTATAGAATCTTAATTCAATTTAATATAGCAAAATAATATGTTCGTTAAAAATTCTTACTACATACAAATTTAAGCTATGACTTGAGCTACCAATAATAAATTGGAAAAACGTTCACATGTACTTAAGTATAAAATTCAAACCAAAAAAGTTTGACTTAGGTATGATGGGACAAAAAAATTCAGAAAAATGGGACATGAAGAAAAATAATCAAACGGTAACACGGGTATTATAACAATAACATGTTAACATCAGCTTGATACAGTTCTCGTATTCTTTTTCACAATAAAATTTGTGTAAATAGGAACTGTTATCACATTCAACTAAGCCACCTAATAAGTGGTGACAAACACAATACACATGAGCACTGATGATGAAAGGGTTGCGTCTTTCGAAAACAGCTGTTCTGCTCTGCTGTGTAAGTTGAATAAAACTGATGTTGACTTGCCTTTGTGCCTTGGAATATTTATCATGTCTTTCTGAGATTTAAATTAAAAATTTCGAACAATCAGCCTATAGAATCTTAATTCAATTTAATAAAAAATATTTATTTGTATGTCTAGAAATAATAATTCGTCATTCTTATCCTGTCTGAAAGGATTTATATGTGTATTTCTTCTTATAAAAAAATATATATATTTCCAAATTTAAATATATTTTCTCAAATCAACATGTCCACGTACATATTCGTGATATTATTAGTGTAAATGATGAAGGCAAATTAGAAAACGATGCAATTACTTGATGATAGAATTTCGTTAGTGTCTCAAGAAAAAGTGTTTACTAGGTAGTACGAGGGAGTATTGTATTCATCATGCAATCTTCACTAAGTGGAATACAACTCTCATGTGTGGGCCGGTAAATCAAAGTCTATTTTTAAGTTGCTCGACCGCGTGCAAGAGGGAGCAAAGAAGCTTATCGTTGACAGTAGGGTAACCAACTCTATTGACTCTCTGGAGCATCGACGCAGCGTGGGGTGTGTTTCACTATTCTACCGATACTGTAACGGAGTGTGTTCTGGTGAGATAAGAGAGCTTGTGCCCGGAAACCGTTTATTTTTGTGAGCTAGCCGCTCTTCACACAGAGGGCATCTTTTTGTGGTTGAGTTGTCAGTGAACCTCTCCACGCATTTCAGAGAGAATTCGTTCTATAGCCGAACGGTTCGTATATGGAACGAACTTCCAGCAGAGGTCTTTCCTGCTAATTTTAACTTTCGGAGCTTCAATTCGAACGTCCACAAACACTACTCCCTCTATCCTCCTTCCCATAACCAACTTTCTGAAACATCACATATGCAGGGGTCATCCGCTGAGTGCTGGTCCAAGAAAAAAGAAAAAACAGAGGAGCAGCATCCTCTTTCGTTGGTTCTGTAGTAAAAAACTAACCGGCGAAGTAAAAGATTAAAATAGCCACATAAAAATTCTCTATCTTCTCATCTTTCTTCATCTGTCCTTTAAATAATATCCCTTCCTTTCAAGTTCCAGTGCAATGCACTGCATATATAAGGGTCCTCCTTGAGTGCTGGCTCGAATTTCAAAAAAAGTTGCCTAATTCTATCGGAATATTCAAGGTCTTAATATAACATTTATTATAAATCTAGTTAATTGAACAGTAATTAAATTTTTCTTTAATCTTCATCATGCCGATGCTTTTTTCGGCAAAATTGTAAAAGTTCTTAAAAGTAGCTTTTTAGGTACCCTAAAATGAAAAGAACCTGTTACAGGGCACGTCACGTGAATGGTCCTTCGGGACTGGCAAATGATTCGAGTTTCGGAACTTTTATGTGGCGTTGTCATTGCCGGGGGTCAATTGAAATAATTAAGATACTCGGTAGCAAGACCTAAACTTGAAGTACTTTTCCTATTGTGGTATCTTTAGTACCAGTTGTGCCAGTCCTAGCTGTGGTTTTCTAAACAACGGTCATAGTAAAATTAAAAAAAATTCCAAAAGTAATTCTTAAGAACGACTTTCCCCCCCAAACGACCTGGAGAAATTAATATTTAAATATTTCGATGTTACGCAGAATGAGGGAATTTCGTAAGCATTTTTAGTCTAGTTGTGTGATGTGTGCTCTTTTCATAAGTCAATGCTTAGGGACAGGGACAGGAACAGTTGTACTGTTCTCATTTTCACTAGTTTTAGGATAGGTACATTCAGGACAATTGATACAATATTTCCCGTATGATATGCGTAACACTTCTAAATTAAGAACGGCTATAACGCATCGAGATAAACTAGTAGCATTTTAGAGAGTTCTATCAAACTTAGATATCCTGTGTATTGGAACCGATTCCGGTCGTCCGGTACATTTTCAGAAATCTAAAAAAATCTATAAGTGCTCAGAGAATCTTTTTCTTTTTTTTAATAATTTTTAAACTGCTTAACCGATTAACACCACAAACTAATCCTCTCTTGACATTGAAAAACCTACTCGATGGCCACTTGAGGGGTCAAAATAGTAAAAAGACAAGGAAAACTACATCAATCACCTCTAATTACGGGAGAATCGGTTGATACAGCCAAATGATATAGTAGTTTCGTCAAACTCTTGTTAGACTTAAAAAAAAATTCTTTAAGGATATTTGAAAACGATTATTTTCGTTTATATATTTTTTGGTTTTTGAGTTAAAAAAATTTTTCGTTAGAATTTTGTGTGTAAAATTTTTGCTTTCTGGGTTGTACAAATTGTTTGTTTTTTATAGGCAAAAATGTTCATAACATTTCTACCGGCTGTTTTATCCAGTGAAAAAAATTATTGTAAAAATTAATACGAGAACTTAAGGACAAAATAAAATGTACCAACTTTTCGTTATTAATAATTTTCTTCATATATTAATATAAATATTGAAGTTGTGTTTAATACTTAACATTTAACAAAAGGCCGGCCTAAATTGCCTTAGAACATATAAATATATTTAACAAAATAAATGGAATTGCAAAATAACGCGTTTGTAAATGTTCTAACAAGAATTTGATTATAAAAGCAAGGAATGCGAATAAAGTTGGGAAGGCAAAAAAAAAACGCAGTAATTTCCAGAGAGTTTCATTTCATAGTAATCTTTATAATAATATTTATTGACATGCTCTATGTATAAGTGCATGTATAAATATATACATATATGACTATGTACACATACATACATATTCATGGTAACCGTATTTCATTTGGCAGCGCTGCCAAAAAGGACAAGTATATGAATAGTGCAAAAACAAGAACAAACAAAAACAAGCAAAACACAGCAAAGCTAAAACTAGAGCATTACAAACGTAAAGGATAACATTGTACGATATCCAAAACACACACACACGCACGCACACTAACTAACATTGCACTAATATAAATAATGAAAGGAAAAAAAGAAATAATAATAATAAAAATCAGTAAAGGAAAAAATATATATATTTGAAAGAGAACAATGACACGACAAACATTTTGACAAATAAGTAACTGTAGTAAAGAGCAATATGCTGCTGGTCGTTCGTGAGGTTAGTTGTTACAGTACGCAAGAGGATATAAGCGAGAAATATTAAATATTGTATCTGGCCTTTAAGTAATTGAGAGAAATACTTACAAAAAATAAAATAAAACTAATCATAAATGCGAAAATAAAATATCAAATTGTGTTGTTGAAGTGCTAAAAATATTTAATTAAAGTAATAGAAAAAAAAATTGCAAGTCCTTAGCGAGACTTAAATAAATATGATTAAAGAAATTGTTAATTTTAATTCGATGCAATCAAAAGAATTAGAAAATTTTATACTATAATTTAAGCAATCACAGAAATTTTATAATCTGAAAAGCAATATATTATTAACGATTTTTCTAAAAGCCAACACACCACAAGAAACGTGTCATCAAGAAAAGATTAATTCATATACGAGTGCATGTATGAAATTTGATTAAATCCAAAAGCAAAAATATAATCAACCTCCCTTTTGTATGACTATTATTTTTGTAAATTTCTGTTTATTGTTATTGTTGTCGTAGTTTAATTTAATAATACTAATAAATAAAAGTATTTGTTTGTGTATTTGTGTGCCTATATGCCCATTGAGTGCCTTATATCCTTTGATAACAATACTCAAGGTGTTTATTATGCTGGTCAGGAACTATCTGGCATTGTTGATCTTACAGTTGATACAACAAAACGTATTAAAGGTGAGCAAAGTGGCTTAAGATTTTATATAAAGTATGACAAAATGTATTCAAACATTTAGGGAACAAAAAAAATATATATATATATGTTTTTCATCTAATACTTGGAACAAATTCAAATCTATTAGGATCTGAATTATAGTTGTGTATGTGTGAGTGAGTGTGTGTGTATGTGGCGAGTATGACTCAAAAACAAATGCGTGTATTGGCAGAATTATTTTCCAACGTCTTCGCTTAGAACATGTGTAAATGTATAGTATATGCGTGTGTGTGCTGTCGTATGTGCTATTTATTTGCATATATGTAATTAAAAAGGGGTCGAGCGTGAAAATTGAATCATTATGGCTGGATTTTAACTCCAGCATTTTTCTTTTAATAAATTGCTCATTATAAAATATTAACGTCGGTATTCATAAAAAAATAAAACGTATTTGAAATCTGTTTTAGGAAAATTTTGTATAAAAAAAATTTGATTAAAATACATTTCAAACTCATTTTAAATTTCATGAATTCTTTATTAAAAGAGTAAACATGTCATTATACACACTTTCACTAATTATAGGGTATTTCATTACGAGTTTACAGAATACAAAAAGCATGCAGGACACAAAAGGAGTGAGAAAATTTGTCACTCCAGGCAGGCTTAGATGAGGTTAATGGCGACACTGATCCTGGAACTCTTAGCACATCAGCAATTAATAAACATTTTTGGAGAAACTGAGGAAAATTGTTATAAAGAATTGTCGAATCGCTATTAGAAAAGTTCCTTAAGAAATCAGTTTTTATGAAAATGTTGTTCAAACACTAGACTATGAAATGGAAATTTCTGAGTTCGACTTCGAGCTCAGTCATTAATATTGTGACGAATTTTTCTGATCAGCATTAGTTCATGGCTGTGTTAACTGTCAGTGACGAAGGCTTAGCACTGGCAGCAATTTTCAGTATCATGGACTAAAAAGCAAAGGAACAGTCAGTCCTGTTGCAAAAAAAAATATATATATATTTTTGTTTTTGATATCAACTGTGTGGCAGATAACAGCGTTATCATGTGTCAGCCAACGTGTTCATCAGATTTGGCCTTTAGACTCAAGAGACCCTTGAAAGATGTTGTTTGCGTCAATTGTGGAGATAAAAACCGAGTCGCTGAGGGAGCTCAAGAACATAGCAAAAAGCGTATATCAAGGGCAGCTGCGAAAATTGGAAAAATGCTATAATAAAGAGGCCACTTTGAAGTCGACAAAGGCGAAGTTTATGACTAAAGTTATATTTTTTGAAAAAAAAACACCAAAAATTAAGACTAATATAAAGAAAGACTCCTATAATTATTTCTTTTTCATTAAATATGTAACTAAAAAGGATTAAAACTTTAGTCGTAGAGTTATTGAAAAATTTCTGTAATTGAAATGAATGCCAGAAATTTTATGGATATTTTTCGGATATAGTTGTATATGCAAGAGACACGCTTTCTTTTCAAATATAATTGCATTTTACGCTAAGCAAAAAAAATCTTAATTTTTAATCTTAATCTTATTTTAATAATCAAAGGCATTAAAAGTGATAATAATATCGATTTAATAGAGATCTCATGCGAAAATTTCTAATAAATTCGCATAAATAAAAACTCTTGTCACATGCAGCTAATCCAACAAAAAATATATTAGTCCAGGGGCCAAATTACGGCATTCGATTCGAAACGAAATTTCAATACAATTTATATACAAATTTCGATCGATATCGAATGCCATAATTTGGCCCCTGGGGTGTTAGTTTATAATTCGATTCGAAAGAAAACTGATCGAAAGTCGAATATATTTTCCTTCAAAATTAATTACGCAGTAGCACTCGTTTTAAATAAAGTGTAGCGGCTTTCGAAAACAGCTGTTCTGCTGTGTAAATTGAATAATTAAAATTGACTATTCGAATAAAATCTCAAGAATGAGAACATTATTAAACTAAAAATTCAAATGACGCTTCAAATAGACACGCAGATGTTTGCATGTAATTATTAAAATACTAAAAATAGATCGCTTTTATATTCCCTATACTCTTCATTTTCTATTTAAATCTTATCACTGTGGCGATCTTCATACATACTCTTATAATTTTTATACAACATGCGATTTGTAATTTATGTTACTCATATTTACATTTATCCTGAATTAATTGCTGTGTTGAAGGTTTGTCACAATTGTATGATAGAATTTTTAAAAACTTAATGGCATCGAACATGTTGCTGCCTGCAAAGGCAAGCAAAATCCGGATAGTGTTGGTACGTATGAGTAATAGAACAACAACAAACAGCATTTCCGCTGACATATACAATGGATGTATAAATGCTCTTATATACATATTAATTTCCTTTTGTAATATTTTTGTTGTCGTTGTCGTTGTTGTTATTGTTACATTGTATTCTGACCATTTTATCAGTATGTTACAGTACAATTATTTAATTCTATTTTTAGTTTGCAAAATTTTGTAAATAAACTTTTTGTTATTTTTAAATAAGAATGTCGTTGGCATGCAGCCATTAACTACTGTGACCACAATGTGCTGGCTGTACTTAGGAAATTATCTCAAATAGGTCTAGACTGCAAGTGGGTGAGTAGGTACTTTAAAAACTTCAAGTTCTAAACAGTGAATTGTTAAATGGTCTTTAAGGAAAGTGTTTTGCTTTATTTTATTTTTTTTAGCAATTTTGTAAATGAATTTATGAAAGCGTACAAAATAGTGGCAAACACATAAAATTATTTTTAGCTTAATTCAAATATCCACTTGTTTTATTGTTCAGTTAATAAAACAACTTTAAGGTACTTCAGTTATCACGTACATTTAAATGTTTCCCTTAACATCCTTTAACCACTGTTGCTTTTATTGCACGTGTTGTGTTTTTTTTTTCGATTACTTACTGCTCCTTTGAGTATAAAAGCCAAAACTAATACTCGGTCATGTAATGAAATTGCAGTGGAAAAATAATTGCCATGTCAACATTAAATATCATTGGCGCCTAATTGCAGTTTATATATTTTTGTAGGAAAATGGCAGTTGTTGTTTTTTTATACCCTTCATAAAAAAGTGAAAGGGTATATATAGGTTTGTCATTCCGTTTGTAATTTCGTCGATATGCACATGGGACCCCATAAAGTATATATATTCTGGATCCTTATGAATAGCGATGACGATTAAGCAATGTCCATCTGTCCGTCCGTCTAAGCCCCCAGAAGAGCTAGAGACTTCGTTCTTGGACCGTTGGATTGTAAATGAACTTAAATAGAGTGCTATTGAAATTCAGAAAGATCCGAAGTACGGTTCCAGAGCTGGGAAGTTTACATCTATTTCTCGACGCAAAATTTATACTAAAAATCAATTAGTTTTTTTAATGTTTGTTAATTAAACCTATTTCGTGCGTTGGGGAGCCTCAATGGTCTATTAAAAACTAAAAAAATAAAAAAAATTTTCCAGGGATGGGAAATTAAAAATTTTTTTTTCGGTCTATTCCGTATTTTGTAGTACATGTAGTAACTAAAATTGTTAAAAATTTCAAGTTTTTCTTTAACAAAACCACTTTATACGTCATAAAGATTTGCATTGGCGAAAAAAAAATTTTTAAATTCAAATTTTGCTTCCAGGGGTGGGAAATTGATTTTTTTTACATGAAAGTAATCAAACAGGCAACTGATGTTGTTTTTTTTTTTGCTTTTTGCTAACTAAAACTGTCTTATAATTTAGGAAGAACAAAATTGGTATCAACAATTCAAAGATAAAAAAGAAAATTTCGAATCCAGGGATGGATAAGTGCAATATTTTATGGTACATGAAAGTTACCAAAATGGTAAAAAAATTGCAGTTTTATAAAACTACTTTATACCGCACTGATAAAAAAAAAATAAAAAAATTTAAATTTCGTTTCCAGGGTTGGAAAAATTAAATTTTTTTTGGTACATGCAATATTTTGTAGTACATGTAATAACCAAAATTCGAGTTTTTCTTAAACAAAACTACTTTATATCTCATGAAGGTTTGCATTGATAAAGAAAATTTTAAAAAATTTAAATTTCGCTTCCAGTGTTGGGAAATTGAAATTTTTTTTATACATAAAAGTAACCAAAAAGGCAATTGACGTTGTTTTTTTTTACTGATTAAAACTATTTTTTAGTTCAGAAAAAACAAAATTGGTAACATAAATTAAAAAAAAATCAAAATTTAGATGCCAGAGTTGGATAACTGCAATATTTTGTGGTACATAAAAATGACCTAAATGGTTACAAATATTGAGTTTTTATGAAATAAAACTATTTCATGCCTCATTAAGAGTTGCATTGGTGAAACAAATTTAAATTTCGTTTCCAGGGTTGGGAAATTGAAATATTTATTCTGCATGAAAGTAATCAAAAAGGCAATTGACGTTGTTTGTTTTTGCTAATTAAAGCTGTTTTATAGTTTAGGAAGAACAAAATTGGTATTACAATCTTAAAAAATCAAAAATTTCGACTCCAGGGTTGGACAAATGAAACATTTTATGGTACATGCATGTGACCAAAAAGTTTAAAAATTTTAATTTTTTTGTCAAGTAAAACTATGTTACACCTCACTAAGAATTGCATTGGTAAAAAAATAAAAATTCGCTTCCAGAGTTGGAAAATCGAAATATATTTCGTACATAATAGTACATACATAAATTCAAAATTTTGTGCTTTTAGTGAATTAAACCTATTAGATATTTCAGAAAATACTAAAGTAGTATCAAAATATTATAAATTCGGTTCCAGGGTTGGAAAATCGAAATATTTTTGGTACATAAAAGTAACCATATAAGTTCCCAATTTTGGTTTTTTCAGTGACTTAAACCTATTTTATACTTCGCTAAGAACTAAATTGGTATTAAAATTTTTAAAAACTAAAAATTCGTCGGTTCCAGTTTTGGAAAATCGAAATATTTTTGGTACATAAAAGTACATATATAAATTCAAAATTTTATACATCAGAAAAAATTAAATTAGTATTGAAAAATTAAAAATTTGGTTCCAGGGTTGGAAAATCGACATTTTCTGATTCATAAAAGCAGCCATTTTATTTGTTATTTTTGATTTTTATGATGAATTATACCTATTTTATATATCAGAAAGAAGTAAACTGGTATTAAAAACCAACAACATTAAAAACCAAAGACGATTCTACGGTTGGACAATTAGAACTTTTTTGGTTACATGAAACGGATTTTTTGTTTTGTTTGTAAATTAAATATATATAATATATTTTAAAGACGTTCATAGGTATTAGATATAACAAAAGCCAAACATTTACCTTTCTAGCCGAAAAATGTACACGTTTTCTTAAATATAAGAGTAACCGATAACATCATTTTGATTTTTTAATTAAACCTACTTTCTGTTTTGGCAAGAAAGAAAGAAAGAAGAAATACATCTGTGAAGGGTATTTAAGATTCGGCATAGCCGAATATAGCACTTTTACTTGTTTTATTTGAAATATGTAGGTGCAAAATGAGATAAAATCGAAGAGCGAAATGTTAAATAAATTTACAAAATTTAATTTATCTAATGGGCAGTCTTCGTTCTTTAGCGCATTTTTTATATTTGCTTTAATTACATTAATAATTTATTTAGCCATTCATTTAGTAGTTGGGATAATATTTAAGACATTTTTACTAAATTTGAATGTACTTTGTGTATACGAGGCCTGTTCAAAAATTAAGTGAATTGTCATTAAAAAAATCATTTATTTATTAATTGCCTCCTTCACAGTAACTGCCTTCCGATATAATAAAGCATGTTTTTTTAGAGTGGCACAACGCCAGAGCAACGTGTGCAAATTATTGAAATTTTCAATCCAAATAATTTTTCTATTCGTCAAACTTTCATAGTACACTTCTTCGGTTAATTTTCGTTTTAAATGTTATTAATTGGATCGAACGACAGCTGGCGACATTGCCGCATAGGCAGCTAAGCAGTTTTTATTGTCGTACAATTTACACATTTTTATTGAAGAAAATAAACCCTTTAAATTAAATTAATATTTTATTTTATTTCTTACACTTACAGCCATACACATCACCGTCAATGGTTATGCCAAGATACGCTGGATAAAAAAAGGCTATCCACGTGATAATGAACGTGCCATGTGTCGAGCGTATCGCTCGTATTTATCATCACGTTCTTATGTTTTGGGCTCGTGCGGTGCAACAAGTTACATGGACTGGTTAGCTGGCGAATATTCATATACATTTCATGTTATACTGCCGGACAATTTGCCCACATCATTTGATGGAAAATATGGTCAAATACATTATGAAATAATAACAACAATAGATAGGCCAGGTCGTTATCCTAAAGTTTTTAAATTACCATTTACCGTAATACAGTCATTAGATTTAAACATCGATGCCATTTATAGGGTGAGTTCTAGGGAATGTAATTAATACACATAAATAAATATCTAATGCATCGTGTTTATTTGCGTTCAGGTCCCCTTAGATATTCTCGATCGTAAACGTTTTTGGAGTTTTTGCTGCCCAACCGGACCTCTAACCGTTAAATTTTCGGCTCCCTATTGCGGCTATGCGCCCGGCCAAAAAATCCATTTCGTTTTGTACATCAACAATGAATCCTCTATAGATATAACCGAATGTGATGTTAAATTAAAACAAGAAGTGTCCTATGAGAGCCACGATCCCCAGCATGAATATCGTTATGATAAACATCTGATTGCCTGCAAACAGTTTGGCAATGTTTTGCGTTGGAGCCGCAAAGTCTATCGAGGCTATTTAGAACTGCCATCTATACCGCCGAGTTCGGCGAAAACAACATGTCCTATAAACGTTAATTATGCCATTAAAATTATTATAAAACCAACAGAGTTTCATTGGAAAATGAAATTGAAAATACCGGTGACTATTGGAAGTGTGCCCATAATGGATACTGGTGGGGGTGGTGGTGTTGGTGGTGCAGTAGGAGAGCTGGGTGTTGGCTGTAGCAGTGTGGCTGGCGCTAGTACCCTATTGCAGTCTAATAACAATAATAATAGCATTAGCATAATACCTGACCAATTGGATGAGTCTCCCCCACCTATGACGACACTAGACGATGTGCACATACTGAACGAGGAAGATGATCCAAATCAAAATATTCCTGCTATTACGGCTAATGATGCAACTGACAATCCTCCAGATTACATAGCAATGAGTGAGTCAAATTAATATATAAACTGTTAAATATATTGTATATATATATATATATATATATATATATATATATATATATATATATATATATATATATATATATATCTATGAACATACATATACACAACACGTATTAGATAAAATGTTTACGATTTTTTTCATATGCATACACGCATGATCTCCGGAACTGTAATAACTGATACAGACACCTTCTTTGTTTCTGGCACAATAAGTGTGCTAATCGCTAAAAATAGTATTATTTTATTTTAAAAGTGCTACAAATTTCGAATGGATGGAGATTGATGTAGTTCTTCGACACCTATAACAAAATTGAGAGTCCTAACATAATTTCGGAGTACTTTTTCAAGACTTAATTTTTCATTACTTTATGGAGCCAATTATAGTTTTTACTAGCTTTTCTTTCCAAACAAGGAATTCCACCCCCGGATCATAAACTATCTCTATGCCGAATTACATCTGAATCGGTTCAGCGGTTTGAGCATGAAAAGGTAACAGACAGACATAGAGAAAGAGTTACTTTTATATATATTATGTAATAGCAGTCATTATAAAAAGTGCAAGTCATCATAAAAAGTGCAAGTCATCATAAAAAATGCAAGTCATTATAAAAAGTGGAAGTCAGCATAAATAATGCAAGTCATCATAAAAAATGCAAGTCATTATAAAAAGTGGAAGTCATCATTAAAAGTGCAAGTTATTATAAAAAGTGCGAGTCATTATAAAAAGTGTAAGTCATCATAAAAAGTGCAAGTCATCATAAAAATGCAAGTCATTATAAAAAGTGCATTTCATCATAAATAGTGCAAGTCATTATGAAAAGTGCAAGTCATCACTAAAAGTGCAAGTTATTATAAAAAGTGCGAGTCATTATAAAAAGTGTAAGTCATCATAAAAAGTGCAAGTCATCATAAAAATGCAAGTCATTATAAAAAGTGCAACTCATCATGAATAGTACAAGTCATTATGAAAAGTGCAAGTCGTCATTAAAAGTGCAAGTCATTATGAAAAGTGCAAGTGATCATAAAAAATGCAAGTCATTATAAAAAAGTGCAAGTCATTATAAAAAGTGCAAGTCATTTTGAAAAGTGAAAGTCATTATGAAAAGTGCAAGTCATTATGAAAAGTGCATGTCATCATAAAAAGTGCAAGTCATCACAAAAAGTACAAGTCATTATAAAAAGTGCAAATCATCATAAAAAGTGCAAGTTATCATAAAAAGTGCAAGTTATCATAAAAAGTGCAAGTCATTACAAAAAAAAAATCCTAGTCTTTATAAAAATGTACGACTTATCATAAAAAATGCAAGTCATTATGAAAAGTGCAAGTCATCATAAAAAGCGCAAGTCATCACAAAAACAAATACATTATTAAGTCAACTGTATCATAGTTTAAAATGTTCATAGTTATGAGTTTAAGAATTTCATTTAAAACAAGTAAAAGCGCTATATTCGGCTGTGCCGAATCTTATATACCCTTCACAGATGTAATTCTTCTTTCTTTCTTTCTTGCCAAAACAGAAAGTAGGTTTAATTAAAATATCAAAATAATGTTATCGGTTACTTTTATATTTAAGAAAACGTTTAAATTTTTCGGCTAGGAAGCTAAATTTTTGGCTTCTCTTATATCTAATACCTATGAACGTCTTTCGAAAATATTATATATATTTAATTTACAAACAAAACAAAAAATCCGTTTCATGTACCCCAAAAAGTTCTAATTGTCCAACCGTAGAATCGTCTTTGGTTTTTAATGTTGTTGGTTTTTAATACCAGATTACTTCTTTCTGATAAATAAAGTATGTATAATTCATCATAAAAATCAAAAATAACAAATAAAATGGCTGATTTTATGAATCAGAAAATGTCAACTTCCTAACCCTGGAACCGAATTCTTAATTTTTTAATACTAATCTAATTTTTTCTGATATATAAAATAGCTTTAATTCACTAAAAACACAAAATTTTTAATTTATGTATGTACTATTATGTACGAAAAGTATTTCGATTTTCCAACTCTGGAAGCGAATTTTTATTTTTTTACCAATGCAATTCTTAGTGAGGCGTAACATAGCTTTAGTTGACAAAAAAAATACTATTTTTAAACTTTTTGGTCACTTTCACGTACCATAAAATATATCATATGTCCAAACCTGGAGTCGAAATTTTGATTTTTAAGATTTTAATACCAAATTTGTTCTTCCTGAATTATAAAACAGCTCTAATTAGCAAAAAAAACAACGTCAATTGCCTTTTTGGTTACATTTATGTTTAAAAAAATTTCAATTTCCTAACCCTGGAAGCGAAATTTAAATTTTTTAAAATTTTCTTTATCAATGCAAATCTTCATGAGGTATAAAGTAGTTTTGTTTAAGAAAAAGTCGAATTTTGCAACCATTTTGGTTATTACATGTACTACAAAATATTGCATGTACCAAAAAAAATTTAATTTTTCTAACCCTGGAAACGAAATTTAAATTTTTTTTGTTTGTTTTTTTTATCAGTGCAATGCTTCTTGAAGTATAAAGTAGTTTTATTTACAAAAAATTGCAAATTTTTTACCATTTTGGTAACTTTCATGTACCATAAAATATTGCACTTGTCCATCCCTGGATTCGAAATTTTATTTTTTATTTTTGAATTTTTGATACCAATTTTGTTCTTCCTAAATTATACGACTGTTTTAGTTGGCAGAAAACAAAAAACAACAACATCGATTGCCTGTTTGATTACTTGCATGTATAAAAAAAAATTCAATTTCCCACCCCTGGAAGCAAAATTTGAATCTAAAATTTTCTTTTCTTTTTGCCAATGCAAATCTTCATGACGTATAAAGAGGTTTTGTTAAAGAAAAACTTAACATTTTTAACAATTTTAGTTACTACATGTACTACAAAATACGGAATGGGCCGAAAAAAAAATTTTTATTTCCCATCCCTGAACATTTTTTTTTTATATTTTTAGTTTTTAATACACCATTGAGACTTCCCAAAGCACGAAATAGGTTTAGTTTGCAAACATTAAAAAAAACAAATTATTTTTGGTATAAATTTAGCGTCGAGAAATAGGTGCAAGCTTCCCAGCTCTGGAACCATAGTTCGGATCTATCTGAATTTTAACACCACTCTATTTAAGTTCATTTCCAATCCAACGGATGAAGTCTCTATCTCTTCTGGGGGCTTGGCTAGACCTGTTTCATTACTTTCACTTATAAAAACAATGCAATTTCCCAACCCTGGAAGTAAAATTTGAATTTAAAAACAAAAATTGTTTTTTGCCAATGCAAATCTTCATGACGTATAAAGTGGTTTTGTTAAAGAAAAACTTGAAATTTTTAACAATTTTAGTTACTACATGTACTACAAAATACGGAATAAGCCGAAAAAAAATTTTTTTATTTCCCATCCCTGGAAAAAATTTTTTATTTTTTTAGTTTTTAATAGACCATTGAGGCTCCCTAAAGCACGAAATAGGTTTAATTTACAAACATTAAAAAAAATAATTGATTTTTGGTAAAAATTTTGCGTCGAGAAATAGGTGTAAGCTTCCCAGCTCTGGAACCATACTTCGGATCTTTCTGAATTTCAATAGCAGCCTGTTTAAGTTCATTTCCAATCCAACGGTCCAAGAACGAAGTCTCTAGCTCTTCTGGGAGCTTGGGAAAACCGATTTCACGTACAGACGGACGGACAGACGGACAGACGGACATCGCTCAATCGTCATCGCTATTCATAAGGATCCAGAATATATATACTTTATGGGGTCCCATGTGCATATCGAAGAAATTACACACGGAATGACAAACCTATATATACCCTTTCACTTTTTTGTGAAGGGTATAAAAACGTGAAAAGGTAACATACCGACAGACAGAGTTACTTTCATATATATTATATTATTAAGGATAACTTTAAAATAACTTCTTCTTTTGAGGGCTTAAAATAACTTCTTAATCAATCATTTTTATGATGTTAATAATGACTTTCTGATAAATCGAAAATACATACTTATTAATATTTTGGATGTAGAGGAAAAGCAGTTCCCCGTAATTGACTTTCAATTTATTTTTCTCACTCGATTTTTAATTTGTATAATTTTCTTATGCTTAATTTCCATAATTTTTTTTTTTTTAAATATATATTTGTTTTTCTAGTGCCTCCTTCCTACGAAGATGCAATGGCTTTAAGCGAAAAATTTTACGATGACACCGAGTATATGGAAAATGTGAGCATGTCCAGCGTAGCAACCAATTCCAAAACGGACAATTTTAAACCGCGCTATCCCGTCTACTATGACTATGAAACGCCCATTATACCACCCGGTAGTGATGATTCTAATATTGAATCCGATTAACTTAACTTACTAACAATCATATAAATTTTTTTATTAAAACAAATAACATATAAAATTTCTACGTTTGTATTGAAAGAAAAAAGAAAACAAAAAAAAAATAAGTTAGTTAATTAAAAATTTAACGAATTGATTATCTCTTAAAAAAAATTTATTAACAATATCTTTGGTATGTTCAAAACATTTAAAACGTATTTTTATATATAATTCTTTTTCAAATAACTAAATTTTAAAATTGCACGCCTTAAAAAAATATAAAATATTTTTATATGTATATAAAACCAACTAAATTGTATTTTATATGCAACATGACCAAAGAAAAGAATATTTTTATTAACACTTTTTTTATAAAAGAAAAAATAAGTAATATTTTTTTTATGAAATATTAAGCCAGTATATAATTTTTATATTTTAATTACAAATTATATTAATATATTTATATCTTTACTTTCTGCTTTTTTTTTCTTCTGTGGCGCTCGTTTACTTTGTTTTCTTCTATAGAGTCCCTTTATGATGCCATACCAGCACGTTACCATCATCAACAGCATCACCATTCTATGAATTTACCAACGACGGATATGGCCTCATCCTCTTTAGAATTGCATCATGTTAAAGCATATAAAAAATTTCAGTTACTGCGTTACATAAAAAAGTAGTTGCATACAAGTTTAAGACGAGTTCTCTTTTCAGTCCAATATAAAATAGCATTTGCCTCTCTTTTACATTTATCTTTTTTTTTGTTGTTTAGAGTTTTTAGATAGCAAACAATTTGTGATTAAGAGACAAACAAATTTAAAGCATTAACAAATTAGTGTCATATAAAAATTCACATTTGGGCTTGGCCCCTTAACCTACAGTCAGCTTTGGCAAACAATTGCAAAATAATTAAACAATGAAGTATTCTCCTCAACTCATACATTTGACCAATTGCCAAGTCATTAACTCACTTAGATACTCATTAAAATAATGAAATTATTATAACTTTATTTTCCCTGCATACGAGTATGCCTTAAGGATTTGCCAAATCTGTCTGTAGTAAATATATATTTTTTTGTAAATCTGTTGTGAAATCAAAATTATACGATTTGTAATTATAAGAGATTTATTTGTTTTAAGTCATAATTTAAAAGAAATAACTTAAATTAATAAGGCTTAGCCCACGTTTTCATTGTTTACCAAATTAATATTTAACAGGTAAAAGTTGTGCCCAGCAGCGTCGACTGCACTGCACCCTTCACCTATTTGTACACAATTTCAGAGTTGTGCTCAATGGCTGCAAGTTAAGTGAGTCTTTCAATAAATGTAATAATAATAATATATAAATTCTTACACTTACACAGGCAAGAAGGTGTTTTAAAATTATTAACGTCTGTTACTCGTATCATGAAAAATATGCGGCACTCAGGGGATGACCCCTATATATGCAATGCATTGCGCCGGAACTGAAATCGAAGGGATAGTATTGAGGGGACAGATTAGGAAAGATGAGAAGATAGACAGTTTTTTTGTAGCTATTTCAACCTTTTTTACTTCGCCGGCTAATTTTTGCTACAAGGCCGACGAAGGAGGGTGCTGTTACTCTGCTTTTTAGTACATGATAGTGTCAGTCGCCGCCAATTATGTTCAGTGAACAGTGCTGTGTCTTCATCACTGAAACAAACTGGCAACAACTAACGCAATCATGCACTAATGCTAATCAAATATAAGTCATTGATTTACGTCAGTTCCTGCCTTGCGGCCTAACCTGACGATGCTCTTAACATCGGGTGAAATTGAGTGTTACCAGCACCCCTCTTAGCACCAAGAGGCCACACGAAGGCGACCACTGGTCGCCCAGGTGGCAATTTCTAGAACATGATTTGGTAAGCCCCATGATCTAACACCTTGCTAGAGTGCCGATCCTATCTAGATGATCTTTTATTTCTTAATTCACAACAACACATAGATTTTGCTACTATCAGCCGGACCGAAGTCCAACCGCAAGGATTGAACATCAATCCTTATCTGACAAATCTTCCACCAAATTGGTGACCACAACCACCACGTGTACTCCCGAGGGAGACCTCACCAATATCTAGCCGCAGTAAACTGCGGGGATTGTACTGGATCCCGTGTGGTACCAGTTCTGACTACTGGTAAAGCCTCGAAAGTCAAACCAGTGGAGGTTCTATAAACTTTCTATCGACTTCGTTTTCTTTTTTACCCAAACCTAGGTGTCGCTTCACCTATTGGTTCTTATTCAGGCACGTAGGCGAACCTACTACTTTTATATTCTTATATGCACATCCGTTACACTGTAACAGAGATTGGGCAGTAACATATAAGTTTTAAGGGGATATATGCAAAAGTACTGCCTGAAAAACATCGTAACTCCTCGAAAGCCAACCATTATAGGTTTCAACTTTCTATTGACTTTTGAACTCTTAATTAGATCGAGGCGTCCTTGGACCTCCTTTCTTATTTCAAACTTACGTAGGGGCCAAGGCAATCCCCTACTACTTTAATTCTTCTTACAGTAGCCAGCTTAGTTTCACTAATGCTGATCAGAAGAATTCACCACGATATTTTATGACTCAGCGCGGGCTCGAACTCAGGACCCTCCGCTTCATAGTCTCGTGTTTTATTACTTCAGCTAACAGCCAACCACAGGGCCGTATATCAGCTCGAGAGCTAAATAATTTTATATTTATTGTATGTAAAATGAATAGCCAAGACTACAACCTAAAATTTTACAAGAAAATTTTGAATGTAGATGCTACAGCGTTACTTCTTGTAAGGCCTTGGGCACTTTTTTTTTTAGCTCGGACCAGCACACAGAGGATGACTCCTACATATGCAGTGCATTGCGCCGGAAGTAGAAAGCAGGGGATGGTAATGAGGGAACAGATGAAGAAGAATGAGAGGATAGAGAATTTTTTGCAACTATTTGAATCTATTTACTTAGCCGGCTGCTAATTTTATGCTACAGGGCCGACGAAGGAGGGT
Organism: Linnaemya tessellans; assembly: GCA_951800035.1. Lineage (NCBI taxonomy): Eukaryota > Metazoa > Arthropoda > Insecta > Diptera > Tachinidae > Linnaemya > Linnaemya tessellans. Next base: position 20,980,088 of record OX637532.1, on the reverse strand, counting down.
TCTGTTCCTCTGCTCTTCAGTACTTGATAGAGTCTGTAGCTGCCATTCATGTTCAGTGGCAAGTGCTATGCCTTCATCACTGAAACAGGCTGACAACAGCTCTAATGACGATTACAAGAATTCGACAAAATGTTCATGATTGAGCGCGAAGTCGAACTTAGGAGTGTCGTGCTAACTACTGCAGCCAACAGCAAGATAACGGCCTAAAGCACATGGTCAAAATTGTTAAGGAGTGGCTGCTTGACAACATTCCCAAGCACTTTAATTCATCTCCGCAATCTCGAGACATTAATTCCATATAGAGCATCCAAGGGAAATTAGAGAGAGGGATGTTAGCAAATGAAGCATTCCATGCAACGAAGACATTTGAAAAGCTTTAAGGAAGCAAATAATATTCGATGGTGCAACACATCCTGGAAACTCCATGAAAAGGATGTGATTAATTTAAATGAAGGGCCAGCAATATATTTGTGAAGGTCCGGCACAATGCACTGCATATCTAGGCATCGAAAACTATGAAAACGATGAAACTCACTGTTTCGAATAGTAGAAACTTTAAATTTTTGAAGCGTTGTATTTTGAGCATTTCTGTTGCAAGACAAGGTAACTCCAAATAGCATCAAAGTTGGAAATAGCGGATATAGCTTTTGTGAATATCAACCAATTTTATTTTCCAGTGCTGTGCACTTAAAATTTTTAATAAGTCTATGCCAGTAAAATACTTTTCATTACCTATTTACGCAACGTTTTGTCAACTAAATGAAAATCGAAATAAAATTTTTTCCAACATATTATTACGTATTGACACAGAACGAGTTAATAGAAATTAGTTAAAGACTTGTGGCTAAAATACTTTTAAAACTCGTAAGTGGGCCAAATAACAGATCACTTTTTTAAGAAGTCCTCGCCACTGTGCGGCAAATCATTCATTTGATGTGTCTTGTCTTTAAAAGACTGTTACAAAATTGTAATTTCAATACCAAATGGGTACCACCTTCTGTGTTTTTCGAGCTCCTTTTTCACTGGCAAATTTTATTTATTAAAATTTTTCATTTAGAATTTGCATGAGTGTGTTGTGTGCAGTGATCGGAAGTCAATAAAAATTCGTATTTTCCGCAGGCACTTTTAAAACTTCAATAGATACAGAAGTGCCGGAAACAATAATACGAGTATTTGTAAATTATTTTTCTTAGTAAATTATACGAAAGACATTTTTATTCCAGATACTGTGTCAGTTAAATTTTTTTTATTATTAAATATTAATCCTGTTCACAATCTTGTGCAAATGGTCTTGCATTATTGCCTTTGTAAATTGAGAGAGTATTTGAGAGCACTTTCAATAGCCCAATTCACAATCCTGTGCAAATGGTCTTGCATTATAGCATTTGCAAATTGAGAGAGTATTTGAGAGCATTTTCAATGTATTTTGTTGGTGTAGAGTACAATTATTTTGCTCATGCTACGATGACTATAGACTACTTGCTCGAGATTGTGAACTGGGCTAATGTATTTAGTTGGTGTGAAGTACAATTATTTTGCAAGGCCATTTGCGCAAGATTGTAAATAGGACTCTTATTTTTAACATTTCAATTTAGAAAATGCTCAGTTAAATTAATTGCAGTTCATAACAGCAGCCGCATACACTCTTAAGTTAAGATCACAATATCGGCGCAATGTACCCATTTTCGTCGGCTCACTGCAATAAAGTCATAAGTACTACACCAAAATTGCATTATTTCTCAATTAATTATAGATTAACCCCCTTTTTCATTAAAATTATGAGAAGCTTATAAAAGTGTAATAGAGCAGATTTCATATGAAATTTTGTTTTATTACGCTGTTATTAGACTCTCATAATTTTTATGAATAAGGGGGTAAGTCTATATGGCTGTATTAGCAATACAGTGTGGTGCACTTATTTCCTTATTGTTCATTTAGTTGACATATAAGGCAAATTTAGCTTATTACTTATAACTTTATTTCAGTGAGAAGGCGAAAATCGGTACTTAGCTTTACTCTAAATATCTAATTTGGTAAACGCTAGAATATATTTCAACACCATTAGAATTAATACATAATAAATATTATAAATAAATAAATTAAATTTTAGAAATTAAGAATTTTACTTATAATACTATATAATTCTTCCCTTTTTTTAAATGTTAACAGTTTGCACAATATATCAACAAATTATAATTGACGTTAAAAAACCAGGGCTGTGGAGTCGTGAAAAAATAGTTGCGACTCCGACTCCGACTCCAGCCGCCGAAATTTTTAAAGTACGACTCCGACTCCAACTCCGACTCCGACTCCGACTGAATGCAATGCTTTATCAATACATAATTCTAACGAAAGAGAGTATTTACACGATAGAGAATATATGCAAACAGTAATTGCATTCAGTGTTGCCATAATTTGAAATTGTAAAGTTGCTAAATTTTTTAGATTTTAGTCTGGGTTTACATAGTGAAATATTTCTTATGAATTTTTTTTTTTTATTCTCTTCTACACTTTCATCCGTGTCTGCACACTGAAATTTTTGTAATGAAATTTCACTGTGTGAACCGTGACTTTTCAAAATTGCTTTTACTTGGGAGAGAACGTTAATGCTTTTGTTTGCTTCGGTTTCTTCTCAATCATGAGAATATAAAAGCACAAGTTTATGAGTGACAAATAGGGTTAATGTTGAAGTTTTTGAAAAAGGAGCAAAATAGTCGTTTTTTTTTAACGAAAAGTCCCACATTTTTACGTTTTTATTATTCCAACACACAACAAAAAATCAACAAAATTAATAATTCAAATTAAATAAACTAAATAATAATTCATTAAAAAGATTAAGTCAATTTCTGTAAAAAGGCAAATATTTGAAAATAGAAAATATTTAAAAAAAAAATTCGCAGAATTTTTATTATGAAAAATATTTAAAAAATTCTTTGTCGGAGTCGGAGTCGCGACTTTTTTTAGCGACTCCAACTCCGACTCCGACTCCGGCAAAAACAGTGCAACTCCGACTATTCGACTCCGACTCCGACTCCACAGCCCTGTAAAAAACAAAGAAAAAAAGAAAGAAAAAAATTAATCAAAAATACCAAAATTTTCTATGTCTCATTTTTATACGTGATAACAAAATCAATATTCTCCTGTTTTGTAAGCCTTTAGCCCTTAAGCATATTTGCACAATTTTTACTACGAAAATTTAGCTAAGCGTAAAATTTTTCCATTATTCAACATTTACTCTAGATGTTTTCAATTGAAGGACAAAGTAAATATATATATTATAACAAAAAAAAAACCTTTTTACTATTATTATTAATAATTTTTATTTATTAATTTATTTTTAGCTCGTAAGTTGTATTACAAAATATATATATGAAATTTAATTCTTGAAAAAAAAATGTAAAACAAACTTAAATGGAACATCTTTTTAATAAAGTTGAAAACTGAGCAAATTAAAGCATAACTAATACTCGTATTGACTTAATCGATTGTATTATTAAATGCACAATGGGATGGTAAAAAATGTATACAAGAATATTTGACATGGAACTTTCCCATATAAAATTTTGTACGACTAGGAAATAGGATATTTCTGGTTGATGATTTTCCATTATTTAGCGGCTTCTTCGTGTCAATAAATTTCAATTTGTTACTCTGGTAACTTTTTTTAAGTAGGACCAGCACTAAGGCGATGACTCCTACATATGCAGGGCATTTCACTGGAACTGGAAAGAAGGTATTGAGAAGAAAGCTGAGAAGATAGACAAGTTTAAATCTGTAAGACAGGAATGTTGCCACTGTCAATTAGAGTCACCTTCCACCCGCACGTGGAAGAATTTTTTTTTACTTGGACTGACAGTCAGGTTATGAACCCTATCAAATCTATGTTCAACTTCAAACCCTATCTACTCTTTCGCGGATGATAGCAGCATTAACCATTCTTTCTCGTTCACCGGCCAGCCAACCCTGGAGGAGATTGACATCAGAACACCAGCAATAAACGAGTTGCTCACAAGTGATTTCGTGTCAATCTCCGAATGGGGTCCCGCGAACAGGGTTAACTTTAACCCTCATAAGACGCTGTGCTGCGTGCTTACGCATAAGCGGCTGGTAGAAGGTTCTGCGCCATCGGTGTTTATGGATGGTATAGGTATTGGGGAATCAGAAGCTCTTGATGTTCTTGATATGAAAATGCAGTGCAACGTTCGATGAACTGATCCCGTCTTTCATATTTCAAAAGAAGCATTCAAGTGCCTCGGCTTTTTAAGACGGTGTATGACATATTTCACCCCAACTGAGCGACCAAAAATGGAATACAACTATAGTGTATGGGCCGGCGCTTCAAAGTCCATTTTGAAGTTGCTCGACCGCGTACAAGAGAGAGCGAAGAAGCTCATCGCTGACAGTAGGGTAGCCAACTCTATTGACTTACTGGAGTATCGACGCAACGTGGGGTATGTTTGACTTTTCTACTGATACTACAACGGAATGCGTTCTGGTGAAATAAGGGAGCTTGTGCCCCGCTCTTGACATAGGGCGTATCCTTTTGTGGTTGAGTTGCCAGTGATCCGCACCACGTATTACAGAGAGAATTCGTTCTTTGGCCGAACGGTTCGTATGCGAAACCAGCAGAGGTCTTTCCTGCCAGTTTCCACTTGGAGAGATGCTCAAATCGAACGCCCACAAACACTACTCCCTCTATCCTCCTTCCCATAACCAACTTTCCTATTTCTGGCACAATGCATCGCATATATAGGGGTCATCCCATGAGTGGTGGTCCAAGAAAAAAATATGAGGGACTCTATTGAGAGGTTCATTGAGAAAATAGAAAATTTGCTTTTACGATTTCATTCATAATCGATATCGAGCACTTTCATGGATTTTCACTCTCATTCTTCTAGAGACTCTTCCACGATATAATATTTGAAACAGCTGTGAAAACGTGGTTCAGGAAATCCACCTCTGAAAGGCCACTATGTTCTCGCCTAAATACCAATAAAACTAAAAGTCTGTATGAACTTCACAAAAAAGGAACTTCGGCGCCTTAGAACTCTTTAGGGGTTCATGCCAAACAATGGCTCTTGTCCCAGTTGCAATACCAAGGAGGAGGGAAAGGAGAGTATTGCACATCTCCTCTGCAGCTTTCTTGCTCTGGAGGATCTTTGTCTACAATCCCTTAGAAGAATATTATTCAATAGCATATCAGAGCTAACAGGCATTAACCTCAAGACCCTGAGTCTCTTTATTTGAAGCTGCGGTCTGGCTCAGTTGGTAGCTCGCCGAAAAAGTACATGCCCCTATAAATTTTTCTACTTTTGCACTATTCTCTTTTCTTTTCATAATTTCATCTTTTTATAATTTCTTCTATCTTCCATTTACACTGTCCCTTTCTTTCTTTTACATAGGTGATATAAAGTAATCATAATGGACTCTAGTGGGTTGGAGCCCAAGCTAATTTTAATTCTTTTCGTTATTGTCAAATGTTGTGCTTTAATATTGACGAAGTAGACCAAAAACACATTTAATACAACCCTGCACTAATGCGTATCGGTCAAAAATCTATACCATATTCATGATTAAGTGCGGTGTCGAACCCATGATTTTAGGCTTCGTAGTCTAACTAACGGCATTTATCCCTTTTAAACATTTTAAAAATAATATTCTCTTATAAGCTTTATATAAAATTTATGAATTTTTTATAACAATATCTTAAAGGCTTTTTTAAAGAAGTTTTTTTGTTTTCCGGTAGAATCCAAAAAGAGTCAAACAGCTCATCAGTGAAGTGGTGCCGTTGGTCCAATGACTTTGGTTGACTTACACGCGTAGACAGATCGCTATAAGATGAACCTGAAAAAGAATTTAAATAATTACAAAAAATTCGCTCACAATAGGAAAATAAAAAATTAAAAATTTAAGATAAATTAATAGGATAAGAATTTCTTTATTGGACTCAAGTTCAACTCTAACAACTGGAAATTATTTTATATGAATTCTTATTATTCTTATAATTCTAGTTATTTTTTATGGAAAGTGGATGATGATTTAAATACGTGAATTTAATATAAATTCATTAAAAAAGAATTTGCAACAATTTGTTTGTATTGTATTATTATGCATTTGAAAAAATCCCCATATTAGTGTGAAACTTTTATTTGCTATAAACCTTATAAACGGTGATTTTTTAAGAGTTATCGGAAATTTTTTTCAAAAAGAACATATAAAATTTAAAAAAATGCATGAAATATTTATTTTGATCGATAGTAGGGTCGATATAATTTAATGTTTGAAGATTATTATATGCAAATGGTCCATCCGCTTAGTCCAATTTTGGCATACTCTTTCCAACATTTCGGCCGGTATCTCACGAATAAATGCTGTTGGCTTCCAGTGCGTCAATCGAAGCGGGCTTGTCGCTATAGACATTAGCCTTAACATAGCCCCACAAAAAATAGTCTAGAGGCGTTAAATCGCACGATCTGGGCGGCCAATTGACCGGTCCCAAACGTGAAATAAACTGTTCACCGAACTCGCCTCTCAATTGGTCCATTGTTTCGCGTGCTGTGTGGCATGTGGCACCGTCTTGTTGCAACCACATGTCATGCAAGTCAAGCTCTTCCATTTTGGGCAAAAAAAAGTTTGTTATCATCGCACGGTAGCGCTCACCATTCACAGTAACGTTGTGATTCGCATCATCTTTGAAGAAATACGGCCCAATGATGCCGCCAGCCCATAATCCGCACCAAACGGTTGTTTTTTGTGGATGCATTGGTAGCTCTTGGAATGCTTCTGGCTGCTCTTCACGCCAAATACGGCAGTTTTGCTTGTTCACGTATCCATTCAACCAGAAATGAGCCTCGTCGCTGAACACAATTCTTCGATAAAAATGTGGATCTTCATCCAACTTTTCAAGAGCCCATTCACCAAAAATTCGGAGTTGTACGTTTGTAAGACGATTCATGATTAAATTATAGACCAAACTGAAGATGTTTGACAGTGACACAAGATACGAAACGTGCGTGAGCTATCAAAACCAGTGTTGCCAAAAAGATAATAGCAAAAAAATCACTCGTTATTTAACCCTACGGTCAATGACCGGGTACCCAGGTACCTTTTTCAATTTAAAAATGCTCTCAATTTTGTAATAATGAAGATATGGTGTTGAAACTCTAGATCATCGCGGTTGAAGTGTTTATAAACATTATTAAAAAACAAAACGTTAATAATTTTAATTTCTTCAATACTTAAAATGGTTTTTAGTTCGACACCTGCGCGAGTCAATGACCGGGTACCCCGGTACCCCATTCAATTTCTACTTGTTTTGCACTACAGTTTATATATTCTCCCATCATTTATTATTAGAAACCTTTTTTTGATTTGATTTAACTTTCATTTATGGTTTTCATTCTTACAAGTTTATTGGTTTATAATTATTTAGGGTGCTGTTGGCTGAAGTAGTAGAACACGAGACTATGAAGCGGAGGGTCGTGAGTTCGAGCCCGCGCTGAGTCATGAAATATTGTGTTGAATTCTTCTAAACAGCATTATCTAGTGCGTGGTTGTGTTAGTTGTTGCCAGCCTGTTTCAATGATGAAGGCATAGTCACTGTTCACTGAACATAATTGGCAGCGACTGACACCATCATGTACTAAAAAAGCAGAGTAACAGCACCCACCTTCGTCGGCCCTGTAGCAAAAATTAGCCGGCGAAGTAAAAAAGGTTGAAATGTCTACAAAAAAACTGTCTATCTCTATATATATCCCTATATATGCAATTCATTGCATATATAGGGGTCATCCCCTGAGTGCTGGTCCAAGATATAAAAAAAAAAAATTATTTAGGCACATGCAAAGCATTTTGAAATAGTTTTTATGTGCTGGTCGCATACTGGTTTATCACATACGCTGCATGATTTTCTGGGTTTTCTCCCTCGAAAAACCAGTAATGGGCTTCTTGCCAGTAATGCGGTTGGAAGTTGATGGTTGCTCCCAGATTGTGGATGTGTGTATTAATATGCCCAAATAGCATTCAGTGGCTGACCTCGACGAAAAGTGGTGCGTAATATGGCTGTTTGCTGCGCGTTCTTCAATAAGAGGCATGCAAAGCTAATTATATAATAAAATAGTGAAAGTGGCCATCTGTGTGTTGACCTAGCATTTGGTCCATAATATCTACACCTCCTTTTGTTTTATTATAAAATGTAACAATTTCCGGTTTTCCACCAACACTGTTGTCGTTGTGCATTCTGGATGAATATATTGTGACATTGTTCCAAAAACCGAATATACATGACCCAATAGTTCGTCTTTTATTCTTCATTACGTCTGGAATATCTGGCTTGTTTTTCCTCAACGTACCCACCATTGTCAGGTTACATAAAAGAAGATATTCCGCCAGAGCAAGAGCAGTGAACAAATTATCAATCGTGATAGTGCGTCCACTTCAAAGGAATAGAGTTGTTATGTCCTTAACAACGTTCTCTCCTTGCCTTATCTCATGACCCGTTGCCAGTTCATCGCTTGGAGTAGTTAACAGTTCTTGGAATTACAAATCCACCAAACTTTAGTCCATATTTCGCTGTCTGTGAGGGTACGGAACGGAGCAGTCTTATCCGTAAATTACCATTATATAGCATGAGCAAAGTAGTGAAAAATATGCGGCCATGTGATGGAAATCGCATATCACATGAAATAAAGCGTTATCGATTTGAAGTCACAAAATTGGTGTGCTGGAGGTCGCAATCGCTCAAAATCGTTCAAAAGAAATTGGAGTTTTTCAAGTCGCATGTGATTCGACAATCGTGCGATTCATAGCACATATGTAATAGTCATATACCGTGGCGACAGATGAAAAATGGAAACACAGCGACTTTAAATACAAAACTCATAACGAAATTGTTTTTATTTTATATTTTGTAACAATTACTTAGCATAAATATATAATATTCAATATAAATATGCAAAAAAGTAAATAGGGGTACCGGGGTCATTGACTAACGTATATATTTTTGGTCATTGACCGTAGGGTTAACAAAAAATCTAACCATTGCTCACTTTCATGTGGTTAAATGCTTTATGATCATAAGCAAGCTAAGAAGCTTCATGTCCTTCTCTGCATGAATACGAGGGCGAGTCAATAAGTCCGAGGCAACACTGCTGCTGTCAACAGGCAACTGTCAGCAGACTACCGCGCGTTTTGAGAAGAAACTGGAAACAAGTGAATTTCGTGTGCTCATCGATTTTTTGTGAAAAAAAACATCACTCAAGGCAAGGCGAAACAAATTTTTTTATTTTTTGTAATAGGGTCATTTAGGGGGCAAGGTTTGTAAAAACGTATAAATTTGATTTTGAAAGAACGCAGGCTTACGAAATACAATTTGTTAAATATTTACATTATTTTGGGATTGAATTTTTCCTATTTTCTGGCTCCAAATTCAACGCTCTGGAGCTCCTTTACCATAGAAATACATCATTGGCTTAACAACATTACAAAAAAACAAGTAAAAACGTTATATTCGACCGGGTCGAATCTTAAATACCCTCCAAATATTTAGTAAGTGAATTTGAAATGCTTAACTTGGTGGGACAGAGTTCCTTTATATAATATCGTACGTCAACGCCCACTAAAGGGGGCGGGGTTCAAAAATAAACAATATCATGTTTTCCACAGACGAACTTATGGGCATTGCTAGACCGTCTTAGACTTCATCACAATTCTCTTTGGAGGGTATAAAAACTGTATTTTGGCGGGGTCGCTCTGGCAAGGGCTGTGGGGGAAACATTTCACCTTTGTCATAAAACTCTAAAAATAAATGCTTGGGATAATTATATACAAAATTAAAATTTCTTTTTTTTTATAGGGTCATTTAGAGGGCAAAGGGGGAGAGGGGGTAGGGCAGAAACAGGTAGACATAAAACTCTAAAAATAAATGCTTGGGATGATTATATACAAAATTAAAAAAAAAATATTTATTTATTTTTAATAGGGTCATTTAGCGGGCAAAGGGGGAGGAGGGGGTAGGGCAGCAACAGGCAGTCATAAAACTGTAAAGATAAATGCTTGGGATGATTATATACAAAATAAAAAAAAAAATTTTTTGCAGGGACATTAGGGGGCAAAGGAAGAGGGGGGGGGGGGGGGGTAGGGCAGAAATAGGCAGTCATAAAACTCTAAAGATAAATGCTTGGGATGATTATATACAAAATTTAAAAAAAAAAAATTTTTTTGGTAGGGTCATTTAGGGGACGAAGGGGAAGGAGGGGGTAGGGCAGAGTAGTACCAGGATTCGTCTCAGCTTCGTCATTAAAGCTTAAAAGTGTTATTTTTAAGGAATGTAGGCTTAAGTAAAACAATTTGTTAAATTTTTATGCTATTTTTGCCTATAATAACGCCCACTAAAGTGGGCGGGGTCAAAAAATATTTTTATTTTATTTAATGGCTCCAAGTTTAAGGTGTTGGGCCGTATTGGACATAAAAATATATCGTTTGCTTAACAAAATAACCAAAAAACTTTAAAAATTATGTTGTTTTTTCTGGGTTGGTTTAGTTCTTCTTAGAGGCACTTTTTCCCTCTGGCCCGAATCAGCCCATTTACGAACTTGACCTGTGCCATCCTTCAAAATATATCTATACCAAATTTCAAGCGTCTAGCTCTTTTCGTGTGGACTGAATTGTGATTTTCACAGACGGACGGACGGACGGACGGACTGACGGATGGCTAGATCGTTTTAGATTTCATCACTGATCAAGAATATATATAATTTATGGGATCTTAGAAGGATATTACGCCGCGTTACATACGGAATGATAAAGTGAATACACCCTCCAATTCTTTTTTGCAGGGTATAAAAATTCACGGCGTGGTTTTAGGCGCTCGGAAATTAAAAGTAAAAGAGATTGTGGAAGTCATAGGCATCTCACATCGCTTAGTGGTTGCAATTTTGAATGATCTCGTGGGTAGGAGAAAGCCTTCCGCAATATAGGTGCCTCCTTTGCTTACAATCAAGAGTCCACCCATGGCCAGTTTCCATGGCAAAAATCCATGAATCGGGCTGCGAATTGCTTCCCCAGGCTGATTTAACCCCGAAGGACTATTTCTTGTTCCCAAACTTGAAGAAATGACTCGGCGGAAAGAGATTTCACTCCAACGACAAGATCGTTTTCTTTCAATGACCTTGTCAAACCACATATATTTCGGAAGGTATAAAATAATTGCAGAAACGTTGGACTGAGTGCATAGAACTCAAAAGAGACCACGTTGCAAAATAAAGTAACTCTTTATATAAAAACCTGTGTATCATTCAATTCAATTCACGGAATTATTAACCCATCCTCGTATTTTATGTAAGAGGAACTTGCTTAATAAACACTTGGCCCTATTTCTGAAACCGTATATTTTATACTCACCCAAATTACTATAGCACATGTATTTGTCCAAGCCAGGATCAAATGTAAAGCAAGGATAGGTGCCGATTGTCAAAGGGATGGCAACACTTAGCAAAGTTTTCTTATTATTAGTATTCACCAAAAACGCCTCCAATACGTATTCACAGCTTATAATCAACTCCGGATCCTTTGTGCACGATATTTGGCAGTGTAGGGGTATATTGAGAAATGATGTGCTGTCTGGCGTCAGATGTTTTTTATAGCCCATGACTTGTTTTAACTGTTTAAATTCGTTGCCGTTGGTTTGCATACGACATGTTGTATAGCAATTAAATTGTATTATTACTTTACAACACGGTTGTGTTGTGTGAGATTTAAGGTAATAGGGAATTTTTTGTCCCGGTGTATAGCCACTGCAAGGTATTTCTAAGCTAATGTGGCCAAATTCATTTTGCTGAGAAGCAATACAAGGCTGAAAAGAATTACAAAGGGAAAATGAAACTTGTAACATATCGTATTGTAAATACAATTCGAAATATTTTTAAAGGTATGTAAAAGCCGGTTTGTGCTGTTGAATATGAGTCATTTAATGTACCTTTTTGTATGAAATTCCCTGGGTCAAATCCAGTTTATTCCTGACAACAATTCTTTGGTGAAATTCCTTATCAACTTTCTTTGCACGTTGCACATGCAGCCGCAGGCCATACTCAGTTTGACCGTACAGACACGTTAATGTTGCCGGTGCTTGCTGCGGTATTGAGAAACAATATCTAAATGTGTATTCAACATGTGGCATCAGTTGCCTGTTGCTCGATGTATCCAGTTTTAGTTGTACACAAACATGTTTATGTTGTCGCTTGTAAAGTGTTTTATCGGCTACCTCACGGGCACTGTAATCATTGTGCATTATATATTCATCCGTTTTATCTAATTCCCACCATTGTACTTTAGATTGACCATAAAATTCAAGTATTATTGCTGCAAATGCAATAAAAAGAAATGCTTATATTCGTTTAGGTTGGCTTGTTTATACAATAACGGACTGCAAGTCAACGATACTGGCATAAAAGCATAAACAATATTTTATCTTATCTAATATTTTCGAATAGCAACACAAATAATTTAATTGTCGTTATAAACATAATGTGGTATTGTTGGGCGCTATGTGACTGTTAAAATACCCTACAGTTTGTAGATATGGGAAATTAATTCTGCTTACCATTTAAGACCAGAAAAGTCAGACTTAGTAAAATTTTATATATCCACTTAACAAATTGACGTACGAATATCGTTCAGCTTGGAATGGCTTTTGTAATATATTATTTGCCATGTGTCAGCTGTTTTGTTTATTATATTCTCCAAAAAGGAATTGGGGTGTCATTCCGTGTGTAACTTAGGGAGATATCCCTCGGAGGTCCTATAAAGTATATATATATATATATATATATATATATATATATATATATATATATATATATATTCTTGATCAGTGATGGAATCTAAAACGATCTAGTCACGTCCGTCAGTCCGAAAATGACGGTTCAGTCCAAACGAATAGAGCCAGGCACTTGGAATTTGTTGTAAATATATTTTGAAGGATAACATAGACCAAGTACTAAAATGGGCTAAATTGGACCAGAGAGAAAAAAGTTCCCCTAAGAAAAACTAAACCAACCTCTGAAAAGCAATATAATTTTTAAAGTTTTTGTTTGTAATTTTGTTAAGCAAATGATATATTTTTAAGTCAAAGAAGGTCCAACGTGTTAAACTTAGAGCCGTAAAACAAAAAATAAAAAATTTTTGTAACCCGCCCCCTTTAGTGGGCGTTATTATATGCGAAAGTAGTGTAAAAATTTAACAAATTGTATTACTTAAGCCTACATTCGTTAAAAATAAGATTTTTAAGTTTTTAAAACGAAGCTGAGACGTAACCTGATATTCCACTGCCCTACCCCTGCTCCAACCCACTTTGCCACCTAAATGACTCTATCAAAAACATACAATTTTTTACACTTAATCATTCCAACTATTTATTTTTAGTGCACTGTGGCAAAGGTGAAATGTCTCCCCCACAGTTCTTGCCAGAGCGACCCCGACAAAATACAGTTTTATTACCCTCCAAAAAGAACAAGACCCCATGAAGTACAGTCGACTCTTGATAATTTGAAACTAAAACGACCAGAGAAAAAGTTCAAATAATCGAGTTTTCATTTTAACGAGACTTCAAAATATCGAAAGAGAGACAGAAGAAATTCAAATTAACAAGAGTTTTCATAAAAAAAGCAAAACCATTTGCACGCACTAAATTCCGCAAAAGCAAAGCAAAGAAATTTAATTTTTTATGTTAGCAACTGTCGATGTAGTGGTGTATACTAAAATCGTGGCACAGAAACTAATGCAAACGATTTAAATTTCTTTAAAAAACAGAAACAAAATCACATGAGGAGTTCAAATTAAAGAGTGTAGAATAACCGAACTTCAAATTATGGGACGTTGGCGAGCAAAATGCCATTTTTGTAGCACATCGCAAAAAACTTTAAATAAATGGTTGTTTTATTTATTTTATATTTTGCATAAAACACAGCAATTAAAATAATGCAAATTATAGAGCGTAGAGCCAAAAAATTCAAATTATAGCGAGTCGGCGATCAAAATGCCATTTAAATAATTTCAAATTATTGAGGGGCCCAAATTGCATAGATATTTTTCAATTTATTGAGTGTTTTTCAAGGGACTTGGAAAACAGTTCAAATTAACGCGAGATTCAAATTAACGAGTTTCGAATTATCAAGAGTCCACTGTATATGTATTCTTGATCACTGATAAAGTCCAAGATGATCCAGCAATGCCCATACGTCCGTCTGTAAAGAACACGATATGGTATATGTTTGTACCCCGCCCCCTTTAGTGGGCGTTAAAGTTATATATTATATGAAAAATAGTATAAATATTTAACAAATTGTATTCCTTAAGTCTATTTTCCTTAAAAATTTAATTTATAAGATGTTCTCTATTCTTTAGTTTGGTCGCCTTCAAATCCCTTTAACCCTTAAACGACCTTATCAAAAATAAAAACTTTTTTCTACACATAATTACCCCGAAAATTTAGTTTTGAAGTTTTTGCGATTTAGGGGAGATGTCTCCCCCAACGGCCTTTCTCGGAATGACCCTGAGTTTTAAAATTGGGCACAGAAATGTCTTTAGGGAGCTGTGACCCAGCAGGTTAAAACTATCTCAGGTTTTATATTATCTCAGTCTCTTTTTTTTTTGCACGTTGATATACAATTTTAATAGAAAATTGCTTCTATGCTGATGGGAAGGCGTCGCAGACTTGCTCCTTCCAAAACATTGGAAACGACCGTATTAAAATAAATTTTTTCTTTTTTACTTAAGCCAAATACCATAAAAATGTAAAATTTAATATGAATAAAAATAGAGTTTTTATGTAATAATCATAAAAAATAAAATGTGTTTGAAATCCATTTTAAGAAAATTTTTTATGAAAAATTTTTAATAAAGTACATTTCAACCCCATTTTAAATTTTATGAATATGGGGGGCATTTAAGATTCGACCCGGTGGAATATAACGTTTCTACTTGTGACGCACTTAACTTGACATTTGTAATGGAAATATCTATTTTCTGTAATTATTTTAAAGCGAACCTATATTAAACTCATTTAACCCTCAAATCACCCTCAAAAAAACTTACGTTAGTTACCCTCGTGTGTGGTCTTTCACTTGACGGCAGAATATGTTGTCTTCAGTACCAATTACATTGAAACTGCGTATGTGTGGATAACCACACACGAGGGAAACTTTCGTAAGTTTTGAAATATTTCATTACTCAAAAATATCTTTTAATAAAAAAATGCATTTTCTGTGTTTAATTTGTATTGTTAACAAAGTCCGGAAATTTCTTTACTATACCCCAAATATTTTTTTGTTTGTGTGGTTTTCCACACAAGGGTGATTTGAAGGTTAAGGTGTATAGGCTTTTGGTCCTAATATGTTATTTCATGCAGAGAGACTTAATTAATATTCCAAGGTACAGGGGAGAGTCAACATGGATTTAATTATATCACATATACAGCAGGCCAGATGTTGACTTTCCCTTATGCCTTGGAATATTTATCAAATCTTTTGGAATTTAAAACAAATTTTCGCAAAAAATTGTTAATAAAATTTAATATAGCAATAAATACAGAGCAAAACAGCTGTTTTCGAAAGCCGCTGCACTTTTATTATCAGTACTTATGATAATGATATGTGCACAGGGCAATGGCCATTTTTTTGGAAAATTAATTGCAAAAATATCTCAAACATAATTAACAAACGCATGACCATCTTTACTTTAAATTAAATGTTAATTTATAGCACAATTTTTTCCACAAGTTCCAATTTTAATTACATTCAATAATTTTCACCCAGTAACAATTCGAACATCAACCACCCACTACTGACTCACCTTCTATTTGGGCTGGCTTTAAACTACAAATTGTTAACGAGCCGGTAATTTCTTCGCCATCATAGTAGATATTAGAGCTGCGTGACAATTCAAATTTACAAGTAATTGACATTTTCTGTCCATAATAATAATAATAAACAATTTTTTTTTTCACTTCAAACAATTCACATAAAACACGAACTGGACGCGGAGCAAAAGCATTGAAATAATAAAGAAAAAATTTCCACTTAGATGCTGTTGTTTAGTCACAATTCAGCCGAAATGTGATGTTGTTGGCTGAACATTTGAAATGGAACTGTTGCAATATTCAAAATGAAAACATTCACTGCTTGAATTTCTTCTTTGGATGATCTGCAACGTTTTGTGTTGCTGTTGGTGAATGCAATTAAAGTCAATTCGTTGTTGTTGTTGCTTTGCTGTTGTTCAATTGAAGGGGATTAAATAAATTATTTTATTAAAACTCTTTATAGAGCAAAATTCAACAATTCTATTGTTTGTGATAAAGCTGTTCAAATACTAGAAAATAAATTTATTTAAATATAAGGCAAATAATCACAGATTATTATCATTGTTTATTTTCAAGAGATCTACAACCAAAAATATGTAAACAATGTTAATCCTTTCACGTAAATAAAAAAATATTTTTGTCATTATTTAAGTTCATAATTAAGTTAATTTCTTAATATAAAATATACAAATTGATCGCTGCATGTCGTAGAATCATGCTGAGTTATGTAATATACAGTCAGAGTCAATATCTAGTACATTTCGAATATTTAATCATATATTTTCATTAGAAACATGAAATATTTTCGTAAACAAACCTGAAATTAAGTGCCGATTTCCCAATGTCATCAGAATCCTTTCTTTCATATAAATACATTTGAAACAAAAATAATTTATTCAATTTTGTTTTTGTTTCAAATATATTTGTACGCAAGAATGATAAAATAAAGATTACGCCAACAAGCTGAAATAAAAATACTTTTCTGCGCATGATGGAATTCTGACGTCACTCAACATGTGTTCTGATTGGCTAATAAAATTCAGTTGGAGAACTATTATTTTATAGTAAAAATAGGACAGTGGGGCAAATTGCGATTTTTCAAATTAAATTCGTTTGATAATAAACAATTTTAAAAAATTATTTTACTTTCCACTTTTTTTTATTTGAAATTGTTCATTTATAGTTATTTTATATAAATATTGAACCCAAGTGCTAATTATTTTTCTTTTTTCCACATTCAAAACAAATGTTTTCCCCTGCAAAATATCAGCCATAACTTCCTTTGAGCTTCATCTCTTGGAAAACTATAAAATGGCACAGCGTTTTGAAAACAAAAAAAAAATTTGATAACAATATGACATTTCAACACAATTATTTCTCACTTGTTTTTTTTTTGCTGTTACTTTGTTTGCAATTGCCCACTGCACATTTCATGCTTGCTCTTTTTGTTCTCTTTTCTCTTTAATTTAGGTTTTTTGTTTACAGTTTTTGAGCTTTAAAAATCAAGTTTTAATAAGTTTTTACACTTTAAGTTATTTAATAATTATTTTAATATATTTATTTGAAATTATAACACAATTTATTATAAAATATAACACAAAACTTGCACTTTCATAAATCCGATTTCATTTGCTTGTTGGAAATCTCTCTGAGTAAATTGGAAATCTCTCTGAGTAAATTGTGTGAAGAGTTGCCAAATATACCACAAAATATTAATTTTGTACGAGAAAGTATTAGTTTTGCATATAATAAACATTTGGCAATCTCTTCGAGGGAACAAATACGTCATCAAACGGTAAATCATGCGCAAGGCGTAATCTTTATTTTATCATTCTTGTTTGTACGACATTGTAAAATAGGCAGTAAATTAAGTGATAGTTGGTTTAATTGTTAAAAAAAAATTATTTTTTTCCCAATTTCACAATATCGAAAGTGTTTTTTCTTTCACTAAAAACATACATTTTTAAAATTTTGTTTTTTGTTTCAAATGCAATAGTATGAGTACATTGCAATAGAAGTCCATTGATATCGCGAAATATGTAGTTAAATTGCGTTAATGGAAATTATATGGGAAATAGAAATAAATTATTAAAAACATGATAATAGAATCCGAGAATAAAAACCAAATATATTGCTGGCCCTTCATTTAAATTAATCACATGCTTTAATCACCTTTTCATGGAGTTTCCAGGATGTGTTGCACTACCGAAAATTATTTTACTGCAGACTTTCCTTAAAGCTTTTCAAATGTCTTCGTTGGATGGAATGCTTCATTTGCTAACATCCCTCTCTCTAATTTCCCTTGGATGCTCTATATAGAATTAATGTCTCGAGATTGCGGAGATGAATTAAAGTGCTTGGGAATGTTGCCAAGCAGCCACTCCTTAACAATTTTAACCATGTGCTTTACGTCGTAATCTTGCTGTTGGCTGAAGTAGTTAGCACGAGACTATGAAGCGGAGGGTTCTGAGTTCGAGCCCGCGCTGAGTCATGATATATTGTGTTGAATTCTTCTGATCAGCATTAGTGCATGGGTGCGTTAGTTGTTGCCAGCATGTTTTCAATGGTGAAGGCATAGCACTGGTCGCTGACTGACACTGTCAAGTACTGAAGAGCAGAGTAACAGCACCCTCCTTCGTCTGCCCTGTAGCATAAATTGGCCGGCGAAGTAAAAGGTCATCTTTCTTCATCTGTTCCCTCAATACTATCCCTTCCTGTATAGTTCCGACCCAATGCGCTGCATATATAGGGGTCATCACCTGTGTGCTGGTCTGAGTTAAAAAAAGTGCCCAAGGACTTACAAGACCTAATGCTTTAGCATCTACATTCAACACTTTTTGGGAAATTGTAGGTTGTAGTCTTAGCTATTCATTTCACATTCAATAAATATAAAATTATTTAGCTGTGGAGCTGATGTACGGCCCCAAAATATCAAAGACAACACAGAGCAGAAAAAAATTGCTTCAAGACATTTTACAGAGTCTTCACTTAGGCCTTGTGGCAGTTTGAACATTTTTATATTGTTGCATTATAATTTTATAAAACAGACTTTAAATTTGATATTTGTAATAATAAGAAGGCTATTCTTAGATGCTGTAGTCTGTTTTGCAACGGAATATTTTATATATATATATATATATATATATATATATGTATATATATATATATATATATATATATATATATATATATATATATATATATATGTATATATATATATATATATATATATATACATATAGTATACAACATTTTATGTATGTTTTTTTTTTAATCTTTGCGCTGCCAAAGAAGTAGCACGCGCTCCTACATGATAGTGTCTGTATTCCTGTTTGTATTGTGAAATGAAATACATTGAAATAGGCCTGGTATGCCTTAATGCAGCTTAGAACAAAACTTAATACTACAGGGTCCGCCAAACACCTTTTTTTTAAATGCTATAAAAAACTACTGAATATTTTCTCAAATTTCTTTTTTTATTTGAAAGCACAATCCTTTCGGTTAATAATGAAAAATAATTTCATTCAAATGGTTGCCTCGGCTGGCCATGCAGTAGCCTACACGTTCGGTCCAATTTTTAAGCACATTATCGATTGTGTGCAGCTGTATTTCACCAATGGCTTCACAAATACTGTCCTTTAAAGCGTCAATTGTCTCTGGCTTGTCAGCGTAACACTTATCTTTGACGGCAGCCCACAAATAATAGTCCAACGGTGTCAAATCGCAGCTCCGAGGTGGCCAAACGACATCAGCTCTACGACTGATAATGCGATCTTCAAACAAATGGCGCAAAACATCTAGTGTAACCTCGGCTGTGAGGCACCAAATGTTGCCAATATCCTTCTCTTCAATTTTTGTGAACAAAAATTCGTTCAACATGGCCCGATAACGATCGTCATTGAAAATGGCACAATTATGCCTCCGGACCAAAATCTGCTCCAAACAGTGACTCGTTTTGGGTGCGTCGGGTTTTCAATGTATGCGTGCGGGTTTTCTGTGACCCAAATGCGACAATTTTGCTTGTTTACATAACCGCCAAGATCAAAATAAGCTTCATCTAAAAAGATGATTTTTTTGACAAAGTCGGCATCTTCTGTAAGTCGATCGCAGGCCCATATTTCCCAGCGTTGTTCAAGCGCATACATAACCACATTCGTTCAGCGGAAGGATAAAACTAATTATCTGTCAAATCAGACCTGAGCTAAGTGTTACCATTCACGAAATAAGCACTAGTTGAAAAAAAAACGTTAGATGGCGGACCCTTTATATTAAAATCGAACCCGGGAAAAATTGATAACAAGATGTGGCGTTCTTGTCATTAAAACTGAAAACCTAAGGAAGTTTCTAATTCAAATTAAAATTGCTTATAATGAACTATAAGTGGAGACCCCTACAAACAATAAGCTGTTTTTAGCTCTTGGATAGAAAAATCTAACTGCAAAAATATCTATTTTTTTATAAGAAACTCGATGTGTTACACTTTGGGTTTTCGTTATAAAAACAGTTTTTTATTTAATAAAATTTTTTTTAGTTTTATTTCAATATAAATTCCTTAAAGAAATTATTTTTTTATTTAAGAAAAAAAAAATCAAGCAATAACAGGAAAATAAAAAATTCAATTTATTTTTGTTAAAATAAAAATATAAGAAAAGAAAAGCTGTCGCTAGAACAGGATGTAAATTTATTATTAAATTTATGGGCCAGGTTTTGTAAGTTTCCGTTTGGCATTTTATAAGGAAAAAAAATTTAATTTTAGTTTTTTTTTACTGTTGTTTCAATATAAAAAACCAAATGAAAATTTACAAAAAATATACTTTATTTATAAAAGTAGGCGGTATATGTTTTGTATTTCTTTAACTAACATTTAATTCTTGAGTGTATGTATATGTTTACATATACAACTTTTTTCCTTGTATTCGTTAACTATTCTAAGTTTAAATAGTTCATTAACACTAGACCACTTCCCTTAAGAAATGACACACACACCAAGTTAATCTCAATACAAGTAAAATACACGCATACATACACACAGACTCGTAAATGAAGCATCATAATTCCCATTTTTACAAGGTTTCTTATTACTTGCCAGGATAAGAACAATGAGAGAAAATTGTAATAAATAACTTAAAATATAATAATTCAAAACACTTGACTCTCTTATGACTCCAATGAAATGAAACAGACATACGAACAAACAATGACCAGACACATGAAATCAAATTTATGATTTCCTGTGATAAACCAGCATTTATTTCTCTAAAACTTTAGCAAAGATTTCCAAGGCTGCTTTACCACTCGAGGTCTTGATGTGGACATTTTTTACAACCCAATAAAAAGCATTAGTGTTATAAGCCATATAAGGATGTGAGCTTGGAAACCAAAAAAAAAACAATTATGATGTCTACTGGGATAAAAATTTTAGTAGAAACATTGAAACTCTTTGGCGCCAACATATTGATTTCAAAAAAAGCCAAAAAAAAAACAAAAACAAAAATTCATGGCAAATAAAACACAAATAAAAATCGCAGACAACAACAGGCAACTAAAGTCAACGCAGAGTAAAGCAAAAGCATGGTTTGAAAATGTGACAGGATAATGAAGCACTCTGTTATTTGCAAAAGGATGCTGTAAGTGAGCGGATGATGTGTAGCTAAAAAAGAAACATAAATACAATAAAAATAAATAAATTAGAATACAGAATTCATTAACTGACCAAAAATAAACGCAATAAATTAAAATGCCCACAACTTGTGCCTTCGAATTGGATCGCATTAATCCCATTTATTCTTCGGGAGAATATATAAATGGTCGAATTATTTTAAGAACGGATAAAACTAAAAGAGTGAATTGTGAGTTTGAAATCCAGTTGACAAAATTACTTTTAAGGTGATGTAATGCTTATAATGTGTTCTTGTTATATTCAACTTGCCATCGTTCAGCTGTGTATGTCACCCTGGAGGGTGAGGCAAAAGTGCAATGGTCCATTAGTGGCAAAGAAACGGCCAGCTATTGTGGCCGCCAACAGTATTTGTATTCACGCGCCAATGTTTTTGATAATACGGAATTTGCTGCCGGTACACACGTGTACGTCTTAACCTTGCGCATACCACCCGATTGTCCTTCATCGATTAAGGGTCCCTACGGTTATATTGCCTACAATATATCCCTGGTCATTGATAAGCAGCGTACATTCGATGAAATATTTCGCAAGCCAATATGTGTGATACAGACATTGGATTTAAACTTTTACCCAGAATGTTCGGTAAGAAGATGAACAGTGGAAGTGTGATTGAGTGTGTTGTTGAGGGATGTTGATCATTTCAATGCCAAATATTGTAATAATAAATTTAAATGTTATTTCGCATAGACAGTGGTGACCATATCATTAAATCATTATGGTGTGATATTGATGTATTATTTTCTTTTTAATTTTGTTTGATTTGCACTCAAACCGAATATATCCCCTATGACCTGACTCAACAGAAGTTCAGACTAAAATATCTTGGTTATCCTTTCCTGAGTACCCTAAAGTATCTTAAAGTTTTATTATCAACTGATGGAATACATAACAACTTCGTAGAATTTACAACTCCTGTTGGTGCTTCAAGGTCTATTTTGAAGTTACTGTAACGTAAGAATTCAAAGCAAAAACATTTGGCTTATGTACAATGGAACAAAAAATTCAGAAAATGGGAGTTGAATAAAATGATTAAATGTGCGCCGCACAGTGGGATTTGTTAATACAATGTTCGGCAAAATATATAAGGAGTGCTTGTAGAATGATGAAATTTTGTTCTGAGCCTTTGGTTAGCTCAATTAAGAAAAGTATAAAGTTTAATTAAAATTAGCCACGCCCACTACCCACCACCCATAGAACCCAAAATTTATTTTTGGCCCAAAGTTTTTGAAATTTGTCACAAAGCCTTTTATTACCTCAATTAAGAATACAAAAAAATTTTCATCAAAATTGGCCACGCCCACTACCCACCGCCCATAGAAACCAAAATTTATTTTTGGCCTAAAGTTTTTGAAATTTGTCACAGAGCCTTTTATTACCTCAATTAAGAATTCAATAAATTTTCATCAAAATTGGCCACGCCCACTACCCACCGCCCATAGAAACCAAAATTTATTTTTGGCGCATAGTTTTTGAAATTTGGCACATAGCCTTTTATTACCTCAATTAACAATACAATAAATTTTCATCAAAATTGGCCACGCCCACTACCCACCGCCCATAGAAACCAAAATTTATTTTTGGCGCACAGTTTTTGAAATTTGGCACAGAGCCTTTATTACCTCAAATAACGCCGACCACTCACCGCCCAAAACTAATCATTTTGTAAATAATTATTTTATAAAAATGTCATGAATTTGCAAACAAATTTTATGATTTTATAAAAGATTATTAGTTATTTAACCCTTTTTTTAATTGATAATATGGAGTCTTACATTTCATTTTATTATAGCGGGAGCACCTAGCACGACCGAGCAACCCTTTTTTTCTTCCAATGAAAATTTGCAATCACGGCACATTATGGAACAAATTTTATTCTATCATATCTTTTAAACCATATGAGCGAACTTTATAATTCTTTTTTGTTAAATACGCAGTAAAGGCTATATTTGAAAAAAATCACTATTTAAATCAGAGCAATAAAATTATCTTACGTACAAACACTATAGAAGTGCTTAAATAGTTTTCGATATTTTGAAGCAAAATTTACATGTGACTTTACTTCATTATTTCAAAGACAAATAAACGTCTTTTTGGGATACAATTTATGGATTCTTCATACAAACCTGTATCATCACATTTTTAAATTGTATGTGTTGAAAAAATTACTTATTGCACAAAAAATCCCACTGTGCCTAGGCTCGATAAAGTTTTTATATCCATTTTGAATAAACAAAAACTGTTATCACAGTCAACAAACGCAAACAATTTTGGTTGCTAAAGTAAAAATTTTGATGATTTTTTATACTAACACGGCTACATGGTTTGCAAATATTATTGGAAGTAAGAAAAAGAAAAATAGTTTTATTCAAATATTCCCCATTATTCTGTAACTACTTGTCTACGTCACGTCAAGACAATACCACAAATAGGACACGTCTTTACCCCTTTTTTTCAGCTATTAACAATTTCTGGCAGTCTATTTCCATAACCAAAGCCTTGGAGAGTAGTCACAGCCTGTTAGTTTTTGTCCCCAAGGAGCAGGTAAGTGTCCTTTTTTTTGACGTGACGTTGACAAATACAGGGTGGTGCACCAGTTGTCAAATAAATTTTTTTTATCATGGTATTTCGTTTATAAAAATTTTTTTTTATTGTATAAATAATACAATTCCGAAAATGGAGTATGAGGAAAATAAGCAACCTGCAAAATGGGAATTAAAAGTGTATTATTATCGGCTTGATAATATTCTCGTATTCAATTTCCTAATAAAATTTGTATAATTAAGAAAACTGTTATCATTTTCAACTCAGCCGCCTAATAAGTGATGACAAACAAAAATACACATGAGTACTGATGAGAGAAGTGTGGCGGCTTTCGAAAACAGTCGTTGTGCTCTCCTGCATAAGTCGGAGAATTAAAACTGATGATGAATGAAATATATATTGGGAAAATAAACAAACCGCGAAACGCAAAGTGTATTACCATCGGTTTGATACAATTCTCGTATTCAATTTCCAAATAAAATTTTGTGTAAAAAAGAAAACTGCTATCGCATTCTAGTCAGCCGGCTAATAAGTGGTGACAAAAAAAAAATACACATGAGTACTGGCGATGAAAGTGTAGCAAATTGCGAAAACAGCCCTTCTGCTCTGCTCTGCAAGTTGGATAATTAAAACTAGTTTTAACTTTCCCTTGTGGCTTGGAACAGTTATCATGTCTTCCTGAATTTTAAAACACATTAGCCAAACAATCTTAATTAAATTTAGTAGGTGAATTTTAATTTTTTTAAAAAATAAATATTTATTCATGATTTTCTATTTATACCCTTCAAAGTAGTTTCTCTCAATTATAAGAAGTGTTTTATCAGCATTTTAGCCAATCCTAGAAATAGTGGTAATATTCACTTTTTGGTATGTCCTTGAGCTCTCTACACGTTCCAGTTGTTATCTCCTTAAACGTAGCAAAATGCTGGCTTTTCATTTTGTGGAACAGAACAAAGTACTAGGGGGTAAATTCTGTTGAAAACGGAAGGCAGAAAGTGTTATTTTAGCCAACAAAAAATAAATAAATAAATTATAAATAAATATAAAATAAAGTTAAAGAAAGAAATAAAATTAAAAAAATAACAAACATGTTTTAGTCGATGTTCAGGATTGATTATGTCTTCAAATTGAAGACTTTTTAATTAATAATTCAAGACTTTTCAATTAAATTGTTTAACACGAACATGAGTTTAAGGAATTTATTGAATTTCGTGTCAACTATTTGAATATTGTTCTTATGCCCGAACCGAAAAGCAGGCCAGCACCCTTATTCTGTAACTATTTGTCAACGTCAAGTCAACACATCTGCGTACTCTTTTTTTCCTTGGCCTCTTCTTATTTTTTGGGCCATAGAGAATAGGCAGTAATCAGTTGGTGGCCACAAACAGAATGTAGCTGCTGTATTTTTAATATTGTCTTGAGGTGTCATTGAAAAATTGTTCCAGAATATGGGGACAGGGAACACAAAGAAGGGCATTAGATTTTAGGAATATAATTTTAGCTAACAAAATTAAAAAAAATGTTTTTGCAGTTTTCCTTTATAAAAAAGGATGTTCAATTTTCTGCATTGAAAAAAGGCAATATTAGGGCATTTAAAAATAGAAATTTATTGGAAATCAATCTACCTGCTCTTACGACAATTCACTATTATTTTCAAATTAAGACTGTTTGTAAATTTTATTTATTGGAAAAATAATGCTGTGAAAATAATTCTTTTAAGTGTAAAAATCATAAAAAATAAACATCTTACGCCGAATTCCAACTTAATTATCCTTTAACATTCTCTGCACTTTTTAGATTCCGATTAAAGAAGAAAACATCAAGTATTTATGCCAATGGCCATGCACCTCGGGACCAATTTGTTTTACCTTAATGTTGCCATATGCTGGCTTCACACCCGGCCAGCATATCAAATATTTCCTCGAACTGGACAATCAATCGCCACACTACGACATCTTAGGCATAGAAGCATCCCTACGACAACATTATGTATTTCTTGCGCGCAAACCTGCCAAACGAAATTTCTATACAAAATCATTAACGAAGAGTTCCATCGAAGAGCATGCACTGCGTCTAACCAAACGTTTATACGAGGGTAATTTGCTAGTGCCCAGCGATACGCCAAGGTCGACATTAAATCTCAATTACATAGTATTCATACACTATACACTGCAAGTGAAAATGCGAACGGGCATATTTCACTATGACACCGATGTATCAGCGCCCATAATAATTGGCACTGTGCCGCTGAGGCAGTTCCAGAATGAACAGAGCAATTTGCATAGCAGTACCAGTAGGAATTGTAATCTGTGTAGTGGCAGTACAGGCGGCGGAAGTTTGGTAACAACACAGCCATCCTTGAGAATGCGGGAGTTGTTGGAAAATTCTCTTAGTTCACTGGACATGGAAGATGAGGAGTTAAATGAGTCCTTGGCAAAGACCCTAAACGATGAGCCGCCCTCTTATGATAGTTGTTGTAAGTGTTTAGGATTTTTTCTGGGTTGTAATTAAATAATCATGATATACATTTTCGATGTGTTTCATTTTTTTAGTGCCTCCTTCCTTTAGTTTTGCCGCCACTTTTGGCAGTTTCAAGCAACAGGCACTGGAGATGATGGATTTTAAGTCTGAAGAAAATCGCCGCATAAACATACAACTGCCACAATTTCCCGGCTATAGTACATTTAATTTGTCCACTCAGGCTGAAAATCAATCCAATGACTCGTTATTGGAAGCTGATCATATACATCATTCATGCGGTTCCATTTACACGGATCACACCGGAAGATCTTTAGACACTTTAGATGTTTTAAGTTGTGATGGTGCTGCCGGTGTTGTTAATGATTCAAGCAGGCAGCCAGACGCCAGTGATTTATGCAAGGAGGACTCAGATAATGAGGTGGTAACAAGAATTATAGCGGCCGTAACTGAAAGCCATCATTCATCTGAAGTTGGTATGAACTCTGAATTGGATTATATCGATAATGATGCGGAATCAGTTGACACATCGTTCTGTGAAAACAAACAGCCTTAATAAGTGTTTGGAATTCTTAATGTCCGTATAGTAAATATGCCCTAAAAGTTTGCTGGTGATGCCCTAAAGTGCTGTTGATGACTAACTTGAGTTGTCGCGTTAGTTGTTCTTTCATTTACACAATTCCCAAGACCATTTTATAATATATTAGAAAATATATGCTAATTTTATTGCAAAATTATAACGATAGAGAATTTAATCCAAAATAGTTTCGTAGATATATTTAAATTTTTAAATTTATATACATTTATGCTGTACATTTTAATATTTAGATTAGTTAATGTATTTTGTAAAATATACCTAGAAAACAGATAATTAATTACTTATACTTAGATTATGCTTATTTGAATCTTACTTATTTGTAAGCGCCTTAAAGAATACCACAAATTTTATAACATTAATAAATAATATCCTCAAAAACTAAAGTAGAGATAATAAATTACTAGGCAATTTAATGTAAGTAACAGCAACGGTACAATGAAATTCACAGGTTACTGTTAAAAGTATAACAGCGACAGTGCTGTCAACTTTAAACATTTCCGAAAGCACTGAAAACAAGAAAAAACGGGTATGCTTTGCAATACAAAGATTTAGGGAAATGGTAAAGGCCATCCCTGCAACTGCATGCTAATGTTAACCACAATTCTATAGTAACGAGGGTTGTTCTGCTTTTAAAATCTTCCAGCTCAAAAGTATAATGAGAATTTAAATTAACACTATGATATTAATTTTCAAATTACTTTGGATGAATCCAAAGATTCTCAAGTGATCACCGGAAATTGATATAAAAAATCGAGAACTGTAATTGATCAGATATTTATTTGTGGAGGTTTTTTGATGTGTTAACATCTATACGCGCGCCTCTAGGGAAATAAACTATCAGTTTCAATACATACGCAATTGTAAGTGTAAGAGTTTGTTTGTTTGTTGTTGTTGCTTGGCAGTCGGTATTGAAAGTGATTATTGGGCGATTTTCATATAATTTTCCCACGCGATTCTCTCCGGAAATTCATTACCGATTTTATTAATTTTTGAATTAAAACGCTAGTGCGGGTTTCTACGAAGAGTTTAGGCCAAAAATTAAGGCGATCCGATATCGGCGAGCGGAGATTTAAGTGTTTTAATTCGGAGTATTAATTTGGAGTAATATTAAAAAAGTGTTTTATGTTGATCTTCGGTTTTGTGTTATGCATAGCAAAGAGAATAGTGACGTGGTTATACGTACATATATAAAAATGAGATAGCAAGACAGCAACGTATGTATCTTATGTACAAACATAACAATGTATGTATGTACATTTGTCTGTTGCTTTGCATTCTCTTTGTTTTTTGTGGGTTTAATATAAAATAAATAAACAAAAAGGGGTTAACACATCGCCCGTGAGTTCGAACACTTATTGATTTTTATTTTTAAAGAATCACTTCTTTCAAATTTCTTCTGTTAAAACATTTTATAAACGCATTTACCGATTTTGACCCACTTAGTGGTTTTTTAGTCGTTTGAAATTAATTAAAAAAATTTTTTTTTTCTTAGCTCTTTGAGATCTGGAACTCCTCCGGTTCGAATCGGTTCCTGTTCACAGGGATTGTAAATTTGACTGTTCGAAACGCTACTACTTTGATTCAGTTCGGTGTACCCGTTCCAAAGTTTCAATTGATCACACACACTCTCATATATGAACACACACACACATATATCGATGGTCACAAGTAGAAAGGCCGTAACTCCAATTTTTAAGAACTTTGAGTTTTTCACACAAATACACCTTGTCACAAATTTTTAGTGCAATAGTGTCAAAAAGAAAAATTTTACAAGCAAATGATAGTGACAGTTTTTATTGTGATCGATACACTTTCTGTTATATATTTACATTTTCCTGTAAAGTTGTAATTATTTCAGTTAGGGCTTTCTACTTCTAACCAACGATATACCAACATAATGACAACCTCTCATGAGTAGCCAGGGAAGCTGCCTAGATATTGAAAATGTCAAGGTAGATTTTTGCAAAACGGTGTAATAACAATAATATCCCTTTTTATACCCTCCAAAAATGAATTTGGAGGGTATATTCACTTTGTCATTCCGTTTGTAAGGCATCGAAATATCCATCTCAGACCCCATAAAGTATATATATTCTTGATCAGTGATGAAATCTAAGACGATCTGAGCATGTCCGTCCGTCCGTCCGTCTGTGGAAATCACGATTCAGTCCAAACGAAAAGAGCTAGACCCTTAAAATTTGGTATAGATATATTTTGAAGCTTAGAGCAGGTTAAATTCGAAGATGGGCTAAATCGGGCAAGAGGGAAAAAAGTTCCCCTAAGAAGAACTAAACCAACCCAGAAAAAACAACATAATTTTTAAAGTTTTTTGGTTTTTTTGTTAAGCAAATGATATATTTTTATGTCAAATACGGTCCAACGCCTTAAACTTGGAGCCATAAAATAAAAAATAAAAAATTTTGGACCCCGCCCACTTCAGAGGGCGTTATTATACGCAAAAATAGTGTAAACGTTTAACAAATTGTTTTATTTAAGCCTACATTCTTTAAAAATAACATTTTTAAGCTTTCATGACGAAGCTGAGACGTAACCTGGTACTACTCTGCCCTACCTCCTCCTCCCCATTCCCCCTCTACATGACCCTACCAAAAAAAAAAAAATTTTTTTAATTTTGTATATAATCATCCCAAGCATTTATTTTTAGAGTTTTATGACTACCTATACCTGCCCTACCCCCTCCTCACCCTTTGCTCCTTAAATGACTCTATCAACAAATAAAAATTTTTTTTTTTTTTAAATTTTGTATATAATTATCCCAAGCATTTATGTTTAGAGTTTTATGACTACCTGTATCTGCCCTACCCCCTCCTCCCCCTTTGCCCCTAAATGACCCTATCAAAAAAAAATAAATTTTAATATTGTATATAATCATCCCAAGCATTTATTTGTAGAGTTTTATGACAAAGGTGAAATGTTTCCCCTACAGCCCTTGCCAGAGCGACCCCGCCAAAATACAGTTTTTATACCCTCCAAAGAGAATTTGACCCTGTAAGGTAAATATGTATATTCTTGATTAGTGATGAAGTCTAAGACGGTCTAGCAATGCCCATACGTTCGTCAGTGGAAAACATGATATTGTCAATTTTTGAACGCCGCCCCCTTTAGTGGGCGTTGACGTACGGTATTATATAAAGGAACTCTGTTCCACCAAGTTAAACATTTTAAATTCACTTACTAAATATTTGGAGGGTATTTAAGATTCGACACGGTCGAATATAACGTTTTTACTTGTTTTAATATAAAATTTTCTTAGCGCGCAGATAAAAATTAATACACGAAAAAAATAAATACTTGAAAAATAAATGAAAAAGCATATTGGGATAGATGTGCAAGAAATCAATACAAAATTTTTTTTATAACAATATATTTCGCTTTTAAATTCAAAGTGCTACATGTAAATAAATAAATAATATTAAAAAAAATGGGAAAAAGTTGTCCCAATCCATTATGGTTTACACCTGAGACTTCCTTAGTAAAATTCTTTCAATTTCTCAATGAATTTCCTTAAGTGTCTTCAATTCGAATGTCTAAGATATTCCATAGGGAATATAATTTCCTAATTAAATCGATGGCAAAATGCGCTTAAGTCAATTTAAGAAATAATTTTTTTTCTGAATTTTTTATGCTACTTTAAAGATTTGTTGGATTTATTTGTTTGTGACTGACAATTAAAAATTTCGACTGAATGCAATAATATTTAAGCAATAAAATAGTGATTAATAAAATTTTTATTAAGTAGACTTAAGCACTTATTAGGTATCGCCACAGAAATATTTGTCTCCTAATTTCACAGAAAGCAGGACAGTGACACAAGTAATGCTTGAGTTTTTCGTACTCTTTCTGGCAGGTTCTACATATTATATTATCAAAAATATCCGTGTGCACCAGGTCCTCCTGCCTTTACTATGTATGTCCTCTTATGAAGATGTTGGCCTATTTAATTTTAGAATTTCTTGTATCTGGAATTTAATTGTGTTATCCTAAAGATATTTGTCCCCTGTACCGACCATAGAACTCTGCCAATCTCTGACAATACTTTAGTCCTTTATTTTAATACATTTTTCAATATTTGAAATGGTTTAGCGCGATTTTGCTGATTCATGATCCCTTCCCCCCCTAGAAATTTAAAATATTAGAGTAGTTTTCTAAATGTAAGTGAAGTGTAGTGTCTAATATGGACTTCAGCACCCTCCCTAAAAAAAATTCTAGCCAATTATGAAAGGACTTTGTTAAAGTCCTGGATATCCTGATGGAATTGTATAACAAAATAAACAAGTTTGATAATTTTTTTCATAAAAATTTCCTTTTGCATTGTGGCTTTCGTTACAACAAAAATACACACAAATTCATGTAAAAACTAAGCACTAATTAAATTTGAAAACGGGATCTCAGAGATCCTACTTGAATGCTTGCGTGTAGCGGGCAGCACAGCCAGTTTTCAAGTCGCTGAATAAATATAAAAAATCAATGAGTGTTCGAACTCACGGGCGATGTGTTAACACCTTTTTGTTTATTTATTTTATATTAAACCCACAAAAAACAAAGAGAATGCAAAGCAACAGACAAATGTACATACATACATTGTTATGTTTGTACATAAGCTACATACGTTCCTGTATTGCTATCTCATTTTTATATATGTACGTATAACCACGTCACTATTCTCTTTGCTATGCATAAGACAAAACCGAAGATCAACATAAAACACTTTTTTAATATTACTCCAAATTAATACTCCAAATTAAAACACTTAAATCTCCGCTAGCCGATATCGGATCGCCTTAATTTTTGGCCTAAACTTTTCGTCGAAACCCGCACTAGCGTTTTAATCCAAAAATTAATAAAATCGGCTATGAATTTCCGGAGAAAATCGCGTGGTAAAATTATATGAAAATCGCCCAATAATCACTTTCAATACCGACTGCCAAGCAACAACAACAAACAAACAAACTCTTACACTTACACTTGCGTATGTATTGAAACTGATAGTTTACTGCCCTAGAGGCGCGCGTATAGATGTTAACACATCAAAAATGTTTTAAAAAATGTGCAGAAAACGCCGGCTTGACAACACTGAACAGAATATTTCAAAGCAGAGAATGAGTAATCAATTGCTGTTGGATTATAAGTAAGTATATGTAGAGGTGTTAGTGTATGTGTGCCATATACGAGGTCTGTTCAAAAAATAATGGGAATTTTCAAATTTGGTAGAATAAACTTTTTTAATCGTTATTTTTAAGTCAAAACTTTTTGTTGGAATATATTCGAATGCAGGATTAAACCCGGAATCTCCGTCCTTGTAGTCTACGTTTTAACTACTTCAGCCAATACCAGCCCCCAATTTATTTATTTTTTCTCTGAAAACAAAAATAAGTTTCACAATTCTATTTTTATTTTAAAACTGATAAGAATTGCTTCTATGACAATTCGGCACTAAAGAATCGATATTTTACTGCAATCATAATAATTTCAATTAAACTAGAGATAAGATAATAAATATTGATTGCAGTTAAAGTGATGTTCTGGCAAAAGTTATAAAATACGCAGAACGGCAAAAAGTAATTTGTAAACGTCCGCATAAGACTCAACAACAAGTAAATAAAAATAAAATAAAATAATATAAAAATACATCAAATTGCTAAATATAAACTGCAATAAAAAAAGTGAAAATGTGTTCAATATCGTGTACAATAGAATTTGAAAATGCCAGAGAATGCTATCGTCCCGGGGAAGCTATCAAAGGCCAAGTGGTATTAGATATCTGTGGTACTCATAATATTTTGCTAAAAGGTGATTAATAAACGAATGAGTCATTAGAAAAATTTAATGTTTAATTTTTTATTTTATTTATTTAAAACACAAAGCCTTAGCTTTGCAATTTACTGGCTACGCGCACACCAAATGGGAAATGACAGAAAAATTAAACAAATCCAGGAAACCGAAACCCAAGATATTTATAGAATACAGAGAAGACTATGTGTCCACTAGCAATTATTTGCTGGGTTCCGAAATGGCCAACCCAAAGCCCATTGAACCGGGAATATACAATTATAACTTTATTGTTAATATACCACAAAACATACCCTCAACATTCAATAGCCCCTTGGGTTTTATACGCTACACTTTAACAGTTACTGCCGATTATGGTGACCGCCTAAACACTCTCTATGATTCTTTCATAGTAATTGAACAATTAAAAGACTTAAGATTAATGGATCCGGCTGTACAACTGCCCACAGAAGCAGAGCAACTGGAACAGAAATCGTGCATAAAATTTTGGCAGCAACCGCTGCAATTACACATCAGTGTGCCACAAAAAGCATTTACAGCTGGTGAAAGTATATCAGTTTATGTTAAACTAACAAATCCTTCGCAATTAAAAATTCATACCATAACCAGCAACCTGAATCGCATAGCAACCTACAAGGGTTTGCTGAAAGAAAAAGTATCTCAAAAAACCAATGAAATTACAACAATTGCGTCCAATGTTCAAGAACTAAATGGCAACAAGTTAAATGTCATACAAGTTTTACAGGAAATTTGTATACCAAAAACTCCGCCTACTATGGCATTTGATGAATGCAAGTGTATAGGTTTGTCCTATGAACTGGAGGTGTTGGTTGCATGTCAAAATAGAAAAAAGAGATGGATAAAGGCCATAATACCCATTTTAATGGGTTCCATATCACTGAGAAGTGATCTCAAATATTTACCCTCACACTTGAACAACAATAATGTGGCAGCCATTACAGTGGCCAGATCAATGGAAGAGCTGACTTTACCCTGCGCTGTAGACCTGCAAGGAAATTTAATAACGAGTGCCAGTACATCCGTGAGTTCCTTAGGTGAGTAGAATGCAATTTAAGGGGAATTTTTTTTTTTGTATTTTACAATCGAACATAAGGAATATTTTGATTTTGCACATTAATGGGCACGTAGTTTTACATTTAAGCAAACACAGGTTTTAAATATATAAACGTGATGTATAGGGTTTTTAATGGCACCACTTTTTCTACCTCCTTGGCTATTTAATTTCTTTTTACCAAATTTTTTTTTCCAGTCGCTTTTTCAATTCATCATATTGCACGTAGTCCACGTATTTTTACAAAAGATAGTTCTTAACATCCGAAGATCCTAACAAAAGGTTGCGATAAACAGAAATCCATACACTAGCAGAATACCAGGGAAATTTGTTCCGGTATTTACGATATAAAAACTCTATTCGTATACATTATGGACACAGATAACTCCGCTGCCCTCATGAGTTCTCAATCTTTTTGTCATAGAGCCCAATTCCATCCAGAAATGGAATTTCTTCTGCGTCTAAATTGGCACATTCCATTTCGAACGCGAGTTTAAATATAATTTTAATAAAAATTTCGCCGCAAAGTGCCATCTGTATTTGTGACTTGGCATACAATACAAATTATCGGTATGAAAGAAAGTTTCATGTTAAAAACAGAACAGTATTGTTTTCGGAAATAGCTACACTCCCATTTACTCGGGTATTTATTCGCATAACCCTTAATCGGTTAACAGATTTATTACCAACCGATTAACTGATCGGTTAATCTAAAATTGGCTATTTACGATTGACAATTGAGTCAAATATTTTCAGTCGATTAATCGATACATTAAAATTTTTAATCTTAAATTTTGGTATCATAACATATTTTTTTGATGTGTTAACATCTATACGCGCGCCTCTAGGGCAGTAAACTATCAGTTTCAATACATACGCAAGTGTAAGTGTAAGAGTTTGTTTGTTTGTTGTTGTTGCTTGGCAGTCGGTATTGAAAGTGATTATTGTGCGATTTTCATATAATTTTACCACGCGATTTTCTCCGGAAATTCATAGCCGATTTTATTAATTTTTGAATTAAAACGCTAGTGCGTAGTTTCGATGAACAGTTAAGGCCAAAAATTAAGGCGATCCGATATCGGCGAGCGGAGATTTAAGTGTTTTAATTCGGAGTATTAATTTGGAGTAATATTGAAAAAGTGTTTTATGTTGATCTTCGGTTTTGTCTTATGCATAGCAAAGAGAATAGTGACGTGGTTATACGTACATATATAAAAATGAGATAGCAAGACAGCAACGTATGTAGCTTATGTACAAACATAACAATGTATGTATGTACATTTGTCTGTTGCTTTGCATTCTCTTTGTTTTTTGTGGGTTTAATATAAAATAAATAAACAAAAAGGTGTTAACACATCGCCCGTGAGTTCGAACAATCATTGATTTTTTTTTATGTAGTTAATTGTTTGTTTCATTTCATCAGTAAAAGCTGATTGTAAATAAGATTATGCTATTCAATTGATATTAATTTAAAAAGTTTTTCTCTTCGATTTATCTTCCAGCATCTTCCCTTAAAGAAGCCGATTTTATGACAACCGTCCATTTAAATAAAAAATCTAGACATCGGATTCTGGGTGATGTAAATGATTACAAGCCAAAGTATTTATATTATGATTTACCTGAGGAGTTGCAAAATGGTCTGCGAGATAGTCAAACTGCTGCAAATACCTAAAAATCTTGAAAAGTCTTTTATTAAAGCGATGAATATGGGGAGGAAAATTGAGAACAAAAACTTAAGTGGAGTGCAGCGAAAATTGTTTTCAGAATTATAAAAAGATAATAAAACTCTCATTCACTACAGCACATACTCGTATTTGGTCTTTATATGTAATAATTGCAATAGGGTATAAAATTTGTAAACGTATATTAACATCATCCTGTGTAGCTTGTAAATATCCTTGGGCGATAAAATCGGCTACCCGAATGAAACTACGACATCAACAATAAAATTTAGCATGAAGTAATTGTGTCAGTTTTCCTTCTACTAACAATCGATCGGTGCTGTTATCGCAGTAAACTTAGCAGGACTTAAAATTTTGACAGTAGCACTTGTATCCTGAAGAATATTTACAAGTAGAACAAGTTTTTCATTACGTTATCTCAAAACAAATCCCAAAAATTAATGCTGATGGACAAGAATGACGTCAGATTATTAACGGAATGACCTCAGTTTACCAGACACTGCGGTCTCAGACGACACCAGTTTATCATGGGCAATTCGGAGACCAAAGTATGTAGACTCTGCGGAACAGAAGAAGAGACACCGGAGCACGTTCTCTGTGACTGTCCAGCAGTGGCGTCGTGCAGGAAGAGGTTCCTTGGAGGCAATTTTATGACTCCAGAAGAGGTGTACGATATCTCACCGCGTAGAGTAATTGGCTTTATTCGTAGCCTCAATACGAGATAGGATCGAGAGAGCGTGAATGGCGATGCTCGTACTGGACGCTAGAGAACATCGCCAGCTGATGAAAATGAAAGTAAATCAAATTTGTTATAGATACCCGTCAAATCACTATTAATCCTAGAACACCAACTCACATAAATTTTATAAAACACACAAAAACATAAACAAAGCATTTTTAGTAAATGAAGTGTGTTAAAAGTAACCAGGTCTGACGATATAGTTCATGTTCAAATGAGCATATTTTTTATTGCAGCTATGATTTGATATCAAACATGAATTTCTATTTTGCATTTAAATTTATTTTTGCTTGCCTCAATAGAAATTATTATATGGCTTTTATTATTTAATACTCATCTACGTAATAATAAAAAACAAGTTACTGAAACGTCCACACTAATTGAAGGGCTTCAGGAATAAAAATTAATGTAAGTAAAATTAACGTGGCGTTAGCATTAACGTAATATTAATAATTATTTGTCCTCTAGGGTTAAAGAAAAAGTGAAAGATGTCAGCACATCCGTTTTATTATGCCGTGCAATTTTATAGGATATTTTCGGCATTCAGCATGTAAAAGTTTCAAAATAAATGAATTTGAAAAATATATATCTTATGACGAGCAAAACCACTTTAACCCTAATCTTACCAACATGTGTCTGTGTGAGACACATTTTGATGTTTAATTCAGTGTAGTAAAGAAAATATTCGGCATATCACAACCAAACTTCTTGACTTATATTTTACATTTGTTTTGTATAGTTTAACAAAAAAAAAAGTTTGTAAATCCTTAATTATTCTATTTTTTATAAGTCAAAACAAACAAGAAAAAGTGCTATATTCGGCTGTGCCGAATCTTAAATACACTTCACAGATGTAATTCTTCTATCTCTCTTGCTAAAACAAGAAGTAGGTTTAATTAAAATATGTAACATAGCTTTACTTGACAAAAAAGTTTTAATTTTTAAACTTTTGGTCACTTTCACGTACCATAATATATTTTAAACGAAATTTTGAATTTTTAGGTTTTTAATACCAATTTTGTTCTTCCTGAATTATGAAATAGTTTTAATTTGCAAAAACAACAACGTCAATTCCCTATTTGGTTACTTTTATATATTTCAATATCCCAACCCTGGAAACGAAATTTAAATTTTTTACCAATGCAACTATTAATGAGGGCAGGAAATAGTTTTATTTAAGGAAAACTTAATATTTGTAACCATTTTGATCACTTTCATGTACTACAAAATATTGCAGTTATCCAACTCTGGAATCTAAATTTTGATTTTTTTTTTAATTTTTGATACTAATTTTGCTTTTTCTGTACTAAAAAATAGTTTTAATTAGTAAAAAGCCGACGTTAGTTGCCTTTCTGGTTACTTTTATGTATAAAAAATATTTAAATTTCCCATCCCTGGAAGCGAAATTTAAATTTTTTTTACCAATCCTAGTCTTCATTAGGTATACAATCGTTTTATTTAAGAAAAACTTAAACTTTGCAACCATTTTGGTCACGTTTATGTACTGCAATATATTGCATGTACCAAAAAAACTTTAAACTTCCCAACCCTGGAAGCGAAATTTTAATTTTTAGTTTTTTTATCAGTGCAACGCTTTATGAGGTATAAAGTAATTTTTTTAAGAAAAATTTCAAATTTTTAATCATATTGGTCACTTTCATGTACTATTAAATATTGCACTTGTCCATCCCTGGATTCGAAATTTAATTTTTTGAATTTTTGATACCAATTTTGTTCTTCCTATATTATAAAACAGGCTTAGTTAGCAAAAAAAAAGAACATCAGTTGCCTGTTTGATTACTTTCACGTATAAAAAAAATGCAATTTCCCACCCCTGGAAGCAAAATTTGAATAGAATTTTTTTTTTTTTTTTTGCCAATGCAAATCTTCATGACGTATAAAGTGGTTTTGTTAAAGAAAAACTTGAAATTTTTAACAATTTTAGTTACTACATGTACTACAAAATACGGAATAGGCCGAAAAATTTTTTTTTTAATTTCCCATCCCTGGAAAAAAAGTTTTATTTTTTTAGTTTTTAATAGACCATTGAGGCTCCCTAAAGCACGAAATAGGTTTAATTTACAAACATTAAAAAAAATAATTGATTTTTGGTATAAATTTTGTGTCGAGAAATAGGTGTAAGCTTCCCAGCTCTGGAAACATCCTTTGAATCTATCTGAATTTCAATAGCACTCTATTTAGATTCATTTCCAATCCAACGGTTCAAGAACGAAGTCTGTAGCTCTTCTGGGGCTTGGGAAAACCGATTTCACGTACAGACGGACATCGCTCAATCGTTATGGCTATTCATAAGGATCCAGAATATATATACTTTATGAGGTCCTATGTGCATATCGAAGAAATTACACACGGAATGACAAACCTATATATACCCTTTCACTTTTTTGTGAAGGGTATAAAAAAATTATAATAAGACTTAATAATGTCTGACTATATAAAAAATAATAGGTAAAGCAGATATATAGTATAAGAAACTTGATGTTATCACCTTTCTGCATATATATAAATTCCCAAAGCTCTAATTATCTTATTTGCTACGTATAAAATAATTTAAATCCCCAAAAGTTGCTGTACTTTAGTCCTGTGAAGTAGATGAATTTAAACTCAAAATTAAAATAATCAAGCAATGAAAAGACGGTTCCATATCAATTGGGAATGGCTGAATATAATCAAACATTTTATTTCACACTTAATTTGTTTCTCAGATTGATATAATTAATAAGCATAATTATCTTAAAATATAATTTACAATTTGTTGTAAATTCTAAATTAAGCTACTGCATTTTACACACACACACACAAAAATTAGATAACTCAAATATTCAGCCACTCGTTTACACTAAAAAAAGAAAAATATAAGAAAATATATACAGTAAATAAAATTAGTTTTCGTTACACTGTTACAAATCAAACATGTTTGTAATTGACAGTTGCGAATTTGGTTAAAGCCATTGGAACCATTTTCAGTTCTAATATTTATACATAAAATATTGTACAATTCTAAAATATTGTACAATTAAAAGAAGTTATCTTTTATACAATTTAAAAACAAATAAACTAAAACTAATACATAAAATAAAAAAAAAATATATAACTTTTTACATACAAAAAAAATTAAAAAAAAAAATCGTTAAGTAAAATGGAATAAAATAGAATGTTAGAAAAGTTTGACAGCCTTATTTATAAAAATGTGTGTGATTTAAAACGGGTTTATAAAATGGATCTTTGTGTGAAAATTGGTGTTATTAGTTAATATTTTTTTATAAACAAGGCCTTTTAAAATTGTGTTGGTTAAAAATATGTTTACTGCCTTATTCATAAATTGTCTTATTCATAAAGAATATCCCTCTTATTCATAAAAATTATGAGAGTATAATAACAGCGTAATAAGACAAAATTGCATATGAAATTTGCTCTATTACACTCTTATAAGCCTCTCATAATTTTTATGAATAAGGGGGTATGTCTGCTTTAAAAAGGAGATATAAAACAAATTTCGCAAGAAAATCGATTTTAAAAACCTTTTATAAAACAATAATATTTTTTATGAATAAAGCCAAAAAAATATTTGTGTTTTATAAAGGTTTTATAAAACAGATTTTGTATGGGGATCTGCTTTATAAACCTATTATAAAACAAAAATATATTTTATGAATACGACATATAATATATACAAATAGTTTTACCCCTTATTCATAAAAATTACGTGAGTCTAATAGCAGCGTAATAAAACAAAATTTCATATGAAATTTGTTCTATAATACTCCTATAAGCCTCCCATAATTTTTATGAATAAGGGGTTTAATGTTAAAAAATTGTTAGTTAGGAAAAAAATTAAAATTTAAAAGTTTCATGTTAATTAGTTGTTAATAAAATTGTGAAGTAGAAAAAAAAATTACGTTAATTGCAATATTTACAATATATATATATATATATATATATATATATATATATATATATATATATATATTTTAGGTTTATTAAACGCTTCATTTCATATAGACACTTGTCACCTAACCCCCTTATTCATAAAAATTATGAGAGGCTTATAAGAGTGTAATAGAGAAAATTTATGAATTTTTTTATGAAAATTTTCTTTATTACGCTGTTATTAGACTCTCATAATTTTTATGAATAAGGGGGTAAGCTGTTAATAAATATAATATATTTCTTATGATATATAATATATTTCTATACAAAAGTTTTATAAAACAGATTTTGGCACACTTGTTTTATAAACTCTGTATAAAGCAGATAATAAGCCAGAAAGTCTTTACTGCTGTATTCATAAATAATATGACTGTCTTATAAAGGTTTTATAGAACAAATCTTGTATGAAAATCTGTTTTATAAATCTAAAATATATTTTATGAATAAGGCCTTTAAAATTTAACCCCCTTATTAATAAAAATTATGAGAGTCTAATAACAGCGTAATACAACAAAATTTCATAAGAAATTTGCTCTATTACGCTGTTATAAGCCTATCATAATTTTTATGAAGAAGGGGGTAAGTCCTTATACATAAAAGGCCTTATTCATAAACGGCCTTATTCATAAAAAATATTTTGCATATACAAAAGGTTTATAAAACAAATTTCCATACAAAATTTGTTTAATAAACCCTCTATAAAACACACATATTTTTTGTGAATAAGACCGAAAATATATTTTTGATTAATAGCAGATTTATAAAACAGACTTGAATACAAAAGTTGTTTTATAAAACCTTTATAAAGCAGAAATATTTTTAATGAATTAGGCAGAAAGAAATGTTTTTGATTTACAAAAGGTTTATAAAAGAGATTTCCATCAAAAATAAATTTTATAATCCCTTTATTAAGCAAAAATATTTTTTTTACGAATAAGGCAATTAGTAATAATTTTTGTGTTAGTAAGATGTTAGTATGAAAATAAAGTCAAAAATAATTATTATGTTAATAATTGTTAATAATTTGTTAGTTAAAAAAGTTGTACTAAAATTTAAAAACATCTAATGAATTGTTAGTAAAAGAAATTAATATATGAAAATTTAAAAATAATTGTATATAAGAATAATATAGTGTTTTAATTAAAATTAGTCCTCATATCTGTAAATTGGGTATAAT
Source organism: Linnaemya tessellans (assembly GCA_951800035.1). NCBI lineage: Eukaryota > Metazoa > Arthropoda > Insecta > Diptera > Tachinidae > Linnaemya > Linnaemya tessellans. Next base: position 20,938,506 of record OX637532.1, on the reverse strand, counting down.
GGCTGAAAGCCATATAAATAATCTCTGTTTCCTTCTTCAACATCTCTGAAGGGTGAATCAGCTCGGGTTTGCCATTGATAACCATGTGGTGCTTCAAAGATAAAAAATAAACAAATGATGAGTGAAATAAATTTAAATTATAACTGCCATATTCATAAAATTTAAAACGGTTTTGAAATGTATTTTAATCAAAGTTTTTCAAACAAAATTTTCTTAAAATAGATTTCAAATACATTTTATGTTTTTTATGAATATGGCTTTAAGTGTCAAAAATTTTATGATAAATGAACGTTATAGTTTAAATCATTTAATTTGTTTTTTTACACAAAATTTCTTTTATTAATTATTAACAAAACCATTCATATTAAATTGAATTAAGATTTTACAGGCTAATTGTTCGAAATTTGTTTTTAAATCTCAGAAAGACATGATAAATATTCCAAGGCACAAAGGCAAGTCAACATCAGTTTTATTCAACTTACACAGCAGAGCAGTTTTCGAAAGACGCAACCCTTTCATCATCAGTGCTCATGTGTATTGTGTTTGTCACCACTTATTAGGTGGCTTAGTTGAATGTGATAACAGTTCCAATTTACACAAATTTTATTGTGAAAAAGGATACGAGAACTGTATCAACCTGATGTTAACATGTTATTGTTATAATACCCGTGTTACCGTTTGATTATTTTTCTTCATGTCCCATTTTTCTGTATTTTTTGTTCCATCATACCTAAGTCACACTTTTTTGGTTTGAATTTGATACTTAAGTACATGTGAACGTTTTTCCAATTTTATTATTCCATTCATGCTGATCCGGAATTTATTTCGTATTTGACATCAGAATACAATTTTCGAAATTAAATTATTGTTATTATTATTATTATGAAAGGAATTAGTTAATGATATTAAAAATTGTGTTCACTAATTTTTTAATTTTTATCCTACTGATTTTTTTCCCAAACTTACGAGAAAAGTTTAAAATTGATTATTTTGGGAAAAAATCAGCAGGAATAAAATTAAAAATTTGTGTTGAAAAACAAATTCCCAAAGAACTAAAATAAACTACAAATGATTTGATTTAAAAAATAAATTTCAGTTCTTCCTTTTTCCCAACAACTCACATAAAGAATGAATTCTTTTAACAAAAGAACTTGAACTCTGGGACATGGTAGGATAAAGTATGGGTCCAAAAACCCAACACGTAATAAATTAAGTGCTACAGCCGATAAAGTCTGTTATAGAATCCAACTTTTCTTTTTATGAAATTCATGGCTTAATGCATCGGAAGTGCCCAATTTTTCATCAGGCTGATATCGAGTGATGGCACGGCTTATATTGACTTGGAGGGTCGCTGTGGCGAAATCATATACATCTAAGACTAAAGACATCCCCACAAGGAAAGGCCCAATGATGTCAATTCGCACGATGTCGATCGACGGCCATGCCCTCAAATCACTCGTGCGGAATATTCAATAAAAATGAACTGTGTGGCACTTGACTCTCTGCTATTGAAGTCATATGTCGCTGGTGTCCAGATTATTCAATCGATTATTCAATTGGCATTTTTCGCCTGGCCAACGTTGTTCTCAAGAAAATATAGACCGAGGATGCCACCATGAGCAAATTTCACAACAAACTGATATTTTTTCGGAAATGATTGAGCTCTCTTGTATGTCATGTGGAAAACATTATTTGTTCACGTATGACTTCCTCTAGAAGTGAAGATGATTTTTTGATGAAAACTCGCACGGTACGTGCCCAAAACAGAGCACCCATTTTAATAAAATAATTTTATTAATAGCACATTTACAAGCACAGACTAATTATATGGCTACTAATATGAAAGAATTAGTGTCAACAAGGTAGGCTTTATTAGCTGTGAAGGTTTGGAGGTCCCTTGTTGGAAGACCCTTTACATGATGCAATGATAAAATCATAATCTAGTTCTGGAAGCGGAAAAATATAATTAAAAAAAATCGAAAAGCTTGAGTAATATTTGATTGCAGAATTCATGGTAATTAACACAGAACATGTCCCAGAAACGTAATAATGTTCAAGTGCCCGGTAAATCAATTAAATCTTTCTTAAGTGATTTTTTTTACAAAAAACATTTAAAAATATTTATCACATAATTAGCTTTTTCAAATAGTTTGTGTGCCTAAATCCGTTTTGATTACAGACCTAGATATTTCAAAAGCTAAAAAGTGAATTCTGATCAATTTATGCAATAAAAATTAAATGAGTAAAAAAAGGACACAAAAAATGATAAATAATTTATACTATAACATTCATTGTAATATATTTTACTTATTTTTTCTTCTTCTTCTTTTTGTCTTTTTTCCTCTTCTTCGATAACCTCTAAAGTCCGCAAGTGTTCCAAAATTTTTAAATCTGGAAATGTTTTTCCTTTCTTTTCTACTTGAGTCTCTTCTTTTGGTGAATCAATATTCTCTACAATGATATCCGGTCCCATATCTCGGGTTTTGGCTGCTTGAACATCCGGTGAATCTGGCTGCTGTCGAATAACACTCAATACGGGATTAACTGACGCCCGTGCAAGAGCTAATTTTATATCTGGCGTTCCGGTTAGGGAAGGAACTTCTTGACTTTTCGGTAAATTTTGCTGAGGTCGAATAACATTTTCAGTTGGATTTGCTGATGCGCGTACAAAAGCTGATTTTATATCTAACGCTCCGGGTAGGGAAGGAGCTTCTTGAATATCCGGTGAATCTGGCTGCCCTCGAATAATATTCACATTTGGATTCGCTGGCGTCCGAACAAAAGCTGACTTTATATCTGGCACTCCGGGTAGGGAAGGAGCTTCTTGAATGTCCGGTGAATCTTTTTGATGGGGAATCACATTTGGATTCGCTGGCGTCCGTACAAAAGCTGACTTTATATCTGGCGCTCCGGGTAGGGAAGGAGCTTCTTGAATATCCGGTGAATCTGGCTGGTGTTGAATAACTCTCACAATTGGGTTTAGTGATAGAAAAGCAGGTCTCGTTTGCTTTGGTTTTTCCTGCATTGAAGTACTTTTTACAACCAGTTCGCCCATTAAACTGTCCAGTGCATTAAGATCATCTTGCGATGGAATTTCGGGCAAAACTGGATGTGATTCAGCATCTGGTTCAGATTCAATATCTTGTTGCGTTTTGGCTTGTGCTTGCGTTTCAAAAACTAATTTCGTTGCGCCAACTGGCTGCATTTCAATGACTGGCTGTGTTTTAATAAATGGCTGCGTTTCAATAATTGTTGCACCACCTGCATGGGTTTCAACAACTGCCTGGATTTCGGGCACTGGTTGCAGTTCAATAACTGGTGGCAGTGCAACAAGTGTATGGGTTTCTGAAATTGGTTGGACTGCCGCAGGCGCAAGGTTTTCAACGTGCAGCTGCGTTTCAGCAATTGGCTGAGTTTCATGGAGTGGAGGCGTTGCAACAACAGCATGGGTTTCAACAACTGGCTGGTTTCCGGAACCTGACTGTGTTGCAACAAACCAAAGGTTTTTAACAAGCGGCAGCACTTCAGTATCTGGCGGCGTTCCAACAATAGGCTGCATTTCAACAGCTGCTTGCTTTTTAGCAACTCCTTGAACTTCAACGCTTGTCGGTGTTTCCACGTTTGTTGTGGGCTGTGCTGCAATGGCTGTCTTTGTTGCAACAGTTGACTGGGCTCGAACAACTCGTTTTGTTGGTACACTATCCCTAACCGGTGCCATAGCAATTATTACTTCCATCTTTAATTTCAGAGTCGATAAAATCGAGCAGGATATTCTTGCTCGTGCTTTCAACATATATTTCACAGACATTATTTCCGACGACGATAAAGTTGGTGGAGTGGGTGGTACTATAAAACCATCGTAAATTATATGATGACGTGCACTGGAGGCAAACCTAATTCGAGAATATAACTTTTTTACAATTTGACGTTCATCATCGAAGGGTGACTTTGCATGGAATTTAACTATTCTATAGAATTTTATTTTATACGATAAAACTTCCTTCTTTGATTTGTTATTTAGCTCCAGGTAATAGGTGAGACGTTGGCCCGGAGCATACACTCCAAATTGTGTTCTCATAGTTAGAAAAATTCTACGACTTGAAATAATTCCACAGCAAGTGGTTGTATTGCCTATAACCTGCTTCGGCACCTGTAACATTTAATCAATCCAATTTAATCAGAAATTATTATTTTTACAGAATATATGCAATTATACCTTGTATAGGGGATTGGTATTTGCATCATTAGGATTTAAGACAGTCACGGCTCGCTTGTAAACCAATTCCTCTAGCGGTACCCGATTTATGCGGAAATTTATTTCATATCTTATTTTACCGTATTTGCTCTCGAAAGAGGTCAGGCAATTTTCTGTTAGACGGAACTTAAAGTCATATCTATAAATGTTGGCCGGTATGATCCTGTTATTGTGTATAACAGTCTTGTACTCCTTATGGTATTCTTCACTTGAACGATATATGGTAATAGTGCTTGGCTCGGAACAATAAGTGCTGTCATCCCAACAGACCTTTGCTTCTCCGAAAAAATCAATTCCCATAACTGCGTTACGCATGAAATAATATTTTATAAAAAGAAATAAAATTTTATTGTTATTCTAGACACACAGAAACAAATGAAAAATTTGCATGATATTAGCATAAGTGATAAAATCGTAAGTGAACTTAACCTTTAAGTATGATCGTTGGATATCATATGATTGAATGGACTGTACATTAAATAAATTAAAATGTTTAAATAGCTAAAAAAAAAGTTCTCTATCTCCTAATCTTTCTTCATCTGTCACCTTCACACTATCCCATCCCTTCTAGTTCCGGCGCAATGCATGCATACATATAGGGGTCATCCCCTGAGTGCTGGTAAGACCCTATATTTATAATTAAACGTTAAAGACGTTTTCCACTTTTAGCTAAAACCCACAACCAGCCGTAATTTATATAGAAGATGATAGAGAATTTGAAGTAATAATATTGAGCTTGAGGCATGTTTTTATAAAATAATAACTCTAAAACTTTTATTTATACTTTTATCAATATTTCGATATCCTCTGGATATCTTTTCCAGTATAACAATTGACTTGTAACTTGCATAATTTAATTTCTAAGTATTTTTTTCAGTCTACTGTTTCGCTGCCATCTAATTAAATATCTACTGTACGGATTTAAATATACAAATTATAACTTCTAATTGAAGCATTCAAATTTTATTCTATTTTTTTTTTTCAATTCTTGAAATTAAAATTCAAGTTACAAGCTACTTACAGTTGATCTCCACATTAGTATAAGCCGTGAAAACGACAAAACCCTCTACTACTTCATCAATAAAATAAACTTCCAAATCTTTGAATAAAGTTATTTCAACCTCCAGAACGTTGGAGAGACTCATTTTAATATGATACGATGCGATTTTTCCATGAAATTTCTGTAAAGAAATATTTTTAAAATAGTAAAATATTAATCAATACATATTTTAATATCATGTAGAAGTTAACAACGTTTCCCAAATAAACATTAGAAACTGAATTTTTCTTTAATCTATTACATATTTGAAGGCGAAACACGCCAACAGTAATCCAGCTGAATGTTTATTGTATATGTTTGTCCATGCACTCAGGCATGCTTTTTTGACAGAATACTTCACTAAAATTGTCGGTGTCAAGTTTCGCCAGAATAGCTCCAAATTCTCCAATCCGCTGATTGATACTACATCGATAAAGCCGCTACACTTTCATCATCAGTACTCATGTGTATTTTCGTTTCTCACCACTTAGCTATTAGGTGGCTTAACTGAATATGATAACAGATTTTATTTATAAAAATTTTATTAAGAAATTGCATACGAGAACTGTATCAAACTGATAGTAACACACTAAACTTTCAATATAAATTGCACGTCTTATGAATATTAAGACATTTGCAAAATACTTCTAAAAACTTTATGAAAATATGCCGAGCTTTTAAACCTTCTTAGTTATCAGTTTAATAATTTCATATGTCTATAAACATTTTCGACTACCCTTGACTACTCAATACGATAATTTCCAAAAACAAACACCACCCTATGTTATTCCCTGGATCTTAAACTATCTCTATGCCAAATTTCATCTAAATCGGTTCAGCAGTTTGAGCATGATAAGGTAACAGACAGAGTTGCTTTCATATTATATTGATAAGGAAAAAAGTGAAAGCCATTAGAAAAAGGGCAGGTAATTATAAAAAATGCAAGTCGTTATAAAAAATGCAAGTCATCATAAAAAGTGCAAGTAATCATAAAAATTGCAAGTCATTATGAAAAGTGCAAGTCATCATAAAAGTGCAAGTCATTATAAAAAGTGCAAGTCATCATAAAAAGTGCAAGTCATTATGAAAAGTGCAAGTCATCATAAAAAAAGCAAGTCGTTATAAAAAGTGCAAGTCATCATAAAAAGTGCAAGTAATTATAAAAAGTGCATGTCATCATAAAAAATTAAAGTCATCAAAAAATGTGCAAGTCAACAAAATATATGCAAGTCATTATAAAAATTGCACAAGAAGTGCAACTCATCATAAAAATGCAAGTCATTATACAAAGTGCAAGTCATCATAAAAAATTCAAGTCATTATGAAAAGTGCAAGTCATCATAAAAAGATGCAAGTCATCATAAAAAATGCACGTCGTCATAAAAAGTGCAAGTAATTATAAAAAGTGCAAGTCATCATAAAAAATGAAAGTCATTATTAAAAGTGCAAGTCATCATAAAAAACGCAAGTCGTTATAAAAAGTGCAAGTCATCATAAAAAGTGCACGTCATCATAAAATGTGCAAGTCATTATGAAAAGTGCAAGTCATCATAAAAAATGCAAGTCATAGTGAAAAGTGCAAGTCATCATAAAAAGTGCTAGTCATCATAAAAAGTGCACGTAATTATAAAAAATGCAAGTCATCATAAAAAGTGCAAGTCATCATAAAAATTGCAAGTCATTATGAAAAGTGCAAGTCATCATAAAAAATTCAAGTCATCATAAAAAGTGGAAGTCATCATGAAAAGTGCAAGTCATTATAAAAAGTGCAAGTCATTATGAAAAGTGCAAGTCATCATAACAAATGCAAGTCATTATAAAAAGATACAAGTCATCATAAAAATACAAGTCATCATAAAAAGTGCAAGTAATTATAAAAAGTGCAAGTCATCATAACAAATGCAAGTCATTATAAAAAGTGCAAGTCATCATAAAAAAATGCAAGTTATTATGAAAAGTGCAAGTCATCATAAAAAGTGCAAGTCATCATAAAAAGTGCAAGTCATTATGAAAAGTGCAAGTCATCATAAAAAGATGCAAGTCATCATAAAAAATGCAAGTATTCATAAAAAGTGCAAGTAATTATAAAAAGTGCAAGTCATCATAAAACATGAAAGTCATTATAAAAAGTGCAAGTCATCATAAAAAGTGCAAGCCGTTATAAAAAGTGCAATTCATCATAAAAAATGCACGTCATCATTAAATGTGCAAGTCATTATGTCAAGTCATCATAAAAAATTCAAGTCATTGTGAAAAGTGCAAGTCATCATAAAAAGTGCAAGTCATCATAAAAAGTGCAAGTCATTATAAAAAGTGCAAGTCATCATAAAAAGTGCAAGTCATCATAAAAAGTGCAAGTTATCATAAAATGTGCAAGTCAACAAAATATATGCAAGTCATTATAGAAATTGCAAGTCATCATAAAAAATCATCACAAGAAGTGCAACTCATCATAAAAATGCAAGTCATTATACAAAGTGCAAGTCATCATAAAAAATTCAAGTCATTATGAAAAGTGCAAGTCATCATAAAAAGATGTAAGTCATCATAAAAAGTGCAAGTCATCATAAAAAGTGCAAGTAATTATAAAAAGTGCAAGTCATCATAAAAAATGAAAGTCATTATTAAAAGTGCAAGTCATCATAAAAACGCAAGTCGTTATGAAAAGTGCATGTCATCATAAAAAGTGCACGTCATCATAAAAAGTGCAAGTAATTATAACAAGTGCAAGTCATCATAAAAAGTGCAAGTCATCATAAACAGTGCAAGTAATTATAAAAAGTGCAAGTCATCATAAAAAATGCAAGTCATTGTGAAAAGTGCAAGTCATCATAAAAAATGCAAGTCATTGTGAAAAGTGCAAGTCATCATAAAAAGTGCAAGTAATTATAAAAAGTGCAAGTCATCATAAAAAGTGCAAGTCATTATGAAAATTGCAAGTCATCATAAAAAATGCAAGTCATCATAAAAAATTCAAGTCATCATAAAAAGTGCAAGTCATCATGAAAAGTGCAAGTCATTATGAAAAGTGCAAGTCATTATAAAAAGTGATATTCATCATAAAGAGCGGAAGCTTATGCTTGGGTTTTTTTATGTTATTATACTTATCAGTTTGTTTACTTTACATATTCCTAGAAACTTTAGATCACCCTTGACCCCTCATAAATTTATTGCCAAAATCAAATGCATTGTTAAGTCAACTATATCAAAGTTCAAAATGTTCATAGTTATCAGTTTCGACCCCACTTGACAATTTAATAGGATCATATTTAAAAGAAAAAATCCTATGTTATTCCTCGGATCTCATAATATCTCAATGCCAAATTTCATTCAAATCGGTTCAGCGGCTTAAGCGTGAAAAGGTAACAGACAGACAGCCAGGCAGTGTTACTTTCATATTAATTATATTATAAAGATGTATATACTTATTTATTTAATTTCTTAAAACAGTCCCTTTCTAGAGAAATAAATTCTTAAAATTAAAATGTATTGATGAGATAATATTTTTTTTCAATATATGATTCGTTTTGTTTTCACAATAGTGTGAAAGGTTATAAACACAAAGTGAATTGTGTTCTACCAATATAACTGTATCCTGACATACATATATTATATATTTTTTATGTGTTCTGAAAGATCTACCGTAACTCATGGAAGTAATTGTAATATATATTTTCAAACAGTGTTACCAGGGTACTCCAGATAAACTCCCAGTAAAGTGCTAGATCTCAATTTTATGTTGTTGCGAAAAGAAAAAGAAAGCAATTGCATTTGGAAAACACTCAGTATCAATTTAAGCCAAACCCTTGACAAACAAACTCTCTTCTATTGTACAAAATTATTGTACAAAACAATAAAAGTAAGCCTCCCTAAATTTGTTTGTTTCAAGATCCCAGAATATGAATATACAGTTATAATTTCTCCACATATAAAATAGTTGTTAAAAATTATTAAAATATTTATTATACATACTTTGTCAAATTTGTTTCTCTTTTTTATAAAATTTTCGATATTCTTTGCTTGGTTATGATATTCACCATTATTTATTTGCTTACACACAATTATTTGTTAGTTGAAACACTTTTTGTTTAAACACTATTTAAGCACTTTTTGTCAGTTTAGTTTTGTTTTTTTTTTAAGAAGTTTGTAATATAGATTCTCACATTGAGTTTTTGTATTAAACATTTTTTTTAGGTAATTGTTTTTAATTGTTAGTTAGTCTTAGGAATCATTTCCTAAATAGTTTTTTAGTTTTATATATAAAATTTAGTTTAAAGATTTACAGTTCCACAGTTTTACGGCACAGATGCTCCTGCACAAGGTTTGTTGTACTGATCTGTTCTGTAAGAACTAAAACCAAGTGCTAAAGATCGTATTGTTCTCATTTAGTGAAGATTGGGCTTGAAGTTGGCTGCGGTTTGTAGCACTCCAACAAACACAAAATATATTATTGTTTGATCAGCTTAACTTGGTTGCTAATACTTTTCCCGACTCAAGGGTCGAATTTTCCCATTCGATATACATACATAGAAATTTCAATAAAATTTATATCAAATTTTCGACTGATATTTGAAAAAAATTTTAAATTATACAAATTCTATTTATTATTTTATATTAAGATTGGAATATTAAGAATATTTTCAATAATCATCAAACCAGCAGAACGGATCAGTACTGAATTTGAACAAATTCATTCATTAATAAAATAATAAAAAATCAGTTGCAGTCATGCAGATTCGAACTTAAGCCCGTTGAAAAAATTAACAAAAAAATTTTATGGTTACATAATTGATCATATTTTTCGCCTTTTCGCACATAAACTTTTTCGCATAAAACATTGTCATATTGTTCATATGAGTTCTTTGACGAGAAAAAATTCAAAGTTATGCAAAAGTAGAAAGTCGTACTTTTTGGAAGCCAACAGATAAGTTGGATGTTAAGAATATTTTATAATCAAATTCAAAGGTCTCTTTCCCCTTTCATATTTAAGGGTTTGCTAAAGAAGTCAATGATTTTGAAGAAGAGGTTCTATTTCGCACTAAGTAAATCCACACAACCTTTTAGTGATGTAGAACTGAAAAATTTGATCCCATATTCATGACTGACTGCAGGATTGAGCCCCGAGACCTTTTCTATTATAGAAATAGTAATTTTCTGTGATATAAATTCTAAATATATATACTTTTTTTTACTGTCCCACGATGCCATTCGAATGAATACATTTAAAAGAAAAGCAAAATTTTAGAATTGCGTCACTGAACAGACTGGTCCCGCTAAAAATCCCTTTTCTTGTGTTTAATTCATAAAATTGTAGCAAAGAAGACCAAGTTGACACAGTAGCGTGTAGTGGTCTTTTAAAACGGCATCTTAATGATTCTACTTGGATGCTTGTGCCCAACAGGCAGCTGGAAAAGAAAAGATATAAACTTCATAGTATAATGTTCTATTAGCAGACGATATATATTTAGGGCCATTGCACTATGGGTAATTTATTCAATTATTTTGCTCACAATTAATAACATAAAGTTGAAACAATAAATTTTGACAGCTTTTTAATTAAATATAAATTTTTATACCCTCCAAAAAAGAATTTGGAGGGTATATTCACTTTGTCATGCCGTTTGTAACGCATCGAAATATCCATCTCAGACCCCATAAAGTATATATATTCTTGATCAGTGATGAAATCTAAGACGAACTGAGCATGTCCGTCCGTCCGTCCGTCCGTCTGTGGAAATCACGATTCAGTCCAAACGAAAAGAGCTAGACTCTTGAAATTTGGCATAAATATATTTTAAAACTTAGAGCAGGTTAAGTTCGAAGATGGAGCAAATCGGGCAAGAGGGAAAAAAGTTCCCCTAAGAAGAACTAAACCAACCCAGAAAAAACAACATAATTTTTAAAGTTTTTTGGTTATTTTGTTAAGCAAATGATATATTTTTATGTCAAATACGGTCCAACGCCATAAACTTGGAGCCATTAAATAAAAGAAAAATATTTTTTGACCAAGCCCATTTCAGTGGGCGTTATTATAGGCAAAAATAGCATAAAAATTTAACAAATTGTTTTACTTAAGCCTACATTCCTTAAAAATAACACTTTTAAGCTTTAATGACGAAGCTGAGACGAAACCTGGTACTACTCTGCCCTACCCCTTCCTTCCCCTTCACCCCCTAAATGACCCTACCAAAAAAAAAAATTTTTTTTTAAATTTTGTATATAATCATCCCAAGCATTTATCTTTAGAGTTTTATGACTGCCGATTTCTGCCGTACCCCCCCCCCCCTCCTCTTCCTTTGCCCCCTAAATGACCCTACCAAAAAATTTTTTTTTTTAAATTTTGTATATAATCATCCCAAGCATTTATCTTTAGAGTTTTATGACTGCCGATTTCTGCCCTACCCCCCTCCCCCCCTTTTTTTCCCCCTAAATAACACTGCCAAAAAATTTTTTTGTTTTAATTTTTGTGTATAATCATCCCAAGCATTTATTTTTAGAGTTTTATGTCTACCTGTTTCAGCCCTACCCCCTCTCCCCCTATGCCCTCTAAATGACCCTATCAAAAAAAAGAAATTTTAATTTTATATATAATTATCCCAAGCATTTATTTTTAGAGTTTTATGACAAAGGTGAAATGTTTTCCCCACAGCCCTTGCCTGAGCGACCCCGCCAAAATACAGTTTTTATACCCTCCAAAGAGAATTGTGATGAAGTCTAAGACGGTCTAGCATTGCCCATACGTTCGTCTGTGGAAAACATGATATTGTATATTTTTGAACCCCGCCCCCTTTAGTGGGCGTTGACGTACGATATTATATAAAGGAACTCTGTCCCACCAAGTTAAACATTTCAAATTCACTTACTAAATATTTGGAGGGTATTTAAGATTCGACCCGGTCGAATATAACGTTTTTACTTGTTTTTAACTCGGACCAGTACTCATGGGATGATCCCTACCTTTGCAGTGCATTGCGCCGGAAGTAGAAAGTAGGGGAGTGTATTGAGAGGACAGGTGAGAAGATAGAGAATTTTTTTTAGCTATTTCAACTTTTTACTACCACGTCTAATTTTTGGCTGCAGGATGAACGTAAAAAAATTTACAACTATAACAACGTTACTTTAAGACACCAGGTAGTGCCAACCTTCAACTAGTCGCTCACTTTATATTCAATTAAAATTGTAACAATTGTTCTTTGGACTAGTACTTATGTAGTTGTTTTAATGACACTTAGACCTTAATAGAATTTTTATTAAAAAACTCCAACACCATCTTTATTAGCAAAAAAAAAAAGACAACAATTATGAATTTTTTAAATAAAATTATAAGTAAATTTAATTTGGTTACATAAATATGACAATTAAAGAAGTTCGAACTTAAGTCTATGGGCCTTATTAACAATAATAAATAAAAAAGCAGCCTGATCCCTGATATCAAATGCTAAATCTCTGCAGAAAAAATATGTGACTTACGTCCCTTAACAATCGATATTATTTATTTAACAATTGCTCTTATTTATTTTAATTGACAACTTTTACTAAGTTCCGAACAAAATTATATAAATTTATGGCCTTATTCACAAAAAATATTTGTGTTTTATAAAGGGTTTATTAAACAAATTTTGTATGGAAATCTGTTTTATAATTCTTGTATAAGGGCAAAATATTTTTCATGAATAAGACCGTTAATTGGTATCAGAATGCAAATCAGCTAACCCCTTATTCATAAATATTATGAGAGTTTAATAACAGCGTAATAAAATAAAATTTCATGTGAAATTTGCTCTATTACACTCTTATAAGCCTGTCATAATTTTTATGAATAGGGGGCTATTGTTTAATAATACAATTACGATCTAGTTCATACAAAATATTTTTGGAACTATTCATAAAAAATATGTTTGCTTTATAAAAGATTTATAAATCAAATTTTGTATGGAAATCTATTTTATAAGCCTTTTATAAATATAAAATATTTTTTATGAATGAGGCCTTTTATGTTTATTATCTGCTTATTTGACCAATTTTGTAAAGAAGCATAAAATATTTGTTAAGAATTTGGCCTTAAAAATCTCTACCAGTTGGTTAGTTTAAATACAATTTTTAATTAAATGCATAAGGTGATATATCACAATTTGTCAAAAATTACAATAACAAATATAGTATCAAATAGAATAGCAAGAAACTAAAATTAACAAAAATAAAATATTTAAAAAAATCTCGTTTTGTTGCTGAAGGTACAATTGTGCTCTCTCTTTATCTTATGATTAAGTATAATTTTAAAATAGAAATATAATAAATTAAACTAATCTAATTTCTTTACTAATAATTTCGTATTAAAGTTGTACATTTTGAGCTTAACGCTTATTATATACAGGATATAGAGGGCGGAAACCGAGGATGGGACGGTAAGATTTAGTTGGATCACCATCGACAAATTGTGGTTCCGTAGGAAAGACTACACCGTAAGAGGGCGGCCCTAAAAAGAAAAATTAAACAAAAATATTTGCGGTCTTATATTCATATGAAATATTTTGGCTTTAAAAATATTGATGAAAAATGTATAAATAAAAAGAAAATTATATCTTACGTATTTCGTATTCAACAAATGGTAAAACTGCTGCAGCATCCTGCCCTTCCGGTATGCAGTCTATCCTCATATCAGATGGCAAAAAGAACTGATCTATGGACAAGCTTTCCCTTATGGGTATCGTGCCAATAATTATTCTTAATTCTGTATAGAGATCAGAGCTGAAACAGCATGCAACTACACCACGAGCTCTCAATATGTAATCCACCGCTATCAGGCCGCCACCATATGTGGTTGGTGGCGTGGGTGGTATAGTAAAGGCACCCGGTATATTATAATCTGATGTTATATCTTCGGGCCAAAAGTTTACCGCCATCTGGCTTTCAATTACATTTTCGCTTAGTCTGGGATGTTTGGCAATAAATGTCGTCTTTCTGACCAATTCTATACGAAAGCCCTGAATTCGTTTTCTTGATCTGTTACGTACATCCAGATTGTAACGAATATCTTGACCGGGCGCATAAGCACTAAAAGGTGTAGATAAGCTGCAGAAGGCATTGCCTCTCGTAACTATCCAACAGCATGTCTTAACAGTGACTTCAGATAGCAGAGGCTCCTATAATATTTAATTGGATAAATGTTGTTCCTATTTAAACGACAACATACTAACCCTATAGCTTGGATTTGAATTTAAATCAAAATGTTTTATTACAGAGATCGGTTTTACAAACTCGTTGTCGTATCTCTCGAGTCTTTGTATGGTTACATATACTTCATAGCGCACATAACCCAATTTACTTTCAATGGATGTTAAAAAATTTGAGCCCAATTTAAAATCGAAATACCAACAATAAGTATCAGCCTCTAATACGCCAGGACCGTGCAATTCGATTAGCTCATCGGCCAAAGTTTTGCGTGACCACAGGACATTTCTTCCAATCGTAGCTGAAGTGCCGTGCTCATCTACATCCACTGTTTCTTCCCATTTGATTTTGCACTCGCCAAAGAGACCGACGGATATACCTGAATATTGTGAGGGGAGCAAAAATAATGGGATTTTTTGAAATAATCATAATAAAATGAAGATTTTAATAGTTAAGATTTATTATTAGAAAATTTAGTTTCATTATATTGTTTTTTCCCGATTTAAAAATAAAATCATAAAGTGATTTTCACTAGAAACTTAGGAAAACGAATTTCAGGAACAGCCAGATAATCGCTTATGCGACTTTCCAACTCATAAGGATCCAGAATATTTATACGTTCGCCCATTATAATTGCTGATATTACACTCGGAATGACAAACTTATACACAAAATACCTTTTCACCATTTCGTAAAGTTTTTAACGAATGTAAAATAAATTTTTTAAATCATGTTCGCTAGTATATAAAAATAATTTTTAATTTTCAAGTTATTCTGTATCAATTAAATTAAAGTTACAATATCTTTGAGTATCAGCGCCATTCTTGCAATATTCTCGAAACTTCAATGGATGGTGTATTTCGCATGCCCGAGGACAAAAACTCCACTATGGCCTCTGCGCTTTTCTGAGTTCTCCCACTAAAAAAGAATTGGAGGATATATTCACTTATTTTTTTTTTTTTTTTGGAGTAGGACCAGCACTCAGGGGATGACCCCTATATATGCAATGCATTGCGCCGGAACTGAAAATGAGGGGATAGTATTGAGGAGACAGATTAGGAAAGATGAGAAGATAGACAGTTTTTTTTTTTTTTTTTTTTTTTTTTTTTGTAGCTATTTCAACCTTTTACTTCGCCGGCTAATTTTTGCTACAGGGCCGACTTTGTCATTCCGTTTGTAACGCAGTGAAATATCCATCTGAGACCCCATAAAGTATATATATTCTTGATCAGTAATGAAATCTAAGACGATCTGAGCAGAAGATGACCCTAATAAAATAAATAAAAAAAAATTTAATAAAATTTACATATAATTATTCCGAACATTTATTTTTGAAGTTTTATGGCGAAGGAGAAATGTCTCCCCCACGGCCCTTGCCAGAATGACTCTGTCAAAACAGGGATTTGAAATTGGGTACAGAAATGTCTTAAAACAACTCTATTCTGCCAAGTTAAACGTTTTAAGTTTACTTACTAAATATTTGTAGGGTATTTAAGATTCGACCCGGTCGAATATAACGGATTTACTTGTTTTTTTTTTAAATTTTGGTAGCTCAGTCAACACATTCCGTTCAAATATTGTTTAGGATTCTATATTAATGTAGCTAAAATTGAAAACTACAACGATTGAATTTTCTAGACTCGTCAATTAAGATTCATATAAAATCCGGATATCAAATATTCATTTTTTAAAATTCGCTGTATATGTTTTTAAAACTTTTATTTAATAGCTAACTGCTTAACTTTGCTTTCATTTGGAATGTTAGAGGCAAATTTCTATAAAATACGTAAAAATTTCCATGTGCATTTAAAATAGCGTGCATTGGCAGGTAACCACTGCTGGGTCACTTAACATTTATAGGTCAATATTGTATCATAAAATAATTTTTCGCATGTTTTTCTATTACATAAATTCATTGTGCAAATTTGCATAAAAATACCTTTCAAAAAATGTATAATTTATTATCATTCATGATCTATAAAATACTTAATTGTGTACTACAAAACTATGCATGTCTTGTTTGCTATATTATAAGGCAATTAATTTTTTTGTATTATAAGGTATAATCGCCCATATTGCATATTTGTAGATGGCAAATTATTTCACAGAATTACCTATAGGCTTTTTTACTTACTTTCGATATCTTTAGCTTTGGCAGTTGTTAAAGTGACTTTACCCTCTATAGTTTCGCCACTATAAAAAACTTCATCTTCTCTGTCAAATTCAATTTTACATCTGCTAGCCATGTGATTTTACTTTAATTGGAACTTTCTGTAAAGATATATATTCCTATAATTTTGCTTCAAATAGCAATTAATATAATTTGATAACTAGAAATAATATAATTGTGGTCTCCGATGTCGTACTCAGTCAGAAGTATGTGATCGAATTTTTCTGATTTACTTTAGTATCTGGTTAAATTAATTCTTGCCGATTTGTTAATATGACAAAAGCAGATCTCTGGCTACTAAAAATTACCGCCATTAAATTACACTATCATATACCAAAAATATTTCATCTTTAATCATATACCAAAAATCGTTCATCTATATTCTATATTGTAGCAAAATTCGAGGAATATAAAAGGCCAACAAAAACTAAGGCAACACTAATGCATATCAGATAAATTCGATTACACATTCAAGACTTAGTGCGTGCTCGCATCAGGGACTCTAGGCTTCGTAGTCTCACATAAACCACTTCAGTAAACAGCACCGTCAGACAAATCACTTTATCTGAGATCCCTGCATGTAATGGGATCAAATTTTGATAAAACGGCATATATCATAATATAATTACTATCATTATTATTATTATTATTATTATTATAATTTATCTTTTTTCTTGTGTCTCCCTTAATATAAAATATTTACATTCGCACAAATTTTAGGTTGTTTGTATCACACATTTATGTGGTTAATTACCACTGATCGTGTTATTTATTTATAAGTATGAATCTGTTTGATATATTTTTGTTTATATTGTATAGTTCCTTGGCTTTTGTAATGGATATTGTATTGCTAGTGTATTTATGGAAGAATATAGATCGCTTTAAATTATTAAAATCTTAGAATTTCTTAATTTTAAGAAATCAGAGCTGTTTGAAAATTACCTATGAATTAAAAGGTATTTCTGAATAATAGCAGACATATATTATTATTATTAATTTTTTTAATTTGCTTGATTTGTTAATTTTTTTATAAAACTTGTTTCTCCTGACTGAGGCAGTAATAATTAATTGTTAAAAATACCGTTACTCTCTTTACAATAAATTTTTATACTTGAAGTTGGTTGCAGTTAAAATTTCGGATATCCCAGTCAACAAAAGTTCAATAAGTTACTTATTTTAATTTTTTAAATGAAATTTAATTTACAAATTGTGAATTCTCAGATGGTTTTCAGAAGTATATGCATAAGATAAGAGGTTTTTAACTTTTCAAAACTGTGGTTAAAGTCTACTGATGATTTGGTAAAGCACCAATGAAATGCATATAGAAATTGCTAAACCACCAACAAATAAATTTCATTTGGAATAGTATTGGGACAATAAAAATTTCATAATACATACATATTTTAATATATTTTATTTAAAAAGGTAACACATGTTTTTTATTATAAAAAATTCCAGTTAATGTCAGTTTTAAATGAAAATATAATTTTGTTAAGCGATGGTAGACAAATTCCTTAGAAATTCACTGTTTTCAAAAGATATAAAATGGTAAGTTTTTTTTTTGAAAGGTACAAAAAATATTGTGCTTTTTGTAGAATACTACTTGCCCTTATCAAGCTCAAGATTTGAGCGTTATAAATTATTATTATTATTTTGAATTATTTTCATATGATGTATATATCTATATATATATAAGATATATATAATATAAGATATATCTATATATATATATATATGATGTATATATCTATATATATATATAAATATAAAAATTAAAATATAAAAATTAATTTTGAATTATTTTCGCTAAGAATTTGTGTCATACATTCAATTATTTTACTAAAAGTAGTCCAGTAGTCGCCTGTATAATTGTAGCCTAATTTATAAAAATCAAGTCAAAATGTTATATTCGACCGGGTCGAATCTTAAATGCCCTTCAAATATTTAGTAAGTATATTTAAAAGGTTTAACTTGGTGGGAGAGAGTTCCTTTAAGAAATCTCTGTACCCAATTTTAAGTCTCTATTTTGAAAGAGTCAGTCCGTGAAGGGTCGTGGGGGAAACGTCTCACTTCAATACAAATTGTTCAATATTTACACTATTTTTGAATATAATATCGTAAGTCAACTCCCACTAAAGGGGGGGGTGTCCAAAAATAGACTATATCATGTTTTCTACAGACGAACGTATCTGCATTGCTAGATCGTCTTAGACTTGATTACTGATCAAGAATATATAACTTAATGGGGTCTCACATGGATATTTCGCTGCGTTATAAACGGAATGATAAAGTGAATATACCATCCAATTCTTTTTTGGAGGGTATAAAAATCATTAAAAACTATTTTTCGTTTAATTGTTGTAAATCAGAAATTTTTTTTTAAATTAGGCCTTTAAAATATAGTAGAAGAGATCATTACTGATTTCGAGGCTCACCACTTTGTCAGGCTTTTTTGCTAAATTTTGCCATTCTGCCTTTCTTTTGTTTTATTTTCTATGTGTAAAACAACGACGTTTTAATAATATAGAACATGGAAATGTAAAAATGTACGTAACATTTAAAAATTTTTCACTTGTTTCTGAAATTTCCCAACTGTTCCAGGCAGCAATACTTGATTTGTGAAATTTCTTTTTTTCGTTAATATCATCATATGAAATATTTTTCAGATTTGTAACTCTGCTGCAAATTTTTGGGTGTCGGTGCTGCTAATAGACAAACCAATTGTCTTGGTTTTCAGTCTAATTGTCTTGACTTAGATTCCTCAGCCAGGCTATGAACCCAAGTGAAACAATGCATTGCACCGGAACTGCAAAAGGTGGGATTACTGTTGTTGAGAGGACTGGTGAAGAAAGGTGAGAATACATATAGGGAATTTGTTGTAGATGGTTTATTCTCTACTTCGCTTGTGAATTTTCCCTGCAGTACCGAAAAGTAGGATACCGTAATGCGCTCTGCAGCGTTAAATGTCTGTATCGTATACGATATATATTATTGTGGACATTAGCTTATGGCATTAAAACTTTATATCTATAGAACTTTTTCCTATTCGGATGTCTGATTTTTTAAATTTGTTATTTTGAAAAGATCACAAACTTTTATAAACAAAGCAGCAGTTAACAAAAGAATAACAAATTTTTAAATGATGCAACCAAATGTAGAATTTAATTATATTTCTGTTATTTTTTTTTTTTTTGGTTAAATAAATAAATATATAAATATATTTTTAAAATAAGTAAAACGTTATGACAATATCAAAGATACTAAAAGAGAACTATTGCGCATCTATTGCATTTGTAAAAAAGTGTGTGAAAAGATATGATTGAGCTCCCATGCACAGAATTATCTATATTAATATTAAGCGGAGCCTTTCCTACACTTAATCAATTTTCCAATCGAATCAGACTAGGACTCGTATAATTCTTAGAAACAATACGGATTTCATGCAGTGCTAAACATTATTTATTTATGACATATAATTACATATTAATTTGCTTTAAAATTATTTGTCTGTATTAATTAAATTTGCCACAGATGGCATACAATCATTAGTAAGTAATAAATTAAAAACATATAAATAAATTAACATATTTGGACAGAATTTTTAACTCTTAACGTTAACAGGACAAGACAGCATAGATACGAATAATACTTTCAATTTTATATACATATACATTTTTTTTTTTAAATTAAGCTAAAGCGTTTGAATAGTCTAAAAATTAGATTTTATAAATAATTGTACCAATGGCACTTAATTAAGTCATGAGTAACTTATATCTATATATATATTTTTTTTGTCATAAAGAATATCATATATATATAATTTTAAAACTTATTTTTCTCTGTCATTATTACTTCGTAAACATGGGATATAAAGGCCTGTAATCTATACGGCAGTACGGCGTAATTTCCCTATCTACAAAAGACTCCTGTTTCTCATCGATTTCAAAACCGTTTGGTACTTAAAAGAAAAACATAAGCCACAATATTAATAATTTTCATAAGAGTTTAATGAAAATAGAAATATATTAAATGACTTACCTATAGCATAGTGTCGATGCGGCAGGTATGCTGAAGCACCGATCTCCCCTTCTTCTTCCTCCAATCTTGCTTCCTCCTCATCTTGCCGTGACATATCGTTAAAGAGATGATCTGTCGACAAACTTGACCGTATGGGTACAGTACCAATAACTATTTCTTTTTCAGCCTCCAGTACAGATGTAAGACAACAAACATGATCCATATGTGCTTTTAAATAATATTTAATATTTATGGCATTCTGTACAATTGTTGTTGGAGGCATGGGCGGCAATAAAAGTCCGTCCTCGAGAACATTGTTAGCAACGCGACCGCCTAGTTGACCTCTATGTACTATTATGCGTTCGGTGGTTTTCCTTGCACTAGTAGGCTCTGTTGCTTCATATGTAATTTTTCGTACAAAATTTATATAAAAATTATGAATATTTGATCGTGATATGTTAAACATTCTCAAAGTGATGGGAATTGTTTGGCCAGGAGCGTACGCGTAAAAAGGAGTTTCCATGGAAAAATGTATTTCACTTGTTAAAAGGCCGCAGAGACATGAAGTTCTGCCATGATTGCTTTCAACCTCAAGAGGAAGCTGCAAACAATTTCATAAGTTATTTCATTAAACCATAAAAAAAATAAAAAAAAAAATATATATATATATATATATATATATATATATATATATACTAAACACTTACTGTGTAAAATGATGCCGAATTTAAATTAAGTGTTTTTATAAAAGTCACCGGCTTTATGAAGATATTATCATACGTATTGGATCTGGTAACTACCAAAGATAATTCGTAGCGCACATGACCAAATTCAGTTTCACAAGATGTAAACCAGTCGGGGCTTGTGACAAATCTAAAAAAGTAGGAATAACTGCCAGATTGTAAGAAACCCTCATCACGTACGGTTACAAATTTATCGATGAATGTTTCTACTGCACTATATTCAGTTACACTATCTTCAGTAAAGGGATCATCACCCGCCCGCCATCTGACTTTTGTTCTGCCGTATATCTTAATGGCAATCTCTATATGGTGACGATAAGAAACGGGAAATAGTAACGCTTTCGATTAGTAAAACAAAATCAGGGGAATATATTAAAAATCTAAAGAAATATGCTAGTGTATGTAAAAAATTCTTCGATCCTTCATATCTTGAAATTCACTTAGCAAATCTTAACTGGTTCTAAGCAGTCAGTAGTGCTAAAAGGCCACAGAACATCAGTTTTTTTTTTGCGTTACCTATTTTAGACCCAGACAGCCAGAATTAAGGCAATGTTTCAAAATATGCTCTTTCATTATTCAGCTAGAATCATCAAATATTTCAAGCAATTAAGTGCCTATTCTCGTATATCGAATCTTATCCTATACTTCAACTTTAGCCTAATTAATAATTATTTCATTATATTTATTAAGCTCGAGGTATTTTTATAAAATTATCAACAATTTTATATATTAGAAATTATATTCAATTTTCTCTTACTTATTCCTGACCATGTTAATAAATTGTTAAAGAAATATTAAATTTTAATAAATTAAAGGAAATGAAATAAAAATACTCAAGTTCAAGTCTGCAATCTGCAAATTATATAGGGTCCGCCAAATAACTTTTTTTTTTAAAGCTACTGAATATTTTCCCAAATTTCTTTTTTTATTTGAAAGTACAATCCTTTCGGTTAATAATGGAAAATAATTTCATTCAAATGGCTGCATGGCCCGATAACGATCGCCATTGACTGTAACGGCCACTCCTTGCTAATTTTCGAAGAAAAATGGCCCAATTATGTCTCTGGAGCAAAATCCGCACCAAACAGTGACTCGTTTTGGATGCGTCGGCTTATCAATGTATGCGTGCGGGTTTTCTGTGCCCCAAATGCGACAATTTTGCTTGTTTACACACCCGCCAAGATCAAAATGAGCTTCATCTGAAGAGATGACTTTTTGGCAAAATCGTAATGTTCTGTAAGTCGATCGCAGACCCACTTAGCGAAGCGAAAACGCATTGGATGGTCAACCATATTCGTTCAGCGGAAGGATAAAACTAATTATCTGTCAAATCAGGCATGAGCTAAGTGTTACCATTCACGAAATAAGCACTAAATGAAAAAAAAAAAACTTTAGATTGCGGACCCTATATTTTATTTTTTAGTACTAATTTTTATTAAATTGAAGTTATTTTCTTAACAGTGGAATATTCAGAATATTTTTATAATCATTATAAAATAACTTGAATGTAATTAACATTCTTAAAAAATAATAATAATAATTTGCAGATTGCAGATTTGAACTTGAGTCTGAATAAAAGAGTTTTCATTTTAATAAAAAATAATACAAATTGTAAAAAAAAAAAATTATAAAAAGTTATACGATATTTTTTGCCAAAAATAATGCCTTAATTATTTCTTAATCAAAACACCTATGCAAAAATATATATTCCATGTTTATGGTAATTTTTTTTATTTCGGCTCTAAAGGAAAATTTAGAATTTGTATACATGTTTATGAAAAAAATTTTTAATAATTTTATAAAAAAAAACCTAAAAAAATAAAGGTCACTAGTAATTCCTAATTGAATACAATTTACCTTTAAAACAACAATAAAACTTGAATATTTGTTTTTGTAAGTGTCAAACTGTTTGTTTTTCATATTAAATTAAATTTAGAGAGACACAATACATATTGGTTCAATTTCAGAAATGCATTATAAATATTCCAAGGCACAAAACTTTTTAATAACACAAACTATGCAGCAGAGCAAACCGGCTGTTTTCGAAAGCCGCTACACATCCATCATCAGTAATCATGTGTATTTTTGTTTGTCATCACTTTATCAGGTGGCTTAGATGAGTGTGATAACAGTTTTAATTTATAAAAAATTTTATTAGGAAATTGCATACGAGAATTGTATTAACTGTCGTTTGATTATTTTCTTTATGTCACATTTTTTGAATTTGTTTGTTGCTTTAAATGTAACTTGTAGCAAAAAATTTAAAATTTTTGGTAGTAAATCTGTTTTTATTATTATTATTTTTTTTGTAATTTTTTTAAATCTTTCGGCCTTTTTTGAAGTAGTGAAATTTTTTTAAGTTTATTTTATATGTGTATTGTATTCAATTTTCTTTATAAAATTTTTATTTTATAAACTTATTCAACCTCATTTTTTATTAATTTATTAGGTTTATTTAAGCAAAAGGTCAATTATTTTATATATTTTTTTATCCAAATTATGTTTTTATTCCAACATTTCGTCATTTCCCTGAAGAAACTGTACAAAGAAGTGGCGAAATAATGGAATAAATAGATAATTTTTATAAAAATAAATATAAAAGATAATTAACCTATAATTAACATTTTTCAAACTTTGGCTAATTTCTTCAGAAAATCTTATATTTTGTTCTTTCAAAATTTTTTTATTTTTCGCTTTAAATCAAACAATTTTTTTTTATTTGAATAACAAATATAAGATTTCCTTAAGAAGTTGACCAATGATTCATAAAATATTGAAAAGAGAAGTGAATACAATATGTATATAAAATATACACCTAATTTTTATTTCCTGTTAAAAAAACTGTTAAGGAAATATTGAATAACGATTAAACAAAATATACATTTTTATAAAAAACAACCACAAGCTGGATTAATATTATAATAAACTGAGGAGGGCAACAAAAATTAATTAACAAATATAGACCTGAAGCTAAAAAAATGTTAAATTACATTTTATTAAACTTTTAATTAATTATTATTAAAGATTTTAATTAAAATTTCTGTACATATAAAACTTCTTAACAAAAAATGTATTATTTTGAATTAAGATTCTATAGGCTATTGTTCGAAATTTGTTTGTTTTAAATTCAGAAGGATATGATAAATATTCCAAGGCTCAAAGGAAAGTCAACATCAGTTTTTTTAGTTATTCAACTTACACAGCAGAGCAGAACAGCTGTTTTCGAAAGACGCAACCCTTTCATCATCAGTGCTCATGTGCATTGTGTTTGTCACCACTTATTAGGTGTATTATTTTATTTTTTTATTTTTGCTGGATTACATATACTGATCTCTTCAATTACTAATCGAAAACTTACCGTTTACATGTTTCAGTTTTTCAGTTGTCAGAGTGACTGTACCCGATATTACTTCTCCAGCAAAATAAACTGCATTTTCTCTGTTCAGTTGAAACACACACTCGGAAGGCATTTTTTTTAACGATTTTCAATGTAACTTGCTGTAAAGATATTATATAATCATATTAAAACAATTTGAATTTTAATGCCAGGAAGAACGATTTAATTCCATATTAATTAAAGAAAAGAAAATTTTACAGGATGCGTGCAGTAGAATATGGTGATGAAAAGAAAGTGAACATCAATATCAAATAGCTTATTATTTATATAAAAATTATAGTTCTATTTATACAAAATATTTCTGATTTACAAAAGGGTTATAAAACAGATTTCCATACAAAATTTGTTCGATAAAAACTTTATAAAGCTGAAATATATTCTATGAATAAAACAGTATGTTTTTAGTTAATTATAGATATTTAATTAAATTATTTTTATATTTTAAGGCATATCATCCCTTATTATATATAAGCGGGTTAGAGAACAATGGAAGCAAGTAGCTAATACATAATATTGAGTATAAGTAGCCTTAAATTGCTATAAAAAACACTAGATGCTTTTTAATGAAAATAAATTGACAATTATTGCAAAAACTATACAATAAGCGCCTTATTCGTAAAAAATAAAAGGTTTATAAAACAGATTTCCACACAAAACTTGTTTTTATACCCTTTATAAAGCAGATTTATTTGTTTACGAATTATACATTAATGGCTTTATTTATAAAAAATAATATTGGTTTATAAAAGATTTATAAAACAGATTTAAAATACTGTCCTCATTTACTAAGCACTCCATTGACCTATTTATTCAACAAATCACTCAAATTGAGTTACTTTCCTTAAATTTGGAAGAAATCGTTCATTATTCCGCTCTTCAAATCTGGATCTAAAGCCGATATATCAAATTATAGAGGTATAGCTAAATTGAACGCTATACCAAAGTTGTTTGAGCAACTATTATGCGATACATTGTCTTATCAAGCAACATCCAGCCTTTCTTCTGCGCAGCATGGTTTGTGTAAAGGTCGATCAACTATTACGAATCTCTTAGAATCAACAACCTTAGTTAACGATGGATTTGTCACTGGCAAACAAACAGATGTCATCTATTTTGATTTTAGTAAGGCCTTTGATAAGGTGAATCACAACTTACTCATTCATAAGCCTGATCGAATTGGATTTGGAACGTCTCTAATAAAATGGATCGAATCTTATTTGAAGAACAGAATGCAGTGTGTCAAGTTCCGCAATATGCTCTCTACTGATATAAATGTTATATCAGGTGTGCCTCTGGGTAGTCATCTCGGCCCACTTTTATTTACTTTATTTATTAATGATCTTCCATCCGTTGTTGAAAACTCAAATATACTAATGTATGCAGATGACGTAAAGTTATTCTTATCGCTTGATTCTATTGATCAACAGTTGCGTCTCCAAGCTGACATTGTACACTTAACCGCTTGGTGCGCTAATAATTTAATGGACCTAAATGTGAAAAAGTGCAAATATATGATTTTCTCAAGATCAACACCAATCAATGGACTCTATAAAATGAATAATGCTGTTCTTGACCTAGTGGATTCATTTAATGACTTGGGAGTTATTTTAGATAAAAAATTGGACTTCAGGTGCCATATAACCTCGACAATTAACAAAGCTACTGGTGTTCTGGGTTTTATTAAACGCTGGGCTAAGGAGTTCTCTGACCCTTATACAACCAAGATGTTATTTACTACTTTAGTTCGCCCAATACTTGAATACGGATCTGTTGTATGGGACCCACAATATCTTTCACATTCAACTAAAATAGAGTCAGTACAAGTGCAATTCTTATTATTTTGTCTTCGTGGTCTTCCTTGGAACTCTAATATGAGATTACCATCTTACGAGAGACGCCTAGGATTTATTAAGCTTCCAACCTTAAGGAGCCGTCGACAAATGCTAAATGTTACCTTTCTGCTGAAATTAATAAACGGCTGCGTCACATCTCAATTTCTCCTGAGCAAAATAAACTTGAATATACCCAATCGTCCAACAAGGTATTATAGCTTCTTGAGAATTAAGTTTTACACTACAAACTATAGTAACTTCGATCCCTTTCGGAGAATTTGCAGTGATTTTAATAGTCTTTACCCTTGTATCGATTTCAACAAAAGTATTGATGTCGTAAAAAATTATATAATTTTACATCTTAACTCGTTACAAAATTGATTATAAATAAATGTTTAATTTGTTAAATCGACATTTGTTAAAACCATATTTTTTGTTTTTGCTGTAATTTGTCTTGTTACTATTACAAGAAAGCTTTATAGATTCTATTTTTATATGTATGTAATTATCATTTCTGAAAAATTGTTATATTTTAATTGTATCAGTCTGTAAGGATTAACCCATAGACTAAATAAATAAATAAAAAATAGAATATAAAACTTGTTTTATACGCCCTTTATAAAGCAAAAATATTTTTTATGAATAAGACAGTAAAGGGTGTAATTCATAAAAAATATATTATGCTTATAACATCGTTATTCAAAATATTGCGGTGCGTAAATTGTCGAATAAGAAAGTTATAAGGATGAAATATTTTTTACGAATTAGGCCTTAAATATATAAATTTGTTGGTAATTTTTTTACTGACTAATTAAATTTTTTCGTAATTGTCTATAAATTTTTTATTGGAAAAAATGTTATGCTTCCCCTATAAAACTTTTAAAATAGGGCTGTTTGCATTTTCTGTGACGATAAGTTCTTTTCTTATCACATTCCGAGAGCGCAATTAAAATTAATTAGTACACCGATAAATGAACAGATTTTTTTTTAGAACAGAGTGTAATGTAAATTTTATTAAACCGGTAAATCTCAGCTCAGAGAAGTTAATGACACTATAAAATATATTTATTTATACACATAAATTAGGGTATTACTTTTTATATATTTTAATGGAAAATAGTTATATCCCGGTTGAAAAAAGAAAATACAATATAATACTTAGCCCCTTATTCATAAAAATTATGAGAGGCTTATAAGAGTGTAATAGAGAAAATTTCATATGAAATTTTGTTTTATTACGCTGTTATTAGATCCTCATAATTTTTATGAATAAGGCGGTTATGCTAAATATACTTATACTAATCCGCACACAATACATTTAAGGCCTTATTCATAAAAAAAGGTTTATAAAATGTTTATAAAATACATTTCCTTATAAAATATGCTTTATACACCCTTTATAAAGCCGACATATTTTTTATGAAAAAGGCATTAAAACCTATGACACTGTAAAAAAAATTTGGCGCCAAGTTATGGCATACGATATTAAATGAAATGCAAATACAAAATCCGCCAAATATCGAATGCCATAATAGAACAACTATGAATCTGTTAAACACAAGTTTTTATATTTTAATTCAAAAATTTCCAAGAACACAGTTTCTCTGAATTTAAAAAAAAACTTACCTGGGCTCCAAAAGGTTTTTGAGTCAAAATGGGCTGAAAAAATAAATATTATAGGTTATTGGCTGATAAATAATCAAGCGGAGAGATAAAAGTAAAGCCCCTAATGAACATTCACATATAATAATTACAACCACAACTACTCGTTTATGCGCGTAAGTGTTACACTTGCAGTTTTATTATTTATATCACCCCACAAAAAGCTAATTCCCAAAGTTTTCAAAATTTGTTTCACAATTTCTGAAAAATTTTAAAATTTTTAATAGCTTTTCTTTTCTTTTCTATTGGTTTGTTGGAGGAAAAAATTGCATAAAAAATAAAGACTATTTTATTTTAAATATTAATTGGATTTACGCGACATGCTTGGTTTTGTTTTGTTCTGTTTCACACACTTAATATGTTGCTGATCAAATACAAGCAGCTCTGCACCGCAACTCAATACTGTATTGATATGAAAAGAAATGCGGTTTGTAGGTCATCTCCTTCTCTCTCAAAGAAAAATCAATATTGTGTGAACCGGGACTTGGAATACAAAAATCTTGCATACGAGAACATATCAAATATGTCGTATTGTTTTCAGGTTAATGTAAAATAATTTTGGTTTTTATTTTACAAAATTTTTAGTATACATACACACATACATGGCTTTAGTTGTTACAAAGCAAAAAGTTTAACAATTTAATTTAATTTTATATGAATTTTTAACTATTTAAATTAAATTTTTACTATTTCTTTTAAATTTATATGATATGATTTATATGGTATATTGATTGCAATAATTTTAATATTAAAAATTTACCTTAAGATAAGAAACTGTTTTTGTCGATTATTCGGCCGGAATAGTTCAGACTTAATACGTTCGCTACTGCGCTCGATGCGAAACTGAAAGTTAAAGATCAAAACCACCTCCCACTTGAAGTTGGCTGCAGTTTTGAAAATTACAATAAACAACTATTGCATATGAATATGAATTACTGAGCTTGGGGTCGCTTTTTGTATATAACGTTCATGTTAATTTTTATCGATATTTCGATATCTTCTGGAAAATATAATAGTCGTCAGCATTACAAGCAAAAATAATTGATAATTTTGAAGTATAATTGTTTGCTTTCTAATAAAAAATGTTTTAAAATGCATTTTTCCTTTTCCGTCTTTTTACACACTCCAAAAAAGAATTGGTCGATATATTCACTTCGCCATTCTATGTATAATGCAGTGAAATATCCATCTGAGACCCCATAAAGTATATATATATTCTTGATCAGTGATGAAATTTAAGACAATCTGAGCATGTCCGTCCGTCCATCCCTCCATCCGTCCGTGCGTCTGTGGAAATCACGATTCAGTCCAAACGAAAAGAGCCAGAGTCTTGAAATTTGGTATAAATATATGTTGAAGGATAGCACAGGTGATCTTTGGAGATGACCTAAATCGGGCAAGAGGGAAACATAATTTTTTAAGTTTTTTTGTAATTTTTTTAAACAAATAATATATATAATTGTATGTCAAAGAAGGTCCAATACGTTCAACTTGAAGCCATAAATAAGCCATAAAATAATAAAAATAAATTTTTGGACCCCACCCCCTTTAGTGGGCGTTATTATATGAAAATATAGTGTAAAAATTTAACAAATTGTTCTACTTAAGCCTACATTCCTTAAAAATAACATTTTTAAGCTTTAATGACGAAGCTGAGACGTAACCTGGTACTCCTCTGCCTACCCCCTCCTACCCCTTTGCCACCTAAATGAGTCTATAAAAAAAATGTTAAATAAATTTTACATTTAATTATTTCCAACATTTATTTTTCAAGTTTTATGGTAAAGGTGAAATGTCTCCCCCACTGCCCTTGCCGGAGGGACCCTGACAAAATGCAGTTTTGATACCCTCCATAAAGAATTGCATCTTATAAAGTATATATATTCTTGATCACTGATGAAGTCTGAGACGATCTAGCAATGCCCATACATTCTTCTGTAGAAAACATGATATAGTCTATTTTTGGACCCCTCCCCCATTAGTGGGCGTTGACGTATGATATTATGTGCAAAAATAGTGTAAATATTGAAAAATTTTTATTCTTAAGCCTATAAGAAGCTGAAATGTTCTCTGATCTTGTAGGGTCCCACGACCCTACCCGGAATGACTCTGTCAAAATAGAGATTGGGTATAGAGATGTCCTAAAGGAACTCTGTCCCACCAAATTAAATATTTTAATTTTACGTACTAAATATTTGGAGGGTATTTAAGATTCGAGTATAACGTTTTTACT
This sequence comes from Linnaemya tessellans, assembly GCA_951800035.1. NCBI lineage: Eukaryota > Metazoa > Arthropoda > Insecta > Diptera > Tachinidae > Linnaemya > Linnaemya tessellans. Next base: position 20,907,987 of record OX637532.1, on the reverse strand, counting down.
TGTTATACCCTCCAAAAAAGAATTTGGAGGGTATATTCACATTGTCATTCCGTTTGTAACGCATCGAAATATCCATCTCACACCCCATAAAGTATATATATTCTTGATCAGTGATGAAATCTAAGACGAACTGAGCATGTCCGTCCGTCCGTACGTCCGTCCGTCTGTGGAAATCACGATTCAGTCCAAACGAAAAGAGCTAGATTCTTGAAATTTGGCATAAATATATTTTAAAACTTAGAGCAGGTTAAGTTCGAAGATGGGCTAAATCGGGCAAGAGGGAAAAAAGTTCCCCTAAGAAGAACTAAACCAACCCAGAAAAAACAACATAATTTTTAAAGTTTTTTGGTTATTTTGTTAAGCAAATGATATATTTTTTTGTCAAATACGGTCCAACACCTTAAACTTGGAGCCATTAAATAAAATAAAAATTTTTTTTGACCCCGCCCAGTTTAGTGGGCGTTATTATAGGCAAAAATAGCATAAAAATTTAACAAATTGCTTTACTTAAGCCTACATTCCTTAAAAATAACACTTTTAAGCTTTAATGACGAAGCTGAGACGAAACCTGGTACTACTCTGCCTACCCCCTCCTTCCCCTTCGCCCCCTAAATGACCCTACAAACAAAAACAAAAATTTTTTTAAATTTTGTATATAATCATCCCAAGCATTTATCTTTAGAGTTTTATGACTGCCGATTTCTGCCCTCCCCCCCCCCACCTCTTCCTTTGCCCCCTAAATGACCCTACCAAAAAAAAATTTTTTTTTAACTGTCTATTTCTCATTGACGAATGAATTCTTTCTTTCGTACAAATATATTTAAAACAAGAACAAAATTTTATAAATTGTTTTTGTTTCAAATGTATTTATACCAAAGAAAGAATTCATTCGGCAATGAGAAATAGGCAGTAAATTTTGTACATAATCATCCCAAGCATTTATCTTTAGAGTTTTATGACTGCCGATTTCTGCCCTAGCCCCCCCCCCCCTCTTCTTCCTTTGTCCCCTAAAATGACCCTACCAAAAAAAAAAAATTTTTTTTTAATTTTGTATATAATCATCCCAAGCATTTATCTCTAGAGTTTTATGACTGCCTGTTGCTGCCCTACCCCCTCCTCCCCCTTTGCCCGCTAAATGACCCTATTAAAAATAAATATATATTTTTTTTATTTTGTGTATAATCATCCCAAGCATTTATTTTTACAGTTTTATGTGTATCTGTTTCTGCCCTAACCCCTCTCCCCCTTTGCCCTCAAAATGACCCTATCAAAAAAAAAGAAATTCTAATTTTGTATATAATTATCCCAAGCATTTATTTTTAGAGTTTTATGACAAAGGTGAATTGTTTCCCCCACAGCCCTTGCCAGAGCAACCCCGCCAAAATACAGTTATTATAACCTACAAAGAGAATTGTGATGAAGTCTAAGACGGTCTAGCAATGCCCATACGTTCGTCTGTGGAAAACATGATATTGTATATTTTTGAACCCCGCCCCCTTTAGTGGGCGTTGACGTACGATATTATATAAAGGAACTCTGTCCCACCAAGTTAAACATATCAAATTCACTTACTAAATATTTGGAGGGTATTTAAGATTCGACCCGGTCGAATATAACGTTTTTACTTGTTTTTAATTACATTAGTTCATGTTATAAAATTGTTTCGTTTATCGTTTTCTGAGCCAAAATTCTGTAAAAAAAAATTATGTTGTTGCTTTTCTAGCAAATATAGAATGTTTTATTAATACTTTTATACATAGAATTTGGAAAAATATTTATATTGTGAACATCTAGACAGAAGTACTTTTAAAATGATATGCGATTTTATTAATAATAATGGAAGTTAAGATACTCAAAAGTGTACTACCAAAATACGAGTCGCGTATTTGCTTAAAAAAAAAACCTTAATCTATGAAAGAAAAAGTTCTTCGTTGAAGATAATTTGGCACTCTTTACTCGATTGGCTTAGCCGTATTACAAATTTTCAAATATTAAATTATTAAGCTAATAATCAAGGGTTTGGGAATCTCATACAAATTAAGAGTGAGTTAATTTAAATTAATTTTATTAAAAAAAAATTATTAATAAGAGTCCTTGAAAATAAATTTTTATATGTAAATTTTTCCTATTAATTTGGTTATAAATTAGGCCTTTATAATAAGAAGTTTTCGTTAAAAGAATTGGTTAAATAGTTGATATTTCTATAGAATAGAACACCAGGAACAGTTCAAAAACTGAATGCATAGCGGAAATCAGGACTGATACATTCTGCTAGTTTAATTACTATAAAAATAAGTATTGTAAATATTCAAATGCGATATGAATAGTTCAATAAAGTATAATTTGTACATTTGAAAATGTTAATTTGACGATGAATAATAATTCTTTGCTAAACTAAAGGAGGTATTGAAGATTTTAATTCTCTTAGAATGTCATTTTGTGGACAGGATAACAGAATCATAAATCGATTAGGTGATTTCTTCCTTGAATATCAGTATCAACGAAGGTAGAGCTGTTACGCATCGCCTCTTCAAAAGTGGGTGGGCCTAGGAGATATAAAAAATTTATTATGTTTTCTATATACAAAATTACATTATAAAAATCCGCCAAGTATTATTTACTTAGTTCATAATGATTAGCTTCCACATTAGCCTCGGCCACGTCATCTTCTGCCCTTGATATTGCTGGAGTCTGTTCTGTGGCTACACTTTCTCTTATCGCTATAGTACCAATAATTATGGGAATCTTAAGATCTGTATTACGATTGCAGCCTAATTGCCTCACAATAACTTTTAATTCATATGCCACACATATTATATTCGATCGTTCCGTAGATGGACAAGTGTCTGGTATTACAAATTCACCCTCTAAGAGACGTTTAGTGCCATGTACACATATGTCCCTCGGAGTTTTGGTTAACAGCACACGTTTGGACTGACGTGTTTCTTCGTAGGGAGTTTTTGCAGACATCGTGATTATCTGTCTAAATTGTATTGTATAGCCTTCAGTGTCATCTATGGATTGATTCGCTATGTAAAGAACATATGTAACAATCTGGCCACAAATGTAGGCACCATGGGGAATTTTCAATACACAATAAAGTCTACCTTCTGAGCAAGGCCAGCAGCTGCTGCTAAAAGCTTCCACCTCGATGGGAAACTAAAAACACATACGTATTAGCCTCTACAATCAAATAAATATGTTATCCAATCTCTCACCTTATAAATCGGATCCAAATTTAAATCCACTTCTTTTATTATAGTCACTGGTATTTTAAAGCTATTATCGAATTGATAGTATCTGTCAATTTTCAATGATATTTCATAACGTGTATGTCCGTCTACGCCTTCGCAGGATGATGGACACTCAAGTGGCAAGTATATATTGAATGTATATTCATAGCGGCCGGCTTTCAATACACCATCGCCATGAACAAGTGTTTTGTTATTAATATGAGTTTCATGTGAGCTAAAGTGTCTTGCACTGGTCGAATTATTACTTAATGCTCTAGACTCTTTCCAGTCAACTTTACTCTCACCGAGAAATATAATGGCTACTTCTAGGCAAGGGAAACAATAAATAAAATTCTTTATAAATTTCTTAAATATTTAAGGTCTTATTCATAAAAAATATTTGGTGTTTAAAACTTTCTTATATGACTAACCTCCATACAAAATTTGTCAAATGAACAATTTTTACATATGAAATATTTTCTTCGAAACCAGAGGCCAAATTACCGCATTCGATATCGATCGTAATTTCTATACAATTTAAATGGAAACTTCGATCGAAATCGAATGCCGTAATTTGCGCCCAGACCTTTAAGTACAATGACCATATTTTTCAACGCAAAACTTAGAAATTTAATAAAATTTTTTTTCCTATTATGGCCAGAACTTAAAATATGTGCAAAAATATTACAGGCATTTGATAAAAAGGTTTTAATTTCTGCACAATCCATTTTATGATTATCATATCAGTTGTATTGGTGATTATAACTTTTATTGTATTGAGAAAATCAAAAAATGTACCTTAAGGACACTTCAATTAAAACAAGGACACTTTAATTTTTTTTTAATCTAAGAGGACATCGTTTAAAATAATGGACTTCGTACTGCGACCGTTGGATTGGAAATGAGCTTAAATAGAGTGCTATTGAAATTCAGAAAAATCCGAAATACGGTTGCAGAGCTGGGAAGCTTACACCTATTTATCGACGCAAAATTAATACCAAAACCAATATTTTTTGGTGGTTTGTAAATTAAACCTATTTCGTGCTATGGGAAGCCTCAATGGTCTATTAAAAACTAAAAAAATAATTTTTTTTCCGGGGATGGGAATGTAAAAGTTATTTTTGGCACGTCATGCAGTATTTTGTAGTACATGTAATAACTAAAAAAAAATATAATAAGACTTGCATTGGTCAAAAAAAAAAATTAAGAATGTAAAATTTCGTTTTCAGGGGTGGGTCAATTGAAAATTTTTGTTATACTTGAAAGTAACCAAAAAAGCAACTGACGTTGTTTTTTTTTTGCTAACTAAAACTATTTTAGAATTTAGAAAAAACAAAATTGGCATAAAAAATATAATCAAGATTTCGAATCCAGGGTTGGGAAATTGAAGGTTTTTTGGTACATGCAATATTTTGTAGTACATGTAATAACCAAAATGGTTACAAATTTTGAGTTTTTCTTAAATAAAACCACTTTATACCTCATGAAAAGCCGCTTTGCTAAAAAAGCAAAAAAAAAATTAAAATTTCTATTCCAGGGTTGGGAAATTGAAGGTTTTTTGGTACATGCAATACTTTGTAGTACATGAAAGTAACCAAAATGGTTGCAGATTTTAAGTTTTTCTTAAATAAAACGACTTTATAAATAATGAAGACTAGCATTGGTAAAAAAAAAGCAAAAATTAAAATTTTGCCTCCAGGGATGGGAAATTGAATTTTTTTTTACATAAAAGTAACCAAAAAGGCAACTAACGCCTGTTTTTTTTTACTAATTAAAACTATTTTTTAATTCAGATATAACAAAATTGGTATCAAATATTAAAAAATATCAAAATTTAAATTCCTCTTTAAAAGAAGCACGAATGGTCACCGTACCTTTAGGGTTTTATTCATCAAAAATATTGTTGATTTATAAAAGGTTTATAAAACAGATTTTCGCACATAATTTTATTTATAAACACTTTATAAAATATAAATTAATAAGGTAATTTGTGGAAACTGCTTGAAATGCCAAAAAATGTTTTATTCTGTTCAAAAGTTTACTTACCTCTTACATTTTTGTCCGAAGTGGTTTCTAAGTTGATTCTGCCCACGATGGTTTCTCCACCAAAATAAATGGCATTTTCTTTGTCCAAAACAAATGAGCAAATCGACGGCATGCTTTCTGTTTATATTGTTTGTTATTGTTTACTGATTACACTGTGTTTCAAAATATTACAAAAATATATATTTTTAAACTCACGTACAAACTTTGCTGCAAATCTAAAAATTATTAACATTTCTTATATAGGTTTCAATAATTTTTAGATTTTTATCAAATTTTATAAGGAAAATAAATGTTTTTTCATGATTCATCACTTAAATAGAATTCTTCACTAAATGCGTAATATTATTTACCACCATAAATTTTCAAGCGCACCTAAACTCGCTGTAATTAAAGAACACACGACAGCGCCAAAATCGACTCAAGCTAAAGAACTCTAATATTTACAAAAAAAGCCCCAAATCAAACATTTTGTACAAATGAGCATTATAATATTGTACTGCTGTTTAGTAGTCATCTGCTGTTGCCGACAGTTTAAGAAATTTACTTAAGAGAGAGTAAAAGAGAAAGTTGGCTGTATGATTGATAATGACATCATATATGAGTATTTCTATTGGTGCGTTTGCCATACGATGTTTTTGTTTTATATCGCGCCTCTTTATTCAGCGTGACGTTAATTTAATTATTGCTGTCTACCACTTAATGGAATTCCCAAGTATTTGAAAAATACAAATAAAATAAAATAGTCATATCTATCTATTTTTCATACGTTTCATTTATAAAGTAGTGTTAGTGTCAAACGTCGAATAGATATATTTTTGTAAAGGGTGTGCAAAATTAAAGTATTATATTAATTTTGCTGCCATATTTTCTTCTTTTTGTAATTTGTATTCAAAATTTTTATTTTCACATTCTAAATATATTCCGCCTACTCGTAGTTAATATGGAACGGAGGAACACAGTATTTTTATAATTAAAACATGCTGTTCCTTAGAAAGTCGCTTTATTTATCGTAGAGGAGGACTAAATCGAACAACAAGATTTTTGTGGGGTTTTTTTTTATTCAAAGATATATATACAGTAATAATCCCACAATAGTTCAACCATTGATATAAGTTTATTGAAAAACATGATTGATAATTTTGATAAAAGATTGAGAGCCTGCCGACTCAGTAGAGGCGTCACTTGACCGACATAATTTTTTTCAGTTTTAACCGCAACCTAGTTGTAAAACCCTGAAATAAAAAAAATGTTGTGTGAAATTTTTTTTATTATAATTAAAATAACACCTCTATTTTAAACACTCTGTAGAAAAACACATAGCTTTATTATGGGGTAGTTTTTTTTAAAATTTCTGGATATAGTATATGTACGTTTCGGGTGCGTTTTTCCTGGAGCCTTGAATATTAATGTTAGTTTTGCGGAAAAGCATGTAAAAACAATAAAATTGAGAAAAATGGGACATGAAGAAAAATAATCAAACGGTAACACGGGTATTATAACAATAACATGTTAACATCAGGTTGATACAGTTCTCGTATTCTTTTTCACAATAAAATTTGTGTAAATAGGAACTGTTATCAAATTCAACTAAGCCACCTAATAAGTGGTGACAAACACAATACACATGAGCACTGATGATGAAAGGGTTGCGTCTTTCGAAAACAGCTGTTCTGCTCTGCTGTGTAAGTTGAATAAAACTGATGTTGACTTTCCTTTGTGCCTTGGAATATTTATCTGAGATTTAAAAACAAATTTCGAACAATTAGCCTATGAATCTTAATTCAATTTAATATAGCAATATAAATGTTCGTTAAAATTCTTACTACATATAAATATTTTTCAGCATTTTGATGAAGGAGCCACTCAAAGGCATGACGAACTATTGACAATATAAAGAAATATATTAAAAAAATTTATACAAAAGGGTACCCTGCTCACAAAAATTTTATTAAAATTTATAAAATACATTAAATTTCTTATTCATAAAAAATATTTTAGATTTATGAAGGGTTTATAAGACAGTTTTTCATATAAAATTTTCGTTATAAACCCTTTATGAAACAGAAATATTTTTTATGTATAAGGCCATAAATATGTATATATGAATTTTATTCCTTTACAGCCTAATTTATAAAAAAAAATGATTAATAGCAGTCTTATTAAACAGATTTTTGTGTGAAAACTTGTTCTATTAACCTGTTATAAATCGGAAAAATTTTTCTACATTTTAAATTAGAGTCCTTATTCCTAAAAAAATATATGTTTGATCTATAACAGATTTACACAACAGATTTCCTAGGGAAATTTGTTTTATAAAACCTTTATAAAACAGAAATATTTTTTATGCATAAGTCAGTAAGTAGCCCTTTACCGCCTTATTTATAAAAAAAATTATTCTGCTTTAAATTTTGTATAGGGATCTGTTTTATAAACCTCTTTTATATCAAAAATATATTTTATGAATAAGGCCTTTAGTAATTAAGGAGTTAGATATTATCTGTCGTATTCATAAAAAATATTACTGTCTTATAAAGGGTTTATAGAAAAAATCTTGTATGAAAACGGTTTTATAAAAATTTTAAAAATCAAAAATATATATTATTAATAAGGCCCTATGTATTCTGTTATTTTTAAATAAACTGAACTTTAACATCCTTAACCTGGGACCGTAACGGTTATAAGTTTTATTTAAAAAATCACTTTTTAACTGTTATTTTGCGAATTTTGTTTTTCTGTTAGAAGATAAAATTTATTCTCTGAGTTGTTATTATTATTCCGCACAAAAAGTTATTTCTTGATTTTTATTTATTCCTTAGAAAATAAAAGTTATTTCTTGATTTTTATTTCTTTCTCAGAAACTAACTTTTATTTATTTCTCAGAAAATAAAAGTTATTTCTTGACTTTTATTTATTTCTCAGAAAATAAAAGTTATCTCCTGACTTTTATTTATTTCTCAGAAAATAAAAGTTATTTCTTGACTTTTATTTATTTCTCAGAAAATAAAAGTTATTTCCTGACTCTTATTTATTTCTCAGAAAATAACTGTTATTTCCTGACTTTTATTTATTTCTCAGTAAATAAAAGTTATCTCCTGACTTTGATTTATTTCTCAGAAAATAAAAGTTATCTCCCGACTTTTATTTATTTCTCAGAAAATAAAAGTTATCTCCTCACTTTTATTTATTTCTCAGAAAATAAAAGTTATTTCTTGATTTTTATTTATTTCTCAGAAAATAAAAGTTATATCCTGACTTTTATTTATATTTCAGAAAATAAAAGTTATTTCCTGACTTTTATTTATTTCTCAGAAAATAAAAGTTATTTCTTGCTGTTTATTTATTCTTCAGGAAATAAAAAGTATTTCTTGATTTTTATATATTTCTCACAATATTAAAGTTATTTTTTATTTATTCCTCAGAAAATAAAAGTTATTTCCTTCGCTTAAATTTTTTCTTCAGGAAATAAGATATATTTTTGGACTTTTATTTATTCGTTAGAAAATAGAAGATATTTCTTGATTTTTATTTATTCCTCAGAAAATAAAAGTTATTTTTTTACTTTTATTTCATGCTTACAAAATAAAAGTTATTTCCTGATTTTTATATATTCTGCACAAAATAAAAGTTATATCTTGATTTTCAATTATTCGTCACATAATAAAATTATTTCTCAACATTGTTATTCCTATTGATTTTTATTTATTCCTCACAAGAGAAAGTATTTCTCGATTTAATATTTTTACAAGCCCTTAATATAGCAGAAATATTTTTTTATGAATAAGGCAATAAGATTATATAACGGCTTTATTTACTTTAAAAATTTTTGTGAAAACATACAAAATTTTATAAAAATATTATTATTGTTATTATAAGGGAAAATATGTCCCTTAAGGCTTAGGGTGTTCTATGTTGTACATGGGATAAAGTGGACGAAAGCCCACTATACGATTTCGTTCATCAACATCTGTGTCAATGAATGGTGAACTGCTGCGTGTAGCCTCTGCAAAACTTGGCGGTCCTAAAGAAAATACCATAATGCAGATGATTTCAAAGCCTGCCATACAAATTGGAAGAAAAACACCATTAACTTACTTATATTATCATAATTTGGCGGCAGATTATTATCAAGACTTTCCTTTCCTTCCAGCGTCATATCGGGAGCAGTTGGCAAAAGTTGTTGCTGATCTGCAGCATTTGGAAATTGAATTGTAGGCAAACTTTCTCTTATGGGTATAGTACCAATAATTATTGGTACTGATAATTGAGGATTTGATCTACAGCACGGCATTTGAATAGTTAATTTAAATGTATATTCCACAAATATTATGCTGGATCTGTCCGTAGAAGTAGGCGTGGCTGGTATAACCAATGCCCCTTCTAAAATACGATTAGTTAAACGTAGACATGTGTCTGAAAAAGATCTTGATCTTAGAACATTTTTCGTTTGGCGTTCCTTGTGGTAGGGTGACTTGGCAGTAAAAGTGATCTTCTGGCAAAGTTCTACCTCATAACCTTCAGTATCGTCCATGGATTGATTCGATATTTGCAAAGCATATCTAATGCTTTGACCAGGAGCAAAAGCACCATGGGCCACTTTTAAGGAAAAGAAAATTTTCCCCTTTGAACAAGGCCAACAGCAGGCACTGCTAAATGACTCCAACTCAATTGGCAGCTAACAGAAGAATAATTAACAGTGATAAATTAAGTGTGATAAATTAAGAATGATAACTTAAGAGTGATAAATTAAGAGTGATAACTTAAGAGTGATAAATTTGGCAGTTACCTTAAAAGCTGGATTTAAATTCAGATCCATAGTTTTTATTATAGTTACTGGCTTTTTATAGACATTGTCGAATCGATAGTATCGATTAAGTTTCAATGATATTTCGTAGCGTATAAAACCATATTTGCCCTCACAGGATGTCGGACATTCCCATGGCAGCGCTATATTAAATGAATAACTATAACAGCCGGGTGGTAATATGCCGTCACCATACACAGCAGTCCTATTATCGATGTACTTTTCGTGTGATGTAAAGCTAGTTGTGTGAGTTCTTCTGTTATCACCGGAACCCGATGAACGGGACTCTTGCCACCTGACTTTTCCTTCACCGAGGAATATAATGCTTATATCTAAAAAACAAATTAAATGAAATTAAACAAAAAATTATTTTATTATTAGAATATCATATTTATATAAGCGACGGGTCAATGGTTTTTACACCCTTCACAAAAAAGTGAAAGGGTATATATAGGTTTGTCATTCCGTGTGTAATTTCTTCGATATGCACATGGGACCCCATAAAGTATATATATTCTGGATCCTTATGAATAGCGATGACGATTGAGCGATGTCCGTCTGTCCGTCCGTCTGTACGTGAAATCGGTTTTCCCAAGCCCCCAGAAGAGCTAGAGACTTCGTTCTAGGACCGTTGGATTGGAAATAGGCTGCTATTGAAATTCAGAAAGATCCGAGGTATGGTTCCAGAGCTGGGAAGCTTACACCTATTTCTCGACGCAAAATTTATACCAAAAATCAATTATTTTTTTTAATGTTTGTAAATTAAACCTATTTCGTGCTTTGGGTAGCCTCAATGGTCTATTAAAAACTAAAAAAATTTAATTTTTTTTTCGGCCTATTCCGTATTTTGTAGTACATGTAGTAACTAAAAATGTTGAAAATTTCAAGTTTTTCTTTAACAAAACCTCTTTATACGTCATGAAGATTTGCATTGGCAAAAAAATATATTTTTTTTAAATTCAAATTTTGCTTCCATTAATTATTTTTTTTTGTACATGAAAGTAATCAAACAGGCAACTGATGTTGTTTTTTTTTTGTTGTTTGCTAACTAAAACTGTTTTATTATTTAGGAAAAACAAAATTGGTATAAGAAATTTAAAAATAAAAAATAAAATTTCGAATCCAGGGATGGACAATTGCAATATTTTATGGTACATGAAAGTTACCAAAATTGTAACAAATTTGCAATTTTTCTTAAATAAAACTACTTTATAACTCAAAAAGCGTTGCACTGATAAAAAAACAAAATAATTAAAATTTCGTTTCCTGGGTTGGAAAAATTATTTTTTTGGTACATGCAATATTTTGTACTACATGTAATAACCAAAATGGTTTCAAAATCCGAGATTTTCTTAAACAAAACTGCTTTATACCTCATTGCATTGATAAAAAAAATTTTTTTAAATTTAAAATTCGCTTCCAGGGTTGGAAAATTGAAATTTTTTTTTTATACATAAAAGTAACCAAAAAGACAATTGACGTTGTTTTTTTACTAATTAAAACTATTTTTTAGTTCAGGAAAAACAAAATTGGTATCAAAAATTAAAAACAAATAAAAATTTTGATTACAGAGTTGGATAACTGCAATATTTTGTGGTACATAAAAATGACCTAAATGGTTACATATATTAAGTTTTTATTAAATAAAACTAATTCATGCCTCATTAAGAGTTGGATTGGTAAAAAAACATTTAAATTTCGTTTCCAGGGTTGGGAAATTGAAATATTTATTCTGCATAAAAGTAACCAAAAAGACAATTGATGTTGTTTCTTTTCTCTAATTAAAGCTGTTTTATAATTCAGGAAAAACAAAATTGGTATTAAAATCTTAAAAAATCAAAATTTCGACTCCAGGGTTGGACAAATGAAATATTTTATGGTACATGAAATTGACCAAAAAGTTTAAAAATTTAAATTTTTTTTGTCAAGTAAAACTATGTTAGACCTCACTAAGAATTGCATTGGTAAAAAAAATAAAAATTCGCTTCCAGAGTTGGAAAATCGAAATATTTTTCGTACATAATAGTACATACATAAATTCCAAATTTTGTGCATTTAGTGAAGTAAACCTATTAGATATTTCAGAAAAAATTAAACTAGTATCAAAAAATTATAAATTCGGTTCCAGGGTTGGAAAATCGAAAGTTTTTGGTACATAAAAGTAACCATATAAGTTCCCAATTTTGGTTTTTTTCTGTGACTTAAACCTATTTTATACTTCGCTAAGAATCATATTGGTATTAAAAATTTAAAAAAACTAAAATTTCGGTTCCATGGTTGGAAAATCGACATTTGCTGATTCATAAAAGCAGCCATTTTATTTGTTATTTTTGATTTTTATGATGAATTATACCTTTTTTTATATATCAGAAAGAAGTAAACTGGTATTAAAAACCAAAAAAATCTAAAAGACGATTCTACAGTTGGGCAATTAGAACTTCTTGGACTACATGAAACGGATTTTTTGTTTTGTTTGTAAATTAAATATATATAATATTTTTGAAAGACGTTCATAGGTATTAGATATAAGAAAAGCCAAACATTTAGCTTCCTAGCCGAAAAATTTAAACATTTTCTTAAATATAAAAGTAACCGATAACATAATTTTGATTTTTTAATTAAACCTACTTTCTGTTTTGGCAAGAAAGAAAAAAAGAAGAATTACATCTGTGAAGGGTATTTAAGATTCGGTTCAGCCGAATATAGCACTTTTATTTGTTTTATTATGATTTAAACTTGTGTCACTCTACAAAAAACAGCCTTTAAATTCGTTAATTCGATTACAATAAAATTTCATATAGAGTTTAAATTTAGAACCTGAAATTTGTATGTCACCTGAAATTAAATGGGTCATCTCAAGATTGCTTTGAAAAGATATAGTTTTGAAAAGATATTGAGCAGGAGAGTGTTTTTACAGTCAAGGAGATATTACACAAACAAAATTTAAATTTAAGTTTTCTTTTAACTACATTATGTGGCGTGACATCTGCTCGCCGCAATCGTTCACTTAGGACAAACAGAGGTCACGCAACAATTAGTCTACTGTTTTGCTAATAACGAAGTGACTTCGCTGTTTTAATGAAACTGATTTAATAATGCAACTGTATAATAAAATTTAAAAATAACTTCATTTACTCACCCCTTACATTTTTCTCACTTGTGGTTTGTAAAATTACGGTACCTGCAATGGTCTCACCGCTAAAATATGTTGCATTTTCTCTGTTGAGTTGAAATGTGCAAACCGAGGGCATGATGTGTCAAAATATATTTTTATATAAAGACTTTTTTTAGCACAAAGTGTTCTTTTACAAAAAATATATAAATATCAATAGATGTGTTAGGAAATTTTTAAACTACAGGAGTTATTAAAGTCTAATAGAAAATATTTATTTTAGGTTTATAAATTGTTTATTTGACAAATTTTGTATAGAAATTTGTCAAATAAAATATTTTCTATGCATTATTCCTTTGATAGTTAGTTCTCTAATAAATATTATATTACAATATATTTTGTTATTTAAAATTTAATTATTATTTTCAAAATAGTCTATTGCAAATGCTGTAGATTTTTGCAGGACAGAAAAAAAATAATAATAATAATAAAAATATTAAATTGAATTGAATAATAATTCATAGTAGGCGGAAGTATTTAATAACTACCCTCGTATGTCAATAATATATAAACTTTTATAAAACAGCTACTGTTGTAAATTAATGTGTAAAAAAGATTTCAGCTGAATCGTTGATATTCCCTGCGCTCAAACACAGATTGATATTTACTTCACAAAGAGTATATAATTGGAATTAAATTATTTATTTATAATATTTGATTCTTGTTGTCTAAACAACTATAAAATTGTTCGCAAAAAACCACTTTATTAAAAAACCGGTGCTTTTAATGCAATATTTGTTTCAATAATTATTTGTTTGTTTACACATTGTAATACTGCAAGATTCTCTAGTGCACTGAATTGCTTCCCGCTACTAGAAAATATATTTACTCTTTTAAAATTTTTTTGTTTTTATAATAATAAAAAAAAAAACAAGAAACTATTAGCGCTGCCACATGACGTGTGTTCAAAAGTGTATCCATGTCGTTTATACCTACTATTGGCAAAAGTGTCGCTTCAATATAAAATTAATTAAAAACACGTTACAGGCGTTTTGAAAACTTCAATGAAAAATGTGCAAAATCATTTCATCAGCAGCCACACAATTGTTCACATGTTATTCAAAAATTGATGTACAATCGATAAACACGTTTTATCGCAATTTTCAAAATATTAATTTATGACTTAATTAATAAAAGTAAAAGAACCTTCTTGTCTTTCTACACAAAATTTGTCTAAAATATATTTAAGGTCTAATTTAAAAATGTATGCGTGAGTAAAATCAAACTCAGGATCATTAAACTCGAATTTTTTCATGCCCACTCACGCACAGCAATATTTAAGGCGCTCGCGATCACTCACGAAAACATTATTATACCCTCCAAAAAAGAATTTGGAGGGTATATTCACTTTGTCATTCCGTTTGTAACGCACCGAAATATCCATCTCAGACCCCATAAAGTATATATATTCTTGATCAGTGATGAAATCTAAGACGATCTAAGCATGTCCGTCCGTCCGTCCGTCCGTCTGTGGAAAACACGATTCAGTCCAAACGAAAAGAGCTAGACTCTTGAAATTTGGTATAAATATATTTTGAAGCTTAGAGCAGGTTAAGTTCGGAGATGGGCTAAATCGGGCAAGACGGAAAAAAGTTCCCCTAAGAAAAACTAAACCAACCCAGAAAAAACAACATAATTTTTAAAGTTTTTTGGTTATTTTGTTAGGCAAATGATATCTTTTTATGTCAAACACCTTGAACTTGGAGCCATAAAATAAAAATAAATTTATTTTGCACCCCGCCCACTTTAGTGGGCGTTATTATATGCAAAAATAACATAAAAATTTAACAAATTGTTTTACTTAAGCCTACATTCCTTAAAAATAAAATGTTTAAGCTTTAAAGGCGAAGCTGAGACGAAACCTGGGGGCAAATTACGGCATTCGATATCGATCGAAATTTGTATTTAAATTGTATGGAAATTTCGTTCGATATCGAATGCGGTAATTTGGCCCCTGGTATTACTCTGCCCTACCCCTCCTCCCCCTTCACCCCCTAAATGACCCTACAAAAAAAATTTAATTTTGTATACAATTATCCCATGCATTTATTTTTAGAGTTTAATAACTGCCGATTTCTGCCCTAAACCCTTCTCCCCCTTTGCCCCCTAAATGACCCTACCACAAAAAAATAATTAAATTGTGTATACAATTATCCCAAGCATTTATTTTTAGAGTTTCATGACAAAGGTGAAATTTTTTCCCCCACAGCCCTTGCCAGAGCGACCCCGCCAAAATAAATTTTTTAGTTGTTTTGAATCACGTACTTTCACGCACGATAGTAAAAATTTTTTCAAAATCGCCTGCGGTCACAGTAAAATTATTCTCGTGAGTGAAAGTACGAATCTTTATGGCATAGATATGTCTGTGTGTATGTACATACAATTTTCTTAGTATTAATATTTAAAAAAATATATCTTTTGGTGCGTGAATATTATACGTCTCAATAAGCACGCACTATCATGTATGGTTCTAAATTTTTGAATCACACCCACGCACGCAGGCGTGATTTTAACAATTTATAATCACGATTAACGTGATTCACACGTGACACGAACAAATCACGTCATTTGCACATCTCTAACTATAACATTCTTGTCTTGCAAATTTGTACAAAGAATTTTTCTAAAATATATTTAAGGCATAGTTTATAAAAAAAATTTCTCATTTCTCACAAGTAAATAAAACAAATTTTCATAAACTTATAATAAATATATTTTTTTATAAATAAATGATATTGTTAATACATATAAATTTTCAATGCACATCACTTTCGTATAATTTTTTAGAAATGAATCTTCTTAATATATTTATTTATAATTACTCTCTCTGTGTTTGAGCGGAATGAAAAAGTGAAGAGAGCTTAAGAGAAATTTTTTTTTATTTAATTCAAAAGCTTTAATGACTAATATTGACGTCATTGATTTGTATTGAAGTGGCACCCTCTTGCTATTCAAACGTTTGTTTACCATTTCTGTTTAAAATTTTTAAATAAACATTTTATCTCTATCTCGTGTGTATTATTGGTAAAATTTTTTTTAATAATAACAAAGCCAACATGGGAACTTAATACATTCAACTTGGGCACTCGTATAGACACTGTGGATGCCGGTGTTTGGCATTGCGAAAAAGCTTTGATTGTTTTTATGTAAATAGATAAATATATTCATGCGTATATGACTGTGTTTTTCGTACATACTCGTACTACCCTGTAGGAAATATCAATAGTGAGACTGTACTGACTTACTATTGACACAGTCACCAGTATTACTGACTTATAATACCCTAGATAATGCAATTTGCTATAGGTAATAAACATGTGAGTGCCATTGAAAATCCACTAATGACACTGGTACTAGTAACAAGGTAGTTCTGTTGGGGCCATATATAGACATTAGTACCAGTGATTCACATATGCATTTTAATAATTCTTGTCTTTATTTTTAATACTTTTCTGAATGATATATCGATAATAAAAATACATAGTTCGTTAACTTTTAGAGTTTTATTAAAAAAATTATAAAACCCTAATAGGCACTAATATATGTATTTTTTAATTTTAAATATTAGAATAAAGATAAGGCACTAATTAATTTCAGCAATTTTCCGCCGCCACAATTTTTTTCTTAATAAAGGGAAATATAAAGGGTGTTTTTTTATGAAGTTTTTTTTTATACGAATCACTCTGTTGTCTAACAGCTGTTTTGACAGTTTAAAGAGACGTCTCTACTCAGTATTGTTTGGCAAATCATCATGAACAGGTTAACTCCAGAACCACGCTTCCAAATCTTGGAAATTTATTTTCAAAAACAGTGTTCAATTAAAAATGTTTATCCGCTTTTTTACCGCAAAATTCTCTTCAGTGATGAGGCACATTTTTGGTTGAATGGATATGTCAACAAGCAAAATTGCCGTATTTGGAGCAAAGATAATCCACACGCCGTTCAAGAATTACCAATGCATCCCGATAAATGTACTGTTTGGTGCGGTCTATGGGCTGGTGGAATCATCGGTCCTTATTTCTTTAAAAATGAGAAAGGACGACGCGTTACCGTGAATGGAAATCGATACAGAATCATGATCAATGAATTTGGTGCCAAAACTTCAAGATATGGATGTAAACGAAATGTGGTTTCAACAGGATGGTGCCACTTGTCATACTGCGGGCGAAACAATGGACTTATTGAAAGAACATTTCAACGACAACATTATTTCGAGAAATGGACCGGTGAATTGGCATCCGCGTTCGTGTGATTTGACGCCACTCGATTATTTTTTGTGGGGATACCTGAAATCATTGGTTTACGTGGATAAACCAGCAACAATTGACGCTTTGGAAACCAGTATTCAACGTATCATTGCTGAAATACACCCTCAAATGCTTGAAAAGGTGGTCGAATATTGGACCTCCAGAATGACCTTTGTGCAAAATAGTCGTGGTGGCCATATGCCCGATATTATAATTAAATGTTCAATGACAAGAAATTATCTACCATAATAAAAAATTGTTTTTGGCCATTTCATAATTTGGCATGTGTTTTATTTATATTTCAAATCAGCAAGCTCTTATAGAAACACCCTTTAGAAATGTAGAGGCTTTATTGACAATGTCGCCAAACCAAAATAGTAGACAAAAGTGGTGACCTGGGGACACTCGTGCCGAGACTTACGCTTACTAATATTTAATATTGCGTTACCAAAAAATAATAATATATATATATATATATATATATATATATATATATATATATATATATATATATATATAATATGTATATATGTATATATATATATATATATATATGTATATATATGTATATATATATATATATATATATATATATATATATATATATATAAATATAAGTGGTTATCCTGTCGTAGTTGCACGATTACATAAGGTAAACAGAGACCCTTCGAAAATGTTTGTACAGTGTGGGCCAAAAGTCATCATCAGGTTTGAAAAATCCAACATTTTTACACTAACTGTCTGTATGCCGTTGTCGCAAGTTATCGTTGGATCGAATGAATAATATTTAACCCTAGACGTTCGAAAATTAGGATTTATTCGATCGATTGCATACGCCATCGCGGAACAGGCACTAAATATAAAAATAATGTCACTGGCAAAGTTGTTAGAAATCGCTACACTCCCATCCTCAGTACTCGTGTGTATTGACCAAACGATTGCAGAAGAACTTTATTTGTGTTGCCATACACTTGGCGCATGAAATTTTCTTGTCCAATTTATGAAATAAACACTGTTACCAAATTCAACAAGGCAACCCAAAGAGGTAATGACTAATAAAAATATATGTTAGTGTTGAAGATGGCAATGTAGTGTCTTGCGAAAATACCGCTGTTCTATTCTACTCTGCTCTGTAAATTAGAATTTTAAATCGATTGTACTTTTCAATTGTTGTCTGGGATGCTTGTCATGTCCTTCTGATTACAACATATTACGAACATTAGCTTATGGCGATTTCTTTTCTGGAAAATATGTAACATTTTGTCACTTTTTATTCTACAAAAAAAAACACAATTAGGTACAATTTTTAAGTAAATCACATTTTCATAAGGGATGGTTGATCAATTTCCAATAAATTCTCTATTTTCAAATGCCTTAATGTCACCATTTTCCATTGAAAAGTGCAAAAAATATACGAGAATGGGGCAATAAGTCCGTAACTTTTAGAATGAAACACTGGTTTTATATAAAGAATTATTTAATTTTTCAGCACAGTGCCATTTAAGTTCTAAACACCTACTGCCTATATCTCATTGTCGAATGAATGCCTTCTTTCATACAAAAATATTTAAAACAAGAACAAAATTTTATAAATTGTTTTTGTTTGAAATGTATTTATACGAAAGAAAGAATTCATTCGGCAATGAGAAATAGGCAGTTAGTCCAATGTTTCTCCAATATTTTTATACCTTCCGAAAAATATGATTTGTCGATGGCATCAAAATAGGCATTGTAGTCAAAGCTCTTTCCGCCGAACCAGTTCATCCAGTTTGGGAAGAAGAAATAGTCGCTCGCGGCAAAATCTGGAGAGGGAACAATTCGTAGCCCAATTCCTGAATTTTTTGCATAGAAACTGCCAACTGGGCATCCAAAACGTTCATCATCTTCTATGAAAAATTCAGTAGACCATGAAAATGGATGGCTTAAGTCCACTGCTCAACAAAACATTCCATTGCACAAATAACGTCTAAAATATAAACAATTTTGAAAATGGGTTTTGCATCGTTGTAGTCCTTTTAACGTCAGTTAGTTAATTAAAAATCCAATATTCTGATATAATATTTTAACGTTCAAAGAGACTTATTGCAGAAGTTTGTGATAAATATTTTTGTCGAATATTTTGATTTCCCAGCAGAATGTCCTGGTCTAAAACTGAGTACAAATAATTCTACAAAATCATCTTAGAGTCATAAAATGTTCAATAAACTATTTTTTGTGTTCTTACTGCCTGTTTTTGTAAAATGAATAAAAAAGCAATAATAAACAAGTAAAAACGTTATATTCGACCGGGTCGAATCTTAAATACCCTCCAAATATTTAGTAAGTGAATTTGAAATGTTTAACTTGGTGGGACAGAGTTCTTCTATATAATATCGTACGTCAACGCCCACTAAAGGGGGCGGGGTTCAAATATACAATATCATGTTTTCCACAGACGAACGTATGGGCATTGCTAGACCGTCTTAGACTTCATCACAATTCTCTTTGGAGGCTATAAAAACTGTATTTTGGTGGGGTCGCTCTGGCAAGGGCTGTGGGGGAAACATTTCACCTTTGTCATAAAACTCTAAAAATAAATGCTTGGGATAATTATATACAAAATTAAAATTTCTTTTTTTTGATAGGGTCATTTAGCGGGCAAAGGGGGAGGAGGGGGTAGGGCAGCAACAGGCAGTCATAAAACTCTAAATATAAATGCTTGGGATGATTATATACAAAATTAAAATAAAAAAAAATTTTTTGGTAGGGTCATTTAGGGGGCAAAGGAAGGGGGGGGGGGGTAGGGCAGAAATCTGCAGTCATAACACTCTAAAGATGAATGCTTGGGATGATTATATACAAAATTTAAAAAAAAAATTTTTTTGGTAGGGTCATTTAGGGGGCAAAGGAAGAGTTGTGGAGGGGAGGTAGGGCAGAAATCGGCAGTCATAAAACTCTAAAGATAAATGCTTGGGATGATTATATACAAAATTTAAAAAAAAAATTTTTTTTTTGGTAGGGTCATTTAGGGGGCGAAGGGGAAGGAGGGGGTAGGGCAGAGTAGTACCAGGTTTCGTTTCAGCTTCGTCAATAAAGGTTAAAAGTGTTATTTTTAAGGAATGTAGGCTTAAGTAAAACAATTTGTTAAATTTTTATGCTATTTTTGCCTATAATAACGCCCACTGAAGTGGGCGGGGTCAAAAAATATTTTTATTTTATTTAATGGCTCCAAGTTTAAGGCGTTGGACCATATTTGACATAAAAATATATCATTTGCTTAACAAAATAACAAAAAAACTATAAAAATTATGTTGTTTTTTCTGGGTTGGTTTAGTTCTTCTTAGGGGAACTTTTTTCCCTCTTGCCCGATTTAGCCCTTCTTCGAACTTAACCTGCTCTAAGTTTTAAAATATATTTATGCTAAATTTCAGGAGTCTAGCTCTTTTCGTTTGGACTGAATCGTGATTTCCACAGACGGACGGACGGACATGCTCAGTTCGTCTTAGATTTCATCACTGATCAAGAATATATATACTTTATGGGGTCTGAGATGGATATTTCGATGCGTTACAAACGGAATGACAGTGAATATACCCTCCAAATTCTCTTTTGGAGGGTATAAAAATACTAAACATTTTGTTTTTGTTTCAATATAAATACCCAAACGAAAATTTTTATTCTTTTTCCAAAAACAGGCAGTTATACTTTACAAGATTTCCTATCACCACCGACTGTTATGTAGCAAAGGTGTAGGGGGTAGTTCCTGAAATGACTCATAGAATTAAAAATTAAATCGTCAATTTCCTTTTTTTTGTGCCGTTTTTATCAGAACCAGTCTTTAATTAATTAACCTTGTCGATTTTAAGAGTTGTTGACCTCGTTGTTCAGTGTAATTTTAAAATTGTTAATTATCCAGTTCTTTTGTTAAAATACTTATTATTAGTCTGCTAGTGGTCAAAAGCACTTATTTATTTTTGCCTTAAATTCATTAAAAATAAACTCAAAACCTTTGAAATTCATGCAGTTTTCCTAGTGCTTCGTTGAATATGTATTATATTCACATTTGCATACATGCGTAACATGTACGGCTGCATTGATGTGTGTGTGTGTGTGTTTATCATGCTGTTGCTGACCAGTACTGTCGCTTCCTTCTTTACAGCCTGCAAATCTCCGTCTAACTTCTGACCTAAACCTTGAATCTTACCTTTTTTTATTAACACGTACGTAACAGAGTTCATTTTTTATTCACTTGTTTTTTTTTGCAATTAAAATTCCTTGAAATTTAAGAAAAGGAAATAATTGCTGAAGGCCTTAAAAATATTTGAAAAAAAAAATTTAAATGTCATTCAATTTCACAAACAGATTTCATTCCCTATTCAACTATTTTGTTGTTATATGTTTTGCTTTCAGTTTTCAGCATCTGTAGAGGTGAATGGCAGAACAGGAAAACAAATTTTTGCTAAAAATTTTATCTTAATCACGCATGTGTTATAAACAAAAATATGAAGAGCTTAAGCTGCTGTAGTTTTCGTGAAAAGCATGACCCATCACACACGAGGGAGTAGCAAATTGATACTATAAGTAATATTCGTAGTTATACTAGTGTAAATAAGTTAAAGCTGCAGAAAAGCAGTGTCATGCTGTTTTCTTGGGTAAAGGTCGACTGTTGTTTCCCGTAACATAAAAAAAATTTAGTCGTTTATGGTACCAGGATATTCATTTGAATGGAAAATCATTTTTTTCAAAATATTTTCATAGAGCACTGTTGTGCTTTTGAAAATCCAAAAACTTGGCTATTTTTCCAAGTATTAATATCATATATTTTTTATAGATTGATTGATTTAAAATTATGTGGCTAAAGGTACGTTCACACTAATCAAATATATACCCAAAAAAAGCGTAACCGCTAAATAGTGATTACAAATATGTTGATTTAATCTATAGACTAGGCATATAGATTAATTTTGTTTTTTTCTTTTTTAATTTGGCAGCATTTTCCTGATAACGTGCAGAACTCTCAATTCAGTTTGCCATTGTCTGTTGTGAAAACATAATTATCGATGTCGGTAGTATACAGGCGGCTAAGAAACAGCTGATATTTGGCAAATACAGAGTGGCTCACAATGACGGAAGAGGTTTAAGTTCATTAAAACTTTGTATAGCCTCCAAAAAAGAATTGGAGAGTGTACATATTCACTTTGTCATTCCGTATGTAACGCAGCGAAATATCCTTGTAAGATCCCATAAAATATATATTCTTGATCAGTGATGAAATCTAAGACGATTTGAGCATGTCCGTCTGTGGAAATTACGATTCAGTCCAAATGAAAGGAGCTAGTCCTATGAAATTTGGTATAAATATATCTTGAAGAATAGCACAGGTAAAGTTCGGAGATGGGCTGAATCGGGCCAGAGGCAAAAAAGTTCCCTTAAGAAGAACTAAACCCACCTCTAAAAAACAACATAATTTTTAGAGTTTTTTCGTAATTTTGTTAAGCAAATGATATATTTTTATATTAGAGAAGGTCCAACGCGTTAAACTTGGGGCCATAAAAAAAAAATATATTGTTTTAGACCCGCCCCCTTTAGTGGGCGTTATTTTACTCAAAAATAGTGTAAAAATTTAACAAATTGTCTTACTTAAGCCTGCATTCCTTAAAAATAACATATTTAAGTTTTAATGACGAAGCTGAGACGTAACCTGGTACTCCTCTGCCCTACCCCCTCCTCCCCCTTTGCCCCCTAAATGAACCTATAAAAAAAATTTTAATTTAAATTTTGTATATAATTATCCCAAACACTTATTTTTAGAATTTTATGACAAAGGTGAAATGTCTCCCCAGAAATGTCTCTGCCAGAGAGACCGCAAAAAATTGAGATTTAATGTTCTCCAAAAAGAATTAGACCACATAAAATATACATATTCTTGATCAGTGATGAAGTCTAAGACGGTCTAACAGTGCCCATACGTTCGTCTATGGGAAACGTGGTGTAGTCTATTTTTGACCCCTCCCCCTTAAGTGGGCGTTGACGTACGTTTTTATATAAAGGAACTCTGTCCCACCAAGTTAAACAATTTAAATTTACTTACTATATATTTGGAAGGTATTTAAGGTTCGACCCGGTCGAATATAACGTTTTTAATTGTTCATAGTGGATTTTAATTATTTTAATGCGATTTTCGAGGAAAATTGAATTCGTCAAAAATTTAAATGTCAAAATTGAAAAACAAAGTTGTTGCGTCTTTCGAAAACAGCTGTTCGGCTCTGCTGTGTAAGTTGAATAAAACTGATGTTGACTTTCCTTTGTGCCTTGGAATATTTATCATGTCTTTCTGAGATTTAAAAACAAATTTCGAACAATTAGCCTATGAATCTTAATTCAATTTAATATAACATAAAATCTTTATTTACGCCAGCCTTAAGACTGTCTCCTTTTCCAGCCTAGTGTATCCTTTTCTTATCCTGAAAACGCTTTAATTAAATTTAATTTTAAGTTGTGTGTTTTCTTAGAAGAAGTAGTTTTTGCTAATAACAAAAAAATATCTCTATATTAGAAACGAAAACAAATTTCAGATTCTTATTGTAGTGACGAGATTTTTATTTTATATACAAAAACCGCCAATTAATTTAATTTGATTGGAAAGCAGGTCTGGATATGATAGTGATTTCATAGTTTATTTCAAAGTATATCTATATCAAGTAGTCGCAAGAGTACAACAACATAAAATTACAAAAACCACCGTACATTTTGTTTGTGTAAAATTCTAATCTTATGTCAGAAATTTTCTTTTATAATATAGGTATTTTGTTCACAATTATTTCTAAAAATTTAAATACTTTTCGAATAGAACTTTTTTAGAACAATTTATTTTTGTTACTTTTCTTAAAAAATACACTTTTTCACAAAAATCTTTACCACAACAATTCTTTTTTGCTACTTTTGTTGAATTAATAATGTTTTTCACAATTTTACAAAATTATTTTTTCAACAGAATAAACAAATATGGCTCGCTACAAAAGTAAACAAATTTTGACATACGTTCAGGTAAAAACTAAAAAAAATTTACATAAAATAAAAAATAAGAGCCCAGCTCTTGCATATACTTGATATAGATATACTTTGGTTTATTTCACATAATTATTTTTACTGTGATTCTGTGAATGTGTAGAGTTTTGAAATAGCTGGCTTTGTTATATAAAAAATATAAGAATAAATGACAATAAAAAAATATATATATATTTGTCAAATAATAAATTACAGCACTTACTTATACCACTTGACAATCTGTTGCCATTTTGAAAGAACCCACAACGCCGAAATCAAAAATTAAAGCAAAAACAATTGAGTGTCGTGATAGTAATAATTGGCAAGTGTTACAGGAAATACTTGCACACGTACATATTTTCTTAAACATGCATATGATTTTTAGTCAAAAAATAAACAAAAAATCAACGTACACGTACCAATGAACTTTTACCGCATTTTGTGCCAAAGGATATAAAAAACCGAAATAGACATTAAAGCAAGCCACACACACACACACACAGTGGCAAGTGATGTCATAGACATGGCAGGCAAGCACATGTACTATACGCTACTCGTATATCTGTGATGCAGAAACAAAAAATATAACGAATTTCAAATTCAGTATAAAACAAAACTTGCAGGATACCAGCTGCAACTCAGAGCTCAAATGCTTTTGTAAATGGAAAGATTATTTTTTTAAAAGTAAACTTCTATACTAAATAAACTGGCAGGAATACTAAGTGTAAGCCAAAGAAGAATTTTGCATAAGAACAAAATTAATAAAGTTAAATCAAAAGAAAAGCCATATATGAACACATAAAAAAAAAGAATTAATAATAATTAAAAACAAAATGCCCTCAACTTGTAAATTTATTTTAAACAAACCCAACGCCGTATACTATAGTGGCGAAAATATAACTGGCCAAGCCATTGTGAATATAACGTTTGTGCAAGATGTGCGAAGTAAGTTGAAAAAAAAAAATCTTGGGAAGCAAAGAAATTAAAATTTATTTGGTTTTTATATATTTTATTTTATGTAATCACCCCTGGAAGATGTTCGCATTTTTGTTTTGGGTGAGGCGAAAATTAAGTGGTGCGAACACGCTGGCCGTCATACCACTTATTATAAATCGCATGAAACGTATATCGACAATGGCAACAATTTGCGTATTGAGAATGTTCTGCAGCCGGGCGCATACACTTATAACTTTGATATTGCATTGCCACCATTGTGTCCCACTTCCTGTGAATGCAAATATGGTTATATACGCTACGTGCTATCACTTAAATTGAAAGGTCCTTTCGGCCTCGATAATTTTGTGTTTAAAAAACCCTTGACGGTGCTGCAAAAAGTTGATCTAAATTTGCACCGTGACTACAAGGTGAGTTTTAACCCAAACAGTTAAATTGTATGTGAGTGAGCCAGTTGAATTCAGTGGTAAACAAATTTTGCGAATGACAATAATTAAATGCATTTTCTATAGTGTGTATATGTATGTGTGTGTGTGTGTGTATGTCATTTCTACACTTATGGAGGATAATGAAATTGCATTTGAATTTAAAAGAGTCCGCAGTAGATTATCAGAGTTTTGTATTTGACATGTTAATTTGTCCACATATTGGCTGAATTATAATTTTATAGTTTTTGTTTTAATTAAAGAACTGCATGTTATTCATGTATGACTTCAGGCAATTGCAAAAACAGAATTAGTTTTTAACAGCATTTTCTTACTATTGAATTTGTTAAGCAATTGTTGTTGGCTGTGTAAAATATATAAAAAATAGAACTGCTTTCGAAAGTCTCTACAACCAGAAGAATAATATCACATATTGGTTTTGACAGGCACATACGAGTGAGTAGGAAATGGATAAAATAAAAAGATTTAAAGACATGTTTTGAAAGGAAATTCAGTTGAAAGTTTTTTAACTATTAAATTACTCTTTTAAGTGGCTGGCAAATCAGTGGCCAAACACAATTTATAACCAGCGAAATTCCTATACAATTTTAATAAAAATGTTGATCGATATCGAATGCCGTAATTTGGCCCCAGATCTCGTTACCGTATATGATTTGTATGATTGAAAATAAAGAAAAAATGTTCCACCAGCTGATCGATGGGGTAATATATAAAAGGCCTAAACCGATTTTTTGTTACTTTCCAGGAGAAGGAAAAAAATTAATAAAATCCGCAAAATTTATGATACAAAAAAAGTTTTTATAACTTTGCATCAACATTTTCCTTGTGTCAGAAATTTTATGAATTCTACTAAGTTTTTTCCTTCTTCTGTAGAGTAACAAAAAATCGAATTACACCTTTTTTATATTAAGCCATCGTGACGCAGTAGTAGTACGTCTGTTTAAAGTACAGGGTGACTCTTAATTTTCTTCAAAAAATATTTATTTATTCATCAATTTATGAATTGTAGGCTTCGAAGTAATCCCCGTTTGTGACAGCTTTTTTTCTACTCCTCGAAGCAGTTCAGGTAAGAATTTTTTTTTTATACCCTCCAAAAAAGAATTTGGAGGGTATATTCACTTTGTCATTCCGTTTGTAACGCATCGAAATATCCATCTCAGACCCCATAAAGTATATATATTCTTGATCAGTGATGAAATCTAAGACGAACTGAGCATGTCCGTCCGTCCGTCCATCCGTCCGTCCGTCTGTGGAAATCACGATTCGGTCCAAACCAAAAGAGCTAGACTCTTGAAATTTGGCACAAATATATTTCGAAGCTTAGAGCAGGTTAAGTTCGGAAATGGGCTAAATCGGGCAAAAGGGAGAAAAGTTCCCCTATGAAGAACTAAACCAGAACCCAGAAAAAACAACATAATTTTTAAAGTTTTTTGGTTATTTTGTTAAGCAAATGATATATTTTTATGTTAAATACGGTCCAACGCCTTAAACTTGGAGCCATAAAATAAAATAAAAATATTTTTTGACCCCGCCCACTTTAGTGGGAGTTATTATAGGCAAAAATAGCATAAAAATTTAACAAATTGTTTTACTTAAGCCTACATTCCTTAAAAGTCACATTTTTAAGTTTTAATGATGAAGCTGAGACGAAACCTGGTACTACTCTGCACTACCCCCTCCTTCCCCCTCGCCCTCTAAATGACCCTATCAAAAAAAATTTTTTTTCAAATTTTGTATATAATCATCCCAAGCATTTATCTTTAGAGTTTTATGACTGCCCTACCCCCTCCTTCCCCTTCGCCCTCTAAATGACCCTACCAAAAAAAAAAATTTTTAAATTTTGTATATAATCATCCCAAGCATTTATCTTTAGAGTTTTATGACTGCCGATTTCTGCCCTACCCCCTCCTCTTCCTTTGCCCCCAAATGACTCCACAAAAAAAAAAATTTTTTTTTTAAATTTTGTATATAATCATCCCAAGCATTTATCTTTAGAGTTTTATGACTGCCTGTTGCTGCCCTACCCCCTCCTCCCCCTTGCCCGCTAAATGACCCTATTAAAAATAAATACAAATCTTTTTTAATTTTGTGTATAATCATCCCAAGCATTTATTTTTAGAGTTTTATGACTGCCTGTTGCTGCCCTACCCCCTCTCCCCCTTTGCCCTCTAAATGAGCCTTTAAAAAAAAAGAAATTTTAATATTAATTATTCCAAGGATTTATTTTTAGAGTTTTATGACAAAGGTGAAATATTTCCCCCACAGCCCTTGCCAGAGGGACCCCGCCAAAATACAGTTTTTATACCCAAAGATAATTGGACCCTATAAAGTAAATATGTATATTCTTGATTAGTGATGAAGTTTAAGACTGTCTAGCAATTCCCATACGTTCGTCTGTGGAAAACATGATATTGTCTATTTTTAAACCCGCCCCCTTCAGTAGGCGTTGACGTACGATATTGTATAAAGAAACTCTGTGCCACCAAGTTAAACATTTTAAATTCAGTTACTAAATATTTGGAGGGTATTTAAGATTCGACCCGGTCGAATATAACGTTTTTACTTGTTTTTCTTTGTATTTGAGGTCTCTCATCCAATTCAGTCTTTATATTCTCAATCGTCACAAAATCCCCCTCTTCTATGGGTAACTTTAATCTTTGGGGAAGGAAAAAATTTGCAGGCGGTCAAATATGACGAAAACAGAGGCTGAGACGAGCGATTCCCAATAGATAATTTTTTTTTTAATAAAAATTTTGTAAAAAGCTGCTTATGTTCATATGCCGGCATCTTCAGCAACTTCTCCCATCCATCATATGTGACCTTCCCCGAGAAAAAGGACCTAGTGTGTCAAAAAACGGGCTTGGACTTAAGAGTGGATTCTGGTATCTAAAAGAGTGTAGAATAAGACGAAATGAGTTAGATTTCTGATAAATTTGTATTTACCCCATAAAACAGTTGGTACAAGACTGAAGCGTTATTTTTACAATGTGTACAGAGCAGCAACAATAGCAAAGGCATTGTAACACTAAAAGCGAAAACAAAATACGTCACCACATAGGCATGACGTCACCAAAGTCGGCACCCAATCATAACTAACCATCTCCCAACCAAATCGCATCTCCCAACTGAAGGTGTGTTCAAAGTGATAATGCGTTATGAAACTTTAAATGCGTTTTACTCAAAACTTCATTTTCACACACTAGGTCCCTTTTCTCGGAGAGGGTCACATATTCTGAATTAAATTACTTTTTTCCCACAGTGAAAAAAGTAACCATTCTTCTAAATAAGAGTAGAGAAGGAAAGAAACTGTTAGATAGAGAAAAATGTAAAAATGAAGTAAATTTATATGAAAAAAATGTGGAAGTATTGAATAAAAGATTTATAAAAATTCATTTTGGATAGAAAAGATCAATTAAACAACAGATACTGAAGAAGACAGAAATATTTAGCTCGTGAATTTTTTTTTAAGGGAACTTTAAGAAATATACAGTTTCAGGTAAAGAGCAAAAGGCTTCAAAAGTCATGGCTCTGAAGAATAACCCAGCAAACGAATTTGTTTGCTTAGAAAGTTACGAATTTTATTTTACCACTTTTAGCAAAAGATATTTAAAAAAGCAAACATAATATTATAACAAGTAAAAACGTCATATTCGACCGGGTCGAATATTAAATACCCTCCAAATATTTAGTAAGCAAAATTAATATGTTTAACTGGGTGGGACAAAGTTCCTTTATATAATATGGTACGTCAACGTCCACTGAAGGGGGCAGGGTCCAAAAATAGACAACATCATGTTTTCCACAGACGAATGTATGGGAATTGCTAGATCGTCTTAGACTTCATCACTGATCAAGAATATGTATATTTTATGTGGTCTAATTCTTTTTGGAGACCATTAAATCTGTATTTTTTGGGGTCTCTCTGGCAAGGGCCGTAGGGGAGACATTTCACCTTTGCCATAGGACTCTAAAAATAAATATTTGGGATAATTAAATGTAAAATTTATTATGTCAGTGAAAATAAATATGCCGAGTTAAACATGTTTTGACGTAAGCAGTTACGAAACAACGTATTTAGCTGTGAAGTTATATATGATATGACGTAACGAATTAGCAAACAGTGAAGTTTTTTTATGAAAATCCATATTTAATAAATATTTTGAGCATTTTGTAAAATTATTTGCCAGCTATGAAAAGTCAATTTACAGGCCATGAGAGTATGTGTTATCTTGGAGGAATTTTGCCCCCAGTGGCCAAATAAGGAGTTGGTATGCATCGCCAGTATATACAAAATGATGTTTGGTATAGAAGACACTCCCATAATCATTTTGTATATAAATATGGAATTTCATACAAAAGAAAATTTTCACTGATTGGCATTTCGTTACGTCATAACATATTTAACTCCATTTCGTAACTGCTTACGTCAAAACGTATTTAACTCGGCATATTTATGTTCACACATAAGAATTTATTTTTATTTTTTTATTATTATAATTTTTATTTTTTTTAAAGGTCATCTGGGTGGCAAAGGAGAGGAGGGGGTAGGGCAAAGGAGTGCCAGGTTACGTCTCAGCTTCGCTATAAAAGCCTGAAAATGTTATTTTTAAGGAATGTATGCTTAAGTAAGACAATTTGTTAAATTTTTACACGATTTTTGCTTATAATAATGCCCATTAAAGGCGGCGGGGTCAAAAACAAGTTTGTTTGTATTTGATGGCTCCAAGTTTAAAGCGTTGGACCTTCTCTGGCATAAAAATATATCATTTGATTAACAAAATTACGAACAAAACTTTAAAAAATATGTTGTTGTTCAGAGAATGGTTTAGTTCTTCTTAGCGGATTTTTTTTTTCCTCTAGTCCGACTAACCCCATTTCCGAACTTAACCTGTGCTATCCTTCAAGATATATTTATACCAAATTTCAAGAGTCTGGCTCTTTTTGTTCGGACTGGATCGTGATTTCCGCAGACGGACGGACGGATAGACATGCTCAGACCGTATTAGATTTCATTACTGATCAAGAATATATATACTTTATGGGGTCTCAGATGGATATTTCGCTGCATAACAAACGTAATGACAAATTTAATATATCCTCCATATTCTTTTTTGGAGGGTATAAAAATCTGAAAAATTAAAATGATGGTTCCAGATATGCAATGCATTTCTGGATATATTTCAGACGAACAATGTTGAAGTGTATATAAGATGCAGTAGAGACTATTATAGCAATTTCAGTTGTTTTTAGTGGTTTCAGTCTACCTAACAATTAATTTAAAATGGTTTGCTTATATCGGATATTTTAATACTCAAATATACTAATATAGAAATATATTGCAGCTAAAAATATGAAACACTTATTTAATTTTATTTGAAATATATTTTTATTAGCTAAACATTTCGGTGGATGATGCCTATACGCCCTATACAAGCGGTAAAATATTTTACAATGTTCAAATTCCTTTTGGTGCATACGCACCTGGCCAATCCGTCAAATACACATTCCACATTAACAACCAGTCGACGACCGATGTCGATGGCTACACTTTAGAATTCTCGCAAAAATTTATCTGCATCGCCAAATCCACGGATCTCTTGTTGCCGAAGAAAAAAGAATTTACCGATGAAAATATTATATTGCGTATAACATTTATTGAGCCGTGCCGTCATTTAACCAGTCGCTTGTGGAAGGGTCAATATATAATACCGTCGGTGCCACCAAGTGAAGTCAATTGCAATTTCATACGTGTTGAATATTTAATGAAGATCATCGCTCATGTGAGTGGCCACAAAGACTTTCCCATCTGTATACCGATTATTATTGGCACCATACCACTGCAGGAAAGTTTGATTAGACAACGACCGGCTGTTTTGGCACAGGAACGCGTTAAGGCATTAAAATCGAACAGCAGCAGCATAATTGATTTAGCAACATCTTCCACAGCGGCTGATGTCATTAAACAGCCCAAATCGCCCAGCAAATCTTTAAAAGCCCAATCCAGTTTAACTCCTTCCGCTTCGGAACTCTCCATATCATCATGTGATAGCAGTCTGCAGGAGTTTTACGATAATGGTAAGTTGAATGTAAATGGAAAAAATAAATTGTAATCGTTCGTTAGTTGAAATCGTGCTATTTTACTTTCAGATCAGCCTTCATTCGAGGAGGGAGTACGCAGTGGTTCGCCTTTCGTTGACAATGACGCCGACGAAAATCATCGCATAGACGATTTCAGGCCTTTATATCCCATATACAAACAAACCATCGTTTAGATGGATTTTAAAGAGTGAGATATTGGTAACTCAGTTTTATACAGTTTGCTGTCGTAGGCTCATTTATGTTGTTGTATTCCATATTTTTCAGGTTCACTGGTTTCCTTAAATTGACCAATAGCTCGCAAAAAGTTGCTACCATAGTTTGAATTTCGCTAAAGTACCACCCAAGCGCAATGAAGGAAATCAACATCTATATGTGCCATATTTTGCTAAAAATTGCTTCCACTTTAATACAATTACAAAGGACACCCGTTAATAATAAATAAAATTACTTTTTATGTCTTAAGTTTATGAGAAACAAATTAATTGATTTTGATCATTTTTTTATTCATATAAAAGTAAAGGTGATGGCTGTATCTACCATGTCACGGAGTTCAATTGCTTTCGGAAACCGAATAGATCCGTTATTTGGAAATTTTTTTTTTTTGGTTTCAGAAAGAGATGATAAATATTTCAAGGCATATAGTTTTTTTATAGTTTTAGGCAAATGCCCAAGATGGTGAATTGGGCTATTGTTTATTTTGAACAACTTTTATGCTTGTCCAGTAAAATATTGAAAATTTTACATAAGCCTTTTATGCATTTTCTGTGAAGGTATATAATACCGTGTTCAGACATACACCTTAATTGAGTATACCGCAATAAGTAGCATTGTCGGGCTCAATTATCCCTATAAAATTTCAATTATTGTTCAATAAATATTAAATTGTTATAATATTGAGTAATATTACAAATGCAGCACTGCAAAAAAGTGTGTTTAGTGAGCAAAACATAACCTACTGAACAAAGTTAGTAGAGACTTGGCACCTAAATTGTGGGAAAGGTGTAAGAAAAACGATAAACAATATTGTCCAGCCATATTCAAGTTTAATTATTTACATTAAATTTATTATTAATTAGAATATTAAAATAAACATAAAAAGGATCCCAGACTTGAGCTTGTGCTCGTTATTAATATGAAAAAATTTTACTTTTATCTGTCATACGTTAATTGAATTGACTAAATTTTGTATATATTATCAGGTAGATAATTATGGCAATAAATTGAATATTGACTCAATTAAAAAGTCCATGGGTCTTAGTTGAGAAGATCCGGAAAAATACTGTCTCTGCTCTGCCACCAGGATTAATACGGCTTGCAGAAAAATTATATTTCTTGGGAACCTTCTCTAGCCGACTTCTCTTCAATATACTCCATCTTCCAGTCAGCAGCTGGATTTTTCGTTCGCCGTATTCTACGTTTTTGTGGAGGATTTGGTGGAGGACTTTGAGCCATGACATTTGAAAATGCAATATTATCAACATCGTAGACCGGATATCGTGGAGTAAATTGGGCATTTCCACTAACAGTGTTACCATCATCATCATCATTATCATCATCTTCATCATCAGCGATGTTAGTGGTCATAAAAATGGCTTCTTCGTAAGAAGGTGGAGCTTCATTAAAAAACAATGTAATTGACTAAACAATTATTTTTTTTTATAACAAAAAAAAATAACTTACGCAATTCATAATTGACTGACGTTTCCTCACTCAACATATTGTGATCATCGCCCTCTGAACGTTGCATGGCACAGGCAGAAGTACCGGGCACATTGTCAATTTCAGGTGGCGCCGTTGCAATATGCGGTGCAATTAGTGGCACATTGCCAATAGTTATGGGTATCACAGTTTTAGGATTAGTCATGAAATGATTCATCACGGCCTTTACACAGATCTCATATGAAATGCGCACAACTTTACTCAAATGATCACAAGTGGGTGGTGTGGCCGGTACTCTTATAATTTCAGCGAAATTTTTTGCACTATTTTGCACCACAGGACCACAATATTTTTTAACTAAGCAAAGTTTTTCGGAAACAGTACGCATGCCAGGCGTATCCGTTATATATGAGGCACGCAAATTTAAAGTTATTAAAATATTCTTAACATCCGCATTGGATTCATTGTTGACTTGCGTACTAACCAAGATCATTTGACCGGGCACATAGCCCGTTTGTGTAACATCCACTCGCAAATTAACTGCTTTGCTATTGAAGAAACAAAACTTTTCAAAACTTTCGTTGCCAGCAGGACTCTAGGATAGTATAAAGTTATTATTATGGTGCCATATAAAATATTTTGTGTAGACAAATTTACCTTTAATAGAGGCGACTCTCTATTTAAATCCAACAGTTTTAAAACGGTAAATCCTTTGGTGTAAGTGCGACTTGAAGATGCCGATTTTATAAATGTTACTTTCACCGTATATCGTATGTGACCGTAGGTGCCCTCATACGATGAGGGACAATTTACGGGTATGGGACAGGCAAATGTGTACGTATGAGTACCCGAGTCCATGGCCATGCTTTGGCCGCTTTCCGAGCCCACCAAATATGTGGTTGACGCTATATAATCCTCATGGCCCAAAAAAATGTGTCGCTTTTTCAATTTTTTCTTATGGACCGGCCTTTTACGGCCGTGTCTCTCTCGCCACTGGCAATGGGCAAAGCCATTGACCTGCAATTTAATTCCTGAAATGATTTTTTAATAAATTCAGTTTATTGTATGTTTTTTTTTGTTATGTAGAAGAAAAAGCGGAAAGAGATTTAACATCAATGAGGAAATCATCTCATAAAAGATTGCTATTTTGAGGATCCCAAGAAAAATATATTTATTAAAGAAACGTTGGACTAGGTGTATAGAACTCCAAGGAATAATAAAAAAAATTTCATAATAAAACCTTTTATTTAAACGTCGTTGACTTATTAAGCCTCCCTCGGAAATGAATGATGTTTATGTACTTTTTTTAGTAGGGCCAGCACTCGCGAGCGACATGACATCTTCATATGCAGTGCATTGCGCCGGAACTAACGGATCCACCAAATAACTTTTTTTTTGAAAATGCTATAAAAAAAGCTACTGAATATTTTCTCAAATTTCTTTTTTTATTTGAAAGTACAATCCTTCCGGTTAACAATGGAAAATAATTTCTTTCAAATGGCTGCCTCGGCTTGCCATGCAGTAGCCTACACGATCGGTCCAATTTTTAAGCACATTATCGATTGTGTGCAGCTCTATTTCACCAATGGCTTCACAAATACTGTCCTTTAAAGCGTCAATTGTCTCTGGCTTGTCGACGTAACACTTATCTTTGACGGCACCCCACAAATAATAGTCCAACGGTGTCAAATCGCAGCTCCGAGGTGGCCAAACGACATCAGCTCTACGGCTGATAATGCGATCTTCAAAAACAGGGCGCAAAACATCGAGTGTAGCTTCGGGTGTGTGGCACGAAGCGCCGTCCTGTTGGAACCAAATGTTGCCAATAGCCTCCTCTTCAATTTTTGTGAAAAAAAAAATTCGTTCAACATGGCCCGATAACGATCGTCATTGACTGTAACGGCCACTCCTTGCTCATTTTCGAAGAAAAATGGCCCAATTATGCCTCCGGACCAAAATCCGCACCAAACAGTGACTCGTTTTGGGTGCGTCGGCTTTTCAATGTATGCGTGCGGGTTTTCTGTGCCCGAAATGCGACAATTTTTTACATACCCGCCAAGATCAAAATGAGCATCATCTTAAAATATGATTGTTTTTTTTTTTTTTGGCAAAATCGGCATCTTCTGTAAGTCGATCGCAGGCCCATATTTCCCAGCGTTGTTCAAACGTATACACAACCATATTCGTTCAGCGGAAGAATAAAACTAATTATCTGTCAAATCAGACATGATTTTAGTGTTACCATTAACTAAATAAGCACTAGTTGGAAAAAAAACGTTAGATGGCGGACCCTATGGAAAGGAAGGGATGATATTGAGCATACAGATGACGAAAGATGACAAGACAGAAGTTGTTTTTTTGTTAATTTAATTAATTAATTGTTACATATCCACCAATTTAATTGGGTTTAGTTCCTCAACTAATTAAGAGTCATGGAATTGGTTATCATACTGTTGCCATTAACCCTAGAAAGATAATCTGCGTAAAATTTGATATACATATTTGATTCATTTATATGCAGATATAGAATTTACATAAGTCGATTCAAAATTAATTTGAAAATAATTATGCTCTTTGAAAAGTATGCGTCAGTTTTAGGCATGATTATCTTTAACGTATGTCAGAATATGATTATCTATCTAGGGTTAAAAATTTGCTATATCTGATCATAGAAACAATTTGCACTTCTCTGAATCTTGATTTAAAAAAAAACACACAATTTATTTTTATACTATTACAACAAAAAAAAAACAGTCGTTGAATGTTTTACCTCTAAAACTCTTGGTCTTGTTTAATGTGATAATAACTTTGCCCGTTAACTGTTGGCCGGTGAAATAAGTACCGTACTCGTTCTGATCGAACTCTATAATACAATTGTTGGCCATTGAATTAGTAAATAAAACTAAATTGTATATCAAAACACTTTTAGCAAATTATCATAATAGACAATTTTAATTTGGTGTTCAGCTCTTTGCAAATGCGTTATAGACGAGTTGAAAAATTTAACTGAATTTCTTATATGAAGTGTTGGCGTTGTTAGTCAGTGTGCAGTTATTGTCATAAAATATTTGTTCAAGATAAGAGTAATAAATATCATAAGTAGCTTCACATGTGTACGAGTATATGTGAGTTTGTTTGTATATGTGTATGGATTCTTATCTATTTTTTTTACTAGTGCACAGAAAAAAATTTACTATTTTATTTTGTACTTAATTTTGTTAAGACTCCCGCTCATGATGTTAATTACATGCGTGCAATGGAACTTGAAGCAAGAAAGCAGGTATACAATTTGCAGCAAAAATAAATCTGAGAATGTTTAAAACTGTTAGCGTGTTTATTTTAGAGTGTCACAACACTAGTGTAAATTGTTGTAACTTTTAAGCAAAATAATTGTTCTATTCGTCAAATTCATCGTGCACTTCTTGCATTTTATGGCGTACATCAACGTCCTTCAGAGTGGCTAATTCGAAGAACAATAGATCGTTTTCGCAGCACATTTTCTGCTACTAATAATGAGCATACAGTAAGACGCCGCACAGTGGGCACTGAAGAAGCTGTAGCCGATGTACATGAAAGCATTGAACATGATCCTAAGCAATCAATTCATCGCCGTTCTCAGAAACTGGGGTTGTGTCCTTCCAATTTTATGGAAGATTTTGTTTAGTGGTTGAAAATTAGTGTGCCAGATTGCGTCTTCTACAGGGTGGCTCAGAAAGACCGAAGTGGTGTGAATTCCTTATCACTTTTTATTTAAGACATATTTTTTTAATTTTTTGTTTTTTAAATACAGTAAAATTATTGGGAATATTTTTAGATTAGTCATTAAAAATGACATCCCGCAAGTGGTGGCTATTTTCTGCTTCGCACAAATGTGCTCTTTCCAACACATTTTCCATGACCTTTCGCAAAACTTCCGGTGTTATGTTGTTAATTTCGTCGCGAATATTGGTTTTTAATTCCTCAATAGTCCTAGGCTTATTAACATAAACTTTCCCTTTTAAATAACCCCTGGAGCGGTTGAATCCGGGGAACGCGGAGGCCAATTAAAATTGCTTCTACTCGAAACGACGATATGCACGCTGAGTCAACACAATGGACCGTTGATTTGAAAAGTAAATTTCCATTATAAATTGTCCAAGTCTTCTTTACAAAATACTGAAAAGAAAACAAAAAAAATTATAATAAAAAAGTTATAAGGAATTCACACCACTTCGGTCTGTCTGAGCCACTCTGTACTTGCCAGCCATGGCGCCCATATGGCAGAAATCATATTTAAAAATTAATTTCATAAAATTGTCCTTCCAATAAAGCCCGTTTCATTGATATTACAATTATATGTTTTCTTGTTTTATTATGATTTCAACTTGTGTCACTATATACAAAACACTCTTTGCAATATAGATTTTGCTGAATAAATCCCTCTTATTCTGTAACTATCTGGCAACGTCACGTCAAGAAAATATCAAAACTAAAACATCTGTATACTCTTTTCCCTCGGCTATTAATTATATTTTTTACATCCTGTTATTATTTTGTAGTCCTTACAATAGAGTCAGACGCTGTCAGCAGTACTCCCTTGTTGCCTACAAGCAGAACGTAACTGCTATTTTTGATATTGTCTTGACGTGACGTTGACAAATAGTTACAGAATAAGAGGGAAGATATATATATATATATATATATATATATATATATATTTTTTTTTTTTTTTTTTTGGAAAAATTAAAAGTTATTTTATTTTAAATAAAAAGTTATTTTATTGAAATAAAAAGTATTTTTATTTAAAATAAAAAGGATTTTTATTTATAATAAAAAGTATTTTTATTTAAAATAAAAAGTATTTTTATTTAAAATAAAAATATTGGGAATATTAATTGTCAGGGTTGGGGAATTTCGTACTAACCAAAAATGTAATAACTTAATAATATGAATGTGATAACTTCTCATATTCAATTTTCGTTAAAATATTGGTTAAATAGTTGATATTCCTACTAACAAGCACCACTTGCAAAAAAGTGGGAAAAATTGAACAAAGAACGCTGATGAGATGGCGTAGCGGCCTCGAAATCGGTACTGATCCGTTCTGCTGGTTTAATGACTATGAAAAATATTCTAAATATTCCACTCTCAAAAAAATTAATAAATACAATGCAATCACGTTCATTTATTAAAAATAAAAATAAATAAAAAATAATTTGCAGTTTCGCAGATTTGAACCTATAGCCTGTTGGGAAATTAACATCCTGTAATACAATTTACATAAACAAAGGGTTCACTATTAAAATAGAAATTCATACATTAACTTAAAAAGTATTTTTATTTAAAATAAAAAGTATTTTTATTTAAAATAAAAGTATTTTTATTTAAAATAAAAAGTATTTTTATTTAAAATAAAAAGTATTTTTATTTAAAATAAAAAGTATTTTTATTTTTTATTTAGTATAAAAGAATTCAAACCTAAAAAGTTTGGCTGATGGAACAAAAAAATTCAGAAAAATGGGACATGAAGAAAATAATCAAACGGTAACACGGGCGTTAAAAATAAAAAAATGTATTAACATCAGGTTGATACAGTTCTCGTATGCAATTTCCTAATAAAATTTGTTTAAATAAGAACTGTTATCATATTCAACTAAGCCACCTAATAAGTGGTGACAAACACAATACACATGAGCACTGATGATGAAAGCGTTGCGGCTATCGAAAACAGCTGTTCTGCTCGGCTGTGTAAGTTGATTAACTAAAAAAACTGATGTTGACTTTCCTTTGTGCCTTGGAATATTTATCATGTCCTTCTGAATTTAAAACAAACAAATTTCGAACAATTAGCCTATAAATCTTAATTCAATTTAAAAAGTTAGTTTTTGAGCAGATCTCATATATTGTGAACTTGTCCATCTGCATATTACAAAAGCAATTGCTGAGTCAAAAGTTCTTTGTTTACGCTGGAATAATATGTTTTCAATATGAAACAAATTGCTTACAAAAAAAAATGGCTACGAAATTTAAAATACTTTAACAAAAATTCTTTATCAAAAATTTTAACAAACAAAATAATACTTATCGCAACATCTAGTCGTGATAGAATAAACTAACTGGCGGGAATAAATTCGAGGTAGTGACGAACGAATAAAATCTGTTAAAGAAGGGTTCAGTTCCATAGTATCTAGTGTATAAACAAAAAAGTCTCCGAAACCTTGAAGCAAAGTTAATAATACGTAGATTTTTTTTTAAACAAAAATCATAAGTGCTTCATATAACGGATGATTTTTTTAGCAACTTTCATTTTGGCAACACTGTTTTTGGCAGCTCAGCTGTTTTGAACATGTTACTGTCAGACATGTTCAGTTTGGTCTTTAATTTAACAATGAAACGACTTACAAACGAACAATGATTGCAGATTGATGAATTTTATTATCAATATTCATGCTCCTTTAGGGCAGTGATTCGTGCACTTCTAGTGTAGGGTTGCCATCCGTCCTCTTTTCCCCGGACACCGTCCTCTTTTTTAGATCGTCGGGGTCCGTCCTCCTACTTTTTTAACAAGTGTCTGGGGTTGTCCTACTTTTTGCTGCTTTTACATTTTCAAAATATCAAAACTTGTACCTTTTCGTTCATAAGTAGCCAAGCTAAATTTTTAAAAACAAAACACACAAAATAATTTACAAATAACATAGATTTCGTACGAATCAATCTACATTCGAAATTGCGAAACAGCTAGTAAAAATCACTATTTTGAACAAAAAAGGGCTGTATGTGATGCTTTAGGGACTGCGTTGGCATCACTGTATGAATTGTCAAGCACTTTATGAATATTTGAAAAAATGTGATAGACATGTTTTGAAATGAATATAAATTTTTTAAATAAAAATAAGTAATTTTGTATATTTTATTGAGTTTTTTAATTTTTATATTTGAATTTTAGGCAAAAAAAGCAGTCCTCTTTTTTGAGCCAAATGACCTCCTTTTCTAAAATTGGAAATGGCAACCATATTCTAGTGTTCAGCCAGAGAACTCATTTCTAGTTCAGTGGCTACCTGAATAGGCAAAATTACTGTATGGGGTGTGAAGAGTAGCCAAAATCATTGCACGAACTGCCAGAAATGCATCTCGAAAAATTCACAGTGGCATAACTTTTCAAAAACGATGTAGGCAGGAATTTTAGTGTGAGTGGCTAGTCCCACCGTGCGATGACTACAAGTTTTTAAATTTATTTTATTTTGTATTTCTTGCCCAAAGCAGAACGGGCAGCATGAAATACAGCACCCGAAACAATGGCTTAGTTAAGATGCAATTTATATCACGTTTGGGACCGGTCAATTGGTGGTCAAGATCTTGAGATTTAACGTTTTAGGCTGTCCTTTATGGGTCTTTATTAAGGCTTATGTTTATAGAGACAAGCACGCAGGGGTTGACTCACTGGCAGCCAATATTGAAATGTTTATTCGTGAGATACCGGTCAATATTTTGGAGATAGTATGTCAAAATTGTATCCAGCGTATGAACCATTTGAGGCTTAGCCGCGCTCAGCAGTTATAAGAATTGGTATTTAAACATTGAATTATATAGATATTTTTAACGACCCAAAATTTTATTGTTTTTTTTTATCAAATCCGTAAGCTCTTTAAAAAATCACCCATTATTAGTGTTATCTAAAGAGAGCTAAAATTACTATCGAAATAATGATAAGAATATCTCCACAACAGAAATGATTTAATTTTTGTATTTCACCAAATTTCGCATTGAAATATTGAGGCTGACGTTGACTTTGACGTGCTGGTCTAAAGACTCTTAAACATTTTTCTTAAGCAAATACAACAAAACATGTATGCCTGTAGTATACAGATGGATGTACATAAATATCTGTATGTATGCATACAGATAAATATGTTCGCTGTGGAACATTTTAATAACTTCAAAACTGTTAAAAACTAAAACACACTTTAAGTACAAAATGAGCTTCTGAGCTGGTTTGTTTCTTTAAACGTTCGCAAAAGAGTCAGTTAATAAAATTAACTGCAAAATGGTCGTGACGTATGATATACAATTTGAAAACAATCCAGAAGCGGCGTACTATGCCGGACAAGTGATAACGGGTAAAGTGACCATAACAGCTGATAGAGTGAAACAAGTTAAAGGTAAACAAATGATTCAAGCAAAGAAAAAGCAATGAACAAAAAATAAAACACAAACTATGAGTCACAGCAAATAATGCAGTTAATCTGTTTAACAGATATTATGACACTTGAATTATGACGCCTCAGTCAATTAATTTTATTTACAAAATTACAGCCATTAACTTGAAAATAAATGGCTCAGCGGCAACCAAGTGGTCACAGACACGTTCCGGAAATAAAAGCCGCCATTTATATTGCGGCCAAGTAGACTATATGAGTACAGTGACTTGTTTGTTAGCACCAAAAGCGACTGGTAAGAGTTACACAGGTTTCTCTCCTAATGAAATTAATTTGCGTATTCTATCCTTTTTAGATCAAGCAGTCGTTATCGAACCCGGTATTCATACATTCAGTTTTGCCTGTCATATACCGCTTAACTGCCCATCATCATTTGAGGGTGCCCATGGCAGTATACGTTATATTGTACAAGTTTCATTGGAACGTCCCTGGAAATATGATCAGACATACACGAAGGCCTTTACGGTTTTGTCAATTGTCAACTTGAATTATCACAGTCCTGTATTAAAGGTAAGAAAAATTACAATTTTTATTTTATCTTGAAAATACAATGGCATGAAAATTTATACACCGAAATAGTGTAATTGAAAATATTTGTTAAGCAGAATGTTTTCCTTCGCAGTAGTGTGGGTCTTTGCAAAAAATAGTACTTTCAGAAATCAAATTTACCGTGAGATGAGAGAAATTCAGTCGCAATTGGAGCAAATGCCATTGCAAAAATATATATCACAATTAAGGGCTAGAAGTTATTATATTCTGATGTTTTTAAGTTTAACGTCTCTTTATTTTAATTTTATTTTTAATTTCAATATTTCGTCACTCCTTTGTGTGACTTCTTCAGGAAATTAATTATTTTATTAAAAATTAATTATGTTATTAAAAAATAAACAAGAAGTCACACAAAGGAGTGACGAAATATTGATATTAAAAATTAAATTAAAATAAAGAGACCTTAAGCTTAAATATATCAGAATATAACAATAATTAAAAAGAGGCCAAGAAACCAGAAGGATTTAGGTTAGGTTAGATTAGGTTGAAGAAGAGGGGCATAAGCATCCCAATCCGTCATGGATTACACTTAGGCCTCATAGGCCTGTTGTGCGCTCTATAATAAGGAGTTCCCATTCCACTGTAGGGAGCCTCCACCGATACCATGGAAACCACTGAGTTTGATTACGCTAAGAACCTAGTTTCTTCAATGTACTTCCTTAAGTCTTTCCAATTAGAGCGCCTAAGG
This sequence comes from Linnaemya tessellans, assembly GCA_951800035.1. Taxonomy (NCBI): domain Eukaryota; kingdom Metazoa; phylum Arthropoda; class Insecta; order Diptera; family Tachinidae; genus Linnaemya; species Linnaemya tessellans. Next base: position 20,864,872 of record OX637532.1, on the reverse strand, counting down.
AATTCCATCCCCTGTATAATCTCCTGATTAAATGTTTGTCTTCTAATTTGACTAAAAGCTGGACAGTTGCACAAGTAGTGCTCCAGTGTCTCGTCCTCTTCCTGGCAGGCCCTGCATGTTATATCGCCAACGATACCCATTCGTGCCAGGTGAGTCCTTAACTCTCTATGTCCTGTTATTAAATAAACCAACCTCCGTAGTGTTGGCCTGCTCAATGTTAGGACCTCCTTTGTCCTACTACCATCTGGGTCCCCCCATAGAATTCTAGTCACCCTACCTATGGTAGAGTGCTGCCAATCTCTTGCATGCAATTCTATAGCCCATCGCTTTAGTTCGTTCTTAAAAACCTGAAATGGCTTCGGACTATCTAGTGTGATGTTCGCCATTAATGCTCCCATCTTTGCTAGCCGATCTGCCTCAACATTTCCAGGTATCCCCTGATGTCCTGGAATCCATATTATCTCTATGCCCCCACATTGCGTGTATGAGTTAATCTCATCCTTGCACTGTAGTACACACCGATATTGAACCACATGATTCCTCAGGGCTTCGATGGCCTTCCTACTATCCGTGAATATACGAATCGGTAGTCTGTTATCGATTTCTTTCAACCATTTTATCCCTTCCGTAATAGCCACGATCTCACTCTGAAATACCGTGCTATGATCCGGCAGGTGGAAGTATTTGCTAAAGTTACGACCCATGTCACAGAAACCTCCACCCGATCGGGGGTTCATTGTATCTGCATCCTCCCACTCCATACCTTCCGATATTATGGTGGTGCAGTGTGATTGTACATATCTAATAGGGATTCTATCGCACGTGACCGTGCGAGCGTTGTTCCCGGGTAAGACGTGTACTATACTCTTGTGTTTGGTTGTGTGTTCCCTTGTCAGCCACTCACCCATTACCATCAATCTCGTAGCAGCCAGAGCTGCTTCGTATTTAACCTGTATATCAATAGGCAGTATTGATAGAATATTTTCCATCGCCTTAGTTGATGTGGTTCTCATCGCGCCACAGATGCCGATACAGCACTGTCTTTGTATCCTTTGAAGATGTTTGATATTCACCTTCCTCTCCAAGGACGTCCACCATACTAACGAGGCGTACGTCACAATTGGTCTTACCACACTCGTATAGAGCCAGTGTGCCATCCAGAAGGATTTAAGGTCTAGAAGTTACTTGGACGTTTATAGGCATCCAATTTTTTTCTTATTTTCTATTTGTCCTATAAACACTATATCTTTTCTTCCATTATTCTGGTATAATGTATGACAAGAGTCCATAGAGCCCATCCTTTCGTGTTAAGAAGAAACACGAAACCCCGTAAGATAATGTAGGAAATATAACAAGACTGTTAATAGACAATGACGGCCGTGTGGCGGCCACCGAAAATAGTGCTGTACTGATCACCTGTTTAGAATATATATTTGAAATGTTGTTAATATTTTTAAGCTTTTTGGTATATTGCTCACATATAATTATTTTTAAATATGGGGTTAACGAAATTAGTTTTGGGTTCTTAAGCAAGTTTGGAAATAAATTCAAAATCATTTGTACTGTAATTAAAGCTAAAATCTTTGGAAACAACAATGTTGCCATAATATTTGAATTCCATGTTAAAAAAGTAAAATATTCCTTTAAAAAACGTGTGGAGAAGAAATACGCAAAATAAAGCAGGTCTAACGTAGCTACCGACGATATGCCTAATGATCTATCATATAAAAAAAATATATATGGAAAATGGTTGACCCTAAAGGTCATCTCTTCAACTTGGATTTACGATGCGGAGCTAAAAAAAATTACTTTCGAATTTTTTCATTAACAATATCTCACGAAAGAATTAATCTTTTTTAAAATGGTTAGTGGCGATCGACATGATTTTTGAATATCAAGAGTTGATAAGTTTTCAAAATTGGTTGATAAAGTTCTTTGAAAGTTATTATATAAAACTGTTTTCGAAAGAAGTTTCTTAGTTTTTTTTTAAGATTTTCTTGAAATATACCCTTACGTATGGGTTATAATTTACAATAAATCTAAATTTGATAGAATTCTTTGAAACACCAATAGGTTAGTTCGAACAGTAATCCGTCGGATATATAATTTCGGAGTTTAGTAAATAAATCGCTTTTTTCGAGATTTTCATTCACGATGTTTCATGAACACAGTAACTGATTTTGACACGGTTAAAAGCGATCAGTGAGATTTTTGAATCGAGTTTTTTAAAAGTTATTTTAAAAAACCCCACAAGACAGAAATATTTTTCTTTTTTTAATATATTTCAAAATTCAGCTGTCCGAATCGGTTTGAATCCACAGAAAATTTAAGTTTGAAAGTAGTTCTATTTTTGTTCGAGCACTTCAACCGTTCAAAGGTTATAAGCGGGTCACTTACTTACACGCCCAAACACAGGCACAAACACATATGTGCATACTTATACACACACACATGTGTATGTGCATACCTAGTCATACAATCTAAGTAGTAGTCAGTAAACCTTCCTAGTAGCTTAAAACGTCGAGATGTGGTGAAAAAAAATTATGAAATGGCGTAGCAGCCTTCATATCAGTACTAATCCGTTCTGCTACGCTATTCAATATTTTCATGAAATTTAATATGATTTTAATATGTAAAGCGTGTTTTTTTTAGAGTGTCACAACCCCAAAATAATTCATCTATTCGTCAAACTCATCGTGCTGTTCTTCCATTTTATGGCGTACATCAACGTCCTTCAGAGCGGCTAATACGAAGAACAATAGATCGTTTTCGGATCACATTTACTGTTACTGATCATGAGCATCCCGTGACACGACGAACTGTGCGCACTGAAGAAGCTGTACCGGAAAGCATTGAAGATGATCCTAATCAATTAATTAGTTGCCGTTCTCAGCAACTGGCGTTGTGTCCTTCCACTTTATGGACGTTTTTTTTTAGTTGTTGGAAATTGGTATTCCAGATTGCGCCTCCTACAGGGCGGCCGTACTGGCTACATGTCCGAAATCATATTTAAACATTAATTTCATAAAATTTTCTTTCCAATAAACCCAGTTACATTTAAATTAAAAATATATTTCATTGTTTCATTATGATTTAAACTTGTGACACTCTATAAAAAACACCCTTTATATTATTAAAAATTTCTTATAAACATTTTTCTTAAAATACAGTCCAAATACATTTTTTTTATAAATATGGGAAAGTTAACTAAAACTGGAATTTACTACAAATGCTTAAATAAAAACTAATTTGCAGATTGGAGTGGATTTGAACTTGAGTCTAAATAATAGTTCTTGGTTCAATAATTAAAATGCTATGTTATGATGTATTCGATTATAATGAAAAATGTTTTACAAAATTATGTTTCCTTTATATTTTATTTTCATAAATCCCATGCAGCTAAAAAACATTCTTTATATATCACATATCGTTCAATAGTATTTTTTTTTTACAACTAAAATTAACCACTTGAAAATTCTTAAATTTATTAACTTGAGTTCTACCGATATCAATAGCATGCAAAATACCCAAAAAAAAAGTAATAATAAAGAGAACCACATTAACGCCAAACTGATAATATTTTTTGTTAACAAATTTTTAAGTGCGATACTCTTTCTATTTGTTTTGAAATCTATTAGTTGCTACAACAGAAATCAATTCAGTCTAAAAAAGGTGATTCAGCGGATAAGAATAAAAAGCTTTTGCAAAACAGTCAATAACTCAATATATCAAAACGAAAACAGTAAAAAAAAATTATAACCGTCACAATGGGTTTAGAATGTCTAATAGAATTTGAACGTGACAACTACTGGGCAGGACAAACTTTGAACGGCAAAGTGACCTTAACAGCTGATAATATTGAACAAGTACAAGGCAAGATTTTCAATAAATCATTAAACAATGAAGTCAAATTTATTGAATCTAACAAACATTTCGTTAAACTCAACAAGAAAAAAGAAAATAAGAATGATTCATTTGCAATATTTTGCAGCTGTAAGTTTAAAGATAAAAGGCTGTGCGAATACCAGTTGGACGGAAGACACTGGAATGGACGATGACAAGTCCACAACCACGTATTCGGCTCATGTGGATTATATCACATCAAAAACTTATTTATTTGATTATGCCAAAGATTGTAAGTGCATTTTTTTAACTTTTTCCTTGGTTTCTTTTTACACCTGGGAAATTGGCAAGTTACACAAGGCTACAAGGTTCTCCTACAAATCTCTTTTAGCATTTAATTACCTCAACGGCATCTTTTAAAAAGTCCAAAATACTACCTAGAAGTGTGCCATCGAATAACTATTACTAATCGCTTATTAGTTTCCTTAGTGGGAAAAACCACTTAAAGCCTAAATAATTTTTTTTTTATATGATAACATTTTAGCTAAAAATATTAATGAGCCCATGGTCGTCATACAACCCGGTATTCACTGTTTTCCTTTCTCATGCCATATACCACACGAAAGTCTTTCCTCAATTGAGGGTATCCATGGCTACATACGCTATTGGGTTCAAGTGACTATCAAACGTTCATGGAAATTCGATAAAATTTATAAAAAATGTTTTACTTTAAGTCATATAATGGACTTGAATCATAATGGACTCTTAAGGGTAGGCTAATAAATTACGCACAATAATTTAAAAATTTCTTTTAAGTTAAAATTAATTTCTAATTACAAAAAAAAAAATCCTTACAGTTGCCTGCTAAAACCGATGTCACTAAAACGTTTTGTTGTGGTCCTTTGAAAACGGATCCGTTGACCATACACGTGCAGCTGCCACAAACTGGCTATGTGCCCGGTCAATTGATACCCGTCAATATATTGATTACAAACGACACTTTAGCTCCCATAAATGAAATCACTGTACGTTTGGTAATGCAGATCTATTATTTTAGTACAACACCGAAAAATAGTAACAGAGAAACGAAAACAATTTCCAAACTTAAAGGTGATCCTGTGCTAAGAAGTTGTAGAAAGAATTTTAACTATTTGCTGCCAATACCAGCTACACCGCCTACTTGTACCACCCTCTGCAGCATAATACATATTACCTATTGTGTAGAAGTAGAGGCTAAAGTACGGAGCATACTGTATCCCAATCAATGTATTCAAACGCCTGTGACAATCGGCAATGTACCCTTGCAAATGGATGACATGATAGTGCAACAGCAGCCGATGCCAACGCAATTTAATTTAGAAAATGGAATAGAAAATCCCATCAAGAATTTGAATGGGCAAATCAATAGTAATCCTTCTACTAGCAACGAGAATATAGAACCCTGGTCTGCTATGGAAAATATATGTGAGTAAATGTTTTAAATTAAAATGATATTTTCATAATAATAACACTAATAATAATGATTCCCAAGATTTCATAATGACGTACACTTCTTATAATGACTTGCACTTTTGATAAAGACTTGCACTTTTTATGATTGTTTGCACTTTTCACAATGACTTGCACTTTTTGCGATGACTTGCACTTTTTATAATGACTTGCACATTTTATGATGACTTGAACTTTTTATAATGACCTGCACTATTTATGATGACTTGCACTTTTTATAATGAGTTGCACATTTTGTAATGACTTGCACATTTTATGATGACTTGCACTTTCCATAATAACTTGCACTTTTTATGATGACTTGCACTTTTTATACTGCCCAGCACTTTTTATAATGACTTACATTTTTTATAATGCCTTGCAATTTTTATGATGACTAGCACTTTTTATGATGACTTGCACTTTTTATAATGACTTGCACATTTATAATACCTTGCAATTTTTATGATGACTAGCACTTTTTATGATGACTTGCAATTTTCACAATGACTTGCACTTTTTGCGATGACTTGCACTATATATGTTGACTTGCACTTTTTATGATGACTTGCACTTTTTATAATGACTTGCACATTTTATGATGACTTGCACTTTTTATACTGCCTAGCACTTTTTATAATGACATATTTTTTATAATGCCTTGCAATTTTTATGATGACTAGCACTTTTTATGATGACTTGCACTTTTTATAATGACCTGCGCTTTTTATGATGACTTGCACTTTTTATAATGAGTTGCACATTTTATGATGACTTGCACTTTTCATAATGACTTGCACATTTTATGATGACTTGCACTTTTTATACTGCCCAGCAATGACTTACATTTTTTATAATGCCTTGCAATTTTTATGATGACTAGCACTTTTTATGATGACTTGCACTTTTTATAATGACCTGCACTATTTATGATGACTTGCACTTTTTATAATGAGTTGCACATTTTGTAATGACTTGCACATTTTATGATGACTTGCACTTTCCATAATAACATGCACTTTTTATGATGACTTGCACTTTTTATACTGCCCAGCAATGACTTACATTTTTTATAATGCCTTGCAATTTTCATGATGAATTGCACATTTTATGATGACTTGCACTTTTCATAATGACTTGCACTTTTTATAATGACTTGCACTTTTGATAATGACTTGCATATTTTATAATGACTTCCACTTTTTACAATGACTTGCACTTTTTATAACGCCTTGCACTTTCTATAATGACTTGCACTTTTAAAATGACTTGCACTTTCCATAATGACTTGCACTTTTCATAATGACTTGAATTTTTTATGCTAACTTGCACTTTTTATGATGACTTGTATTTTTATACTGCCTTGCACTTTTTATGCTGACTTGCACTTTTTATGATGACTTGCATATTTTATACTGAATTGATGATTCATACTTTTCATTCCGAATTGCACTTTTTATGATGACTTGCACTTTTTATAATGACTTACACTTTTTATGATGAATTAAACTCTTTATGATGACTTCCACTTTTTATGATGACTTGCACTTTTTATAATGACTTGCACTTTTTATGATGACTCGCACTTTTTATAATGAAAGCTGAGAGACAGAAAGACATGATAAATATTCCAAGGCATAAGGGAAAGTCAACATCAGTTTATTCAATATTACACAGTAGAGTAGAAGAGCTGCTTTCGAAAGAAGCCACATTTTCATCATCAGTACTCATGCGTATTTTTGTTTTCCACCCCATATCAGGTGGCTTAGTTTTTATTTACACAAAATTTTATTGGGAACTGTTTCAAAACGATGGTAACACACTTTTATATAATACCATGTTGCTGTTTATTATTTTCTTCATGTCTCATTTTTCGGAATTTTTTGTTCCATTATTATAATAATTTTGGTTTATAGTGATAATAATTGTTTTGGTCATTATTTTTATTACAATAATTATTATTTTTTTTTGTTTTTATTAGCTCCTCCTGTATACATGATCGCCACTCATATGCCTGAGGGTAAACTTTTCGAGGATACTCAGCACGAGTATGGTGAAAAGTGTTTTACACCTAAATATCCTGTTTTTGATATACCAAGTCCTACTGCCCCACAGCAGAGCAATGGCGATGAAATAGATGGTCATCGTGCAATATCTATGGTAATGGATCCGGACAAAACAACTTGGCTTTAAAGATACTTAAAATATTGATGCCGATTTCAAAATTGTTTGATTTTTTATAGACTAGACTATACAAATTTGTAGGCTATAGACTATTTTCAAAATCCCAAGCCGGTGTCTATTGTTTATCTTCAAATGTACAATGTTTTCTTTTAAATAAATATAAAAGTTTTTATATGTTTATAAAGAAATTTTCCTATCGAAAATCAAACCGTGTAGTTTAATGTTAACCTTCATATCAGCTAGACATGGAATGTGTAAGTAATTTTAAAATTAGTACATGACAACAGCTGTAGGTCACTTGAATAAACAATTAACTTTATTAATTGCAGCTTTGCTTGTTTTTTTTTATTAGAGTAATATTGATGACAATAGACCTCTTCAAATAATAGATTGACTTCAAAGACTTCATTTCTCTTGCTTTTTTTCATAGTGTTACAATAAACGTTTCATTGTCAGTGCTTTGCTCCAGTTGTTTTTATCAAACTATTTTCATATACTATATGTGTTTGTTTAAAACCAGCAATGGAAATTTTAATTGTTCATATAGATGTATTCAATTAAGGAAAAAAGTTGTGATATACAAAAATTATTTTATTTCTTACTGACCTTTCAATATTATTTCAGTAATAATTGTTAAAGCTTGAGGTCCTTTTATATAAAATTTTTTTTTATATATTTATTCATTTTTTCTCAATATTTTGCCACTTCTATACAATATAGCTTGTCTTTTTATTGTTTTTTTTTTTATAAAAAGATTTGATTCTGAAAAAGCCACCCATAGTAGTGGCGAAATATTGAAAAAGTATAAATATTTTAACACAAAATTTTTAGTTTTATACGTTCTGATTCTTTTCCTAAATTTATAAAAAAGTTCAAAATTGATTATTGAGGGGTTTTAGCTAGTTCCTATGCGCATTTCACTGGGGTTAATGCAGATCATCAGGGAACCTTTAGCCAACGTAAAAAATTAAAAATTTTGTGTTATACAACAGACTCCCAAATTTATAAAATAAACTTATAAATATTTTAATTTAAATGAAATTTATTTGTTGATGGTTAAGCAATTGTTTATATGCATTTCATTGGTGCTTGACCAAATCATCAGTAGATTAATAGTAGTAGATTTGGTAAAGCACAAATAAATTTAATTTAAAATAGAATTATGACAATATGTCACATAGAAGATTTCATAATAAATATTTTAATATTTTTTGTACAAAAATCTTAAAAAATTATTATTAATATATAAGTAATTTATTATAAAATATATTAAAAATTTCTACATATCTTTTTATTTTGTATGTAGTAATAATTTTAACGAACATTTTATATTGCTATATTAAATTTGAATTAAGATTCTATAGGCTAATTGTTCGAAATTTTAATTTAAATCTCAGAAAGACATGATAAATATTCCATTTCAATATTATTTATATAGAAAGCTTAAAGCATTATTATGAAAATATAATTAATTTTTACATAAATTTTTTATTTTATATTTTTAAATTTTTTGTATGTAAAAGACTTTAAGAGTGATTTTTAATATGAAATTAATTTATTGTAAATTATATTAAAAAGTTGTATCTATTTATTTTTAATTTAATTTTATAGATATTTTTTTATAATTTTTTTTTTTGAGATATGGAGCTTGGAACATATTAAAACACGTCGCCCACAAAAGCCTGCCCCAAAATCTAAGAGTAGTTAATTTACCATCTCTGCAGCTTATTTAAAAAAAAATTACAAAATAGCTTCTTAAGGGGCTAGTAATTGGCTGCACAATGGGCACTATTATCTTGATTTATTTTCAACATATGGAAGATAGCCTATTACAAATTAGCCCGCTTGCCGTTTAAAGCTCTACACGGCGCTATTTTTGGAAGGACATTAAAAAACTTTACGAAATATGGGCTTAACAAGATTATGCCACGGTCCACGCAATACGGCTGATTTTGGCTTAGGTTAAGTTGGCATGGTACTAGTGCAAGAAAAAAAGATGAAAGAATTTCAGCCCACTTGGAACCGTAAATATGACGTTGAGGTAGAAAAAAGTAACACCCATACCTAAATACGGGCGGAAAGCGGAACGTTTTTTTCCGCTGAGCGTTAACGCTGAAATGCCATACCTAAACAAAAGCGGCAGCGTTATGTAAAAAAACAATAAAAACAGGGTTATCAAACAAACAAATTAAACAACCCTGATTATTTTAACAGCTGGACGGACGACATTTGTGATTTTGTTATTGAAATTTTGTACAAATTACAAACGTGCATACATATTTATGTATATAATAATATTGTAAATATTTTTTTTACCACCATTTTCTAATACGAATTGCACAAATTTTTTCTTTTATTATATATTTCACTTTTGTAAATCTTTGCTCTTTTTCTCTGGTTACAATTCTCTTCTTTTGCAACCAACTTCATTAGAAAACGCTCTGTCAAAATCGGATTTTCCAATAGCAAAGCGTTGCCGCCGCGTTATTTCGGTATGCTCCATACAAAATGTATGGACATGAGAACTTTTGACAGTTAAAAAACGCTTGCCGCCCGTATTTAGGTATGGCAGTAAGAAAACCAGAGAGAGAGAGAGATAGGGAGAGAAAGAGAGATAGGGAGTGTAAAAAAAAGATACGAACCGGTCGAAAAACTGAAGAGAGTTCAAATTGATAGAGAGAATGCGTTATGCATGGTCACGCCTTAGGGTAGTCAGCAGCTGATAAAAGAACTCAGATCCTATAGGTTCATTTCCGATAGCTGTGATGTGTTTCTGAAGGATTTTCCTCCAAACGACTACAGACGACGAGGCAGAGGAGATGCTCATATTGCAATAATTATTGTGAGGGAGGCACATGAACCCCATGAGGGCATTCTCCAGTCAAATAATAAAATTTTTCTATCAAAATGAGTGTTCCGTTCGGGCAATGAGCCTAGCGATTTTTTATCAAAACATCATTTTCAGTGATGAGGCCCATTTCTGGTTGAATGGCTACGTGTTTGAACAAATAAATTTCATGAATTTCAAACCACATGAGGTTGAAGAGCGTTCAATTCCATAAGGAAAAGGCCATTGCTGTTTAAGTATTCTAGTCTGGCGGCCTTATGAATATATTATTCTGTGAAAAAGACGTTGGCCTGTCCATCAATGTCAACGGTAAGCGCTATTACCAACCTCTTTTATCATGAATTGGCTGATGTCGACATCAACGCCATGAGGTTTCAAGAGGACGCGCCACTACATGCCACACATGTCCAGAGATAATGGATATTCTGCATGAGCGAATAGTGGAAAAGAAGTCACTGTGAACTGATCATCAAGATCGAGCGGTCTGACTCTGTTAGACTTTTTCTTGTGAAACCTCATGAGGTAACAGTTATATGGGAATAAGACAAAAACCTCAGCGGTCCCCAAGGCCAATATAAACCAGGCCATCGGTCAAAATCAGCCTGATTTATGCGCCATAGCTATGGAAAATAGGATATTTCAGATCCGATTCACTTAGACAAGTCGTGGAGGACTTTTGAACGTTATTACTTTTCACACCAAATGTCATTAAAATATCTTTCCAAGGAATACAAAATTTCAATCACATTTAAGACACTTATTTTATATAATTTTAAAGTTAAGAGGCACTTAATAATAGTCCCTTTATTAGACTCTAGGTAAAGCTATAGTACCCTCAAAACTAAATCGCTTTCGCCTATTAGTATTTTTCATTCTTTTATTTCCCAAAATGGCCCACTGTGCATTATTGTTTTCGCTAAACACACTAAATAAAAATTCTTTTGATTTTACTGATAAACAAAATGTGCTGCTCAAATTAATATTTGCTTTTTGTTTTTTTCATTAAGCATAATTTAATATATTTTTTTCTTTTGTTTTGTGATAAAAGTTTTTTTTTCGAGTACTGACTTCTTGCTATTTCACGTTAAATGAGCGAGTTGAGGTAGCTGCTTAATTGATTCCATCAAAATGAAATTTGTTAACTCGTTCAGTATTTATTCCTTGCTAGTACTGAAACAATGGTCGTGACGTGCGATATAGAGTTTGATGAAAATAAAACGGGCTGCTATTTCGCCGGTCAATTAATTAGTGGTACAATTGTACTCAAGTGTGATAAAGCAAAGGATGTTAAAGGTATCAACGGCAGAGTTATGCTTATTTAAATTAGATTTATGCAATAAATAGTGGTGTTTCTAAATTGATATATTTTATTTTATTAAACGTTACATATATTTGTTTTTTTTTTATATAATAAATTCAAGCGTTATCATGCAAGAAATAGTAAACAAATAGACTTTAATCATGTGTTTAGCCAGAATGGCGTAATTAGTTAAATATTTATGGAAATTTTAGTATAAATACCAAATATTTCTGGGCTATAATTCTTGCAGCAGCTAACAAAGAAATTCATATAAAAATATAATTTCAAACGAAAAAAAAGATAAAAAAGCAAGACTGGTGGATAAGATTAAGTGTTTTAAAGAATCTTGCGAAATAAATTAGTCGTTCGTATTGGTTTTACTTTTCGAAAACAGATTAGGAAGCTGACTCATGTTTTATATAATTTGCATATATTATCAATATATTTATTTAATCAATTTCAAACAATTTTCCTTAATTCCATTTGAACTCATACACAAGGGGTCTGTTCAAAAATTAAGGTGAATTTTCAAATTTCGCGGGCTACGTAAATTCAATTAGCATTTTTTTTTTTTTCATCTCAAACACACGAATTTATTCATAGTCTCAGCAATTTATTCTGTTTTGTTTTTTTTTTTTGGTTGCAATAAAATTTGTTGCGTTTACGGCGAAAAATATTTATAAAAAAATGTGCATCAAATTGTGTGCAAAATATGGAACCAAGTGCTCAATAACACTTGAACTGTCACTTTGTTTTTACAACCTCCAAAAAAGAATTGAAGTGCATATTCACTTTGTCATTCCGTTTGTAACGCAGCGAAATATCCATCTGAGACAACATAAAGTATATATATTCTTGATCAGTGATGAAATCTAAGACGATCTGAGCATGTCCGTTCGTCCGTCCGTCTGTGGAAATCACGATTTAGTCCAAGCGAAAAGAGCCAGACTCTTGAAATTTGGCATAAATATATCTTGAAGGATAGCACAGGCTAAGTTCGGAGACAGGCTAAATCGGGTGAGAGGGGAAAAAGTTGCCCTAAGAAGAACTAAACCAACTTCTAAAAAACAACATAATTTTCAAAGTTTTTTGTAATTTTGTTAAGCAAATGATATATTTGTATGTCAAAGCAGTTCCAACGGGTTAAACTTGGAGCCATGAATTCAAAAAAAAAATTTTGGACCCCGCCCTCATTAGTGGGCGTTATTATATGCAAAAATAGTGTAAAAATTTAACAAATTGTTTTACTTAAGCTCTAATGACGCAGCTGAGACGTAACCTGGTACTCCTCTGCCCTATCTCCTCCTCCCCCTTTGCCCCCAAATGACCCTATAAAAAAAATTAAATAAATTTTACATTTCATTATACCGAACATTTATTTTTTAAGTTTTATGGCAAAGGTGAAATGTCTTCCCCACGGCCCTTGCCAGAGAGACCCCGACAAAATACAGTTTTGATACCTTCCAAAATGAATTGGACCCCATAAGTATATATGTATATATATATATATATATATATATATATATATATATATATATATATATATATTTTTGATCAGTGATCATACGTCCGTCTGTGGAAAACATGGTATAGTCTATTTTTGGACCCGCCCCCTTTAGTGGGCGTTGACGTACGACATTGTATGCAAAAATTGTGTACATATTGAACAATTTTTATTCGTTAAGGCTATAAGAAACTGAAATGTTCTCTGCGGTGAAACGTCTCCCCCACGGCCCTTCCCGGAATGACCCTGACAAAATAGAGTGACAAAATAGAGATTTAAAATTGGATACAGAGATGTCGTAAAGGAACTCTGTCCCACCAAGTTAAACATTTTAAAATTACTTTGGAGGGTATTTAAAATTCGACCCGGTCGAATATAACGTTTTTACTTGTTTTTTTATGCAATAAATTTTATTGCGGTTACAGCGAAAAATATTTATCAAAAATGTGCATCAAATTGTGTGCAGAAAATGGGAGCAAGTAGTCAATAACATTTTACATTGTTTTTTTCACACTTATTTTAAAATAATTTAAATTATTTCGTATAATTTTTATTTAGTATTTCGTTAACAGCTTGTTAACATCTCCAGGAAATAAAAAAAATCTTTTTAATAAACTCAATAAAAATAAATCAATATTAAATTATATTTCAAAATTTATTTTCAACTTTTAGCCATTCAACTACAAATTTCGGGCTACGCTCAAGTATCATGGAGTGAGAAAACTCTTAACAATCGTCGTAATTATGAAAGTCGCGAGGATTACTTGTGCTCAACCACTTTCCTAATGGGTTCGGATAACAGTAAGAATTGCCAACGAATTGAAATTTCTTAATCACACAATATTTCATAACAAATAAATTATCAAAGGCTCCAGAATTGCACTGGCTGTTGGAATTCAAACGTATACATTCGCTTGTCAATTGCCCCAAAATTGTCCCTCATCGTTTGAGGGAAAACATGGACATATCCGTTACACGGCAAAGGTAACATTAATCAGACCCTGGAAATATGATCAGACTTACATGAAGGCATTCACAGTCCTGCGATTGACAGATTTAAATTTTGAATCACCACAGATAAGGGTAAGAAAGCAATTATAGCTGCAATGATCAATATGACCATTCATGCATAAATTTTTTATTTAAAAGTTGCTGTTACTTGTCAAATTATTTTTAAAAAAATTTAAAATAATGTTTGAGGGTTTTGCAGTCAGTTCCTATACCTAAAAATTCCTAGGCTTAATTTGTTTTTAAGTCCTTTCGGGTATGAACAAATTTTTACACAAAATTGCTAAAAGTGCAAAAATATTATTTTACAGATTCCCTCAAACAGTGAAGCGTATAGGACATTCTGCTGTGGCCCCTGTACAACTCAACCCCTAAAAATGGAACTTAAGACTCCGCAAGCTGGCTACGTGCCCGGCCAAAGTATACCGGTGGAAGCGCTTATTATTAATAACACCAACGTCGCTGTATCCGAGATTAATTTTGCTTTAATTATGATTGTTCGTTATACCAGTGAGAATCCATCTAGACAAAATTTACAACGTATCAGCGTGAGCAAAGTCAGAAGTGATGGAGTGCTTAGAAATTGTACACGATCTTTACGTGATGAAATTCATATACCGGCCACACCGCCTACCTGCTTGCAAACATGTGGCATCATACAAATTGTTTATCACGTGGAAATGGAGGTGAAAATGAAATGCTTTCAAAAGAGTCAAGTGATAACAATACCGGTGATTATTGGTAATATACCCTTGGCAAATAATACCAGTGGCTTGGAAGTGATACAGGAACAGCCGATCGCTAATAATGGTTTGTTTAGGGAGAGGCCGGTCGATGTGGTATTTCCATTCGAACAGGAGCTAAGTTCAGCTCCAAGATTGGAAATGTTAACACCAAATTTGCGTAGGTTATTTTACATTTAAAAGTAATTTCATTTTAGCTATAACTTTCCTTGTACTCATTTAAGCACCCCCCTCTTATGAAGAATCTTATCATATGCTGCGCAGTAATATTGCTGAAGGTGAACAACACACTTACGGTCCTTGTGAATTTACACCCTTATATCCGGTCTATAAAATACCCACACCCACATTTGAGCAACACAATAAACCTTTTGGTATTGTTAATTGCAGTTTTGAGCCATAGGAAACTTTTTTAGCTTCACTAATTTTATTCTTTGTATAAGTTAACTCAAACAAAGTTAACGAACTCTTTCGCAATAAGTTAATCATAAGTACATATTTTACAATTAACTTAATCAGCGTCTTTCGTCAATTAGGTCAAACAACAATATTTTAAAGTATTTCCCGGAAACTGCAATAGTGCAATTATTGTTAAGCAATAATATTTTAAAGTATTTCCCAAAAACTGCAATAGTGCAATTATTGTTAAGCAATAATATTTTAAAGTATTTTCCAAAAACTGCAATAGTGCATTTATTGTAAAATCACGCCACCTCTAGATTTAGGTCATTTAGTTTAATATAAATTAAGAAATGTTGTAAAATTAGTTAAGTTCTGATTTAAATAAAGTGCGGTCGTGCTGACCGGAAAATAAAAATAATTTTTTTTAGAAATCCCATTAAGGAATTTCTTAACTGGCGCCCGAGCAAATAAAGAACGGGTATCCTTTTGTAACAAAAGTCCTGAAGTAGTACAGTTACAGAGGAGTAAAAAAATAACTAAGTCTACCGCGCATTCCTTTTTTAGTTCGCCGTGTAGTTAACGTTAATCCCGAATAAAGTGTAGTGTACAAAGAAGCGGAAAAAACGTGCAAAAGGTATCGAAAGAACTGTATTACCCTGTTATGGAAGAACATAATTTTTGAAAGAACTTTGCCGTGAAATAAAGCTCCAATTAAATAAAACTACTAAATGCAAAAGGTGTAAAACACAAACTATTAACTGTGGAATTAAATTAAGAAATAAAAATTAATAAAAAATTAAATTAAACTGTAAACTGTGGAATTAAATTAAAAAATGAAAATTAATTAAATTAAACTATAAGCTGTGGAATTAAAGTAATAAATAAAATATTAAATTTGAAGCTGTGGAATTCCATTGAGAAATAAAAACTAATAAGAAAGACGAAATTAAAATTAGAAACTGTGAAGTTACATTGAAATAAAAAAGAAAAGAAGTAGAGTCAGTGAAGAAGTAACCACGAAGCGGAAATTAATTGTGAATGAGAAGCGTCCGAGTAAAAGTGAGAAACAGCCGAGTGAAAGTATCCGAGTTTGAAGTCAGAAGCAGACAAATTAAAGGAAACAACCTGATAGACAACGGTCCCTTAGTAGCAGCAGCAAACGGGAAGCATTACGTGCTAGCCGACTATCAACTATAACAAATTTCCAGAAGAATTAAGGTAGAAAATAAATAGATTAAAATTAGAGAAAAATAGTATATATTTCTTTACTTATATGAATCTTTGGAAAAAATATATTTAGATTAAATTAAAGCTTAACTTGAATAAATTTAAATAAGTGCTACAATACATTTGAACAACATTTTTTGTCAAACTAAAGCCTAAAGCGAATTTGAATCATTGTCACAATACATTTATTAATCTATAAGAACAAATATAACACGACACAAATTTTAGAATTCAAACATGTCGAATCCCGAAAATTTGATACGACCTGCTGTCCTTCCTCAAGGCAGTAACCGTGCGCCTAATGCACAAATTAGTTTAGAAGAGCTGAACGCATTAATTTCTAACATAGCGACAGAAGTATTTACACGACAGGGTCCACAAATAATACAAGCAACCCTTAACCCTAACTCAGGACAGAACATAGTCAATGACCAGGCAATAGACGAACAGTATAGGAATAATTTGGGAGATCTTGACAAGATTCCCGACATAGTGAAGTGCTTACGCGAATTTTCCGGAGGCCAGGGTGAATTCAACTCTTGGAGGAAAAGTGTAGAGCGTGTTCTGCAAATATATGAGAACACAAAAGGTACACCCAGATACTACGGTATACTGAATACCATTAGAAATAAAATAGTGGGGGAGGCTGATATAGCACTGGAGTCATACAATACTCCGCTTGACTGGACAGCCATTGTAAGGTGCTTATCATTGCACTATGCTGACAAGAGAGACTTAGCGACTCTCGAATATCAGATGACCTCGTTAATACAGGGTAGATCTTCGGTGCAAGATTTTTACCAAAGAGTTTACAAGCATTTGTCATTAATATTAAACAAATTAGGAAGCCTAAATGCATCAAACGAATCTGTATGCTTACTAACTCAGACTTACAGGGATAAAGCCCTTGATACTTTTATACGGGGATTAAATGGCGATCTTCCGAAGCTCCTTGGTATGAGAGAGCCGGTAGATCTCCCTCAAGCTCTGCACCTTTGTTTGAAGCTTGAGAATCAAACATATCGAGCAAATTACGCTCACGGTAGTAATCCTGGTAGAAGCGGATATAGCTCGCAAATGCAATCAACACGTAATCACCAGAATTTTCATCAAGTTGCCCGTAACCCACAACTTCCTCCTCGTTCACGCCCAATGACATTCTTTCCTCAGCTTGCTCATAATCCACAAACTCCTCGCGAAAATTTCCAATTTAACAATCCCCAAAGGTTTATACCGGATAGGCGCTATGATTTCCACCCACAACCGCCTCCTAGGCCCCAAGGTCCTAGGCCACAACCTGCTCCAGAGCCGATGGAGGTAGACGAAAGTCTACGCACTAGGAGAATAGACTATATGAATAGGCCAAGGCCAAGTTACAACCGAGAAAGACCTCCATCATCGGTTAATCAACCACAAAGGAAGATTGCACGGAATTTTCATATAGACTCCGAGTATCAACAATACGAAGCAGATATCGAAAATTTGGACGACCAGGAAGACCAAACTTTAAAGGATTACATAGACTCGACGCAAGATCCACCACAGCTTGACAACGAATATCTAGAATTTAATGATATTCATTTTTTAGAATGATGAGCTCTTCGTTGCCATACATAGAGTTCACGACGAGGAGCGGCAAGACCTTAAAAATTTTAGTCGACACAGGATCAACCAAAAACTATATCCAACCACAATTTGTAAAGATGCCCCTAGTAAATAAACATATTTTCTATGCAAAATCCGTAGCAGGTGATGTGGAGATTAAAGAACATACTTTCGCTAATTTATTCAACCTTAAGGAGAAAATTAAATTTTATATAATGCCATCATTAAAATCATTCCATGGTATTTTAGGGAACGAAACGCTAAAGCAGCTCAATGCTGTTATCCATGCAGGCGAGAACTTTATACAAATAGGAAAGGACATCAAAGTAAAAATGAAACAGCGAGCATCTCATTCCCCCCTAAACTCAATAGAAATAAGAGATGAACACTTGACCCCGTCACAAAAAGAAAAATTAAATATGTTGGTAATAAAACACGCGAAACTTTTTTCGGAACCCGACGAAAGGCTTACCTTTACAACAAAAGTAGTGGGCGAAATACGTACGAACACTGACACACCTATTTATACCAAATTTTATCCTTACCCTATCGCCTTAAAAACGGAAATTGAAAAACAAATAGAGAAACTATTACGAGATGGTATCATTAGACCTTCGCGGTCCCCATACAATTCCCCGGTATGGATTGTAAGCAAGAAGCCCGATTCAGAAGGCAACAAGCAGTATAGAATGGTCGTAGACTATAGGAAACTAAACTCTGCAACCATTTCGGACCGGTATCCCATACCAGAAATAAACGTTGTCACCTCGCAGCTTCGCGAAAACAAAATTTTCACAGTACTTGATCTTAAGAGTGGGTTTCACCAGATACCACTGAAACCAGCTGATTACGAGAAAACCGCATTTTCTATTTGCAACGGTAAATACGAGTTCACCAGGCTGCCTTTTGGACTCAAAAATGCCCCGTCAATTTTTCAGCGAGCCCTCGACGACATCCTCCGAGAACATATTGGAAAGAGATGTTATGTCTATATTGACGATATAATTATCTTCAGTAAGACAGAGGACGAGCACATGCGTAATATTGAAGAAGTCTTTAAAACTTTGAAAGACGCTAACTTAAAGGTACAACTTGACAAGTGCAAATTCTTTCACAGACAAGTTGAGTTCTTAGGATATATAATTTCTGCGGAAGGAATAAGAACAAACCCGGTCAAAGTAGAAGCAATAGCGAATTTTCCAGAACCTAAGACACTAAAGGAACTTCGATCATTTCTAGGCCTGTCGGGATACTACCGACGATTTATAAGAGATTATGCGAAATTAGCCAAGCCCCTGACATCACTCTTAAGAGGGGAAGAAGGAAGAATATCAAAAAGGAAATCTTCCCTTGTTTCAATGAATTTAAATCCAGTAGCTAAAGAAGCATTTAATAGAATAAAGAATACCTTGATATCCGAAGACATAATACTAGCATATCCCGATCTTAGCAAAGAAATGGAACTCACAACCGATGCTTCCAACTTTGCGTTAGGCGCAGTTCTATCGCAGAACAATAAGCCTATTTCCTTCATTTCAAGAACACTAAATAAGGCAGAAGAACACTATGCTGCCAACGAAAAAGAATTTCTAGCCATAATATGGGCACTAAATTCATTCCGAAATTTCTTGTACGGATCAGCAAAGGTGAAGATATACACTGATCACCAGCCCCTCATTTATGCTTTGAGTAACAAGAACAATAACAGCAAAATGAAACGCTGGAAGGCTATCCTCGAAGAGTACAACTACGAACTCCTGTACAAACCAGGTAAGGCTAACCTTGTCGCTGATGCTCTCTCGAGAATACCACAAGAAACTGATATCCACACACTTTCTATAGCAACAAATAGCGCAGAAAGTTCTTCTCACAACTTAATATATCATGTCGACGTCCCCATAAATGTGTTCAAAAACCAAATTCTTCTCAATATCGGTCCTACATCTGATTACAAATTTGAAATTGTTTTCCCCACCTATCACAGGCATACAATAACCCAAACCGAATTTAATACGAATAATTTAGTACAAAATTTAAAAAAATATCTGTACCCATCAATCATAAATTGTATTAAAGCATCCGAATCAACTATAGGAATGATACAAGAAATATTTCTAGACCATTTCCGAAACTATAAGATTAGATTTTCCAACATACAAGTAAGAGATGTTAAAAGCGAACAAGAGCAAGAAGAAATTATCCTAAAAATACATAAGCGCGCTCACAGAAGCGCAAGGGAAAATAAAACACAAATTCTTGAAAATAGCTATTTTCCCGCAATGACAAGAAAAATCAAAAGCATTATTAAAAAATGCGTTGTATGCAAAGAAAATAAATATGATCGGCATCCAACGAAACCACAAATTCAAGCCACACCTATTCCGCAGTTCCCAGGACAGATAGTCCACCTGGATATATTTTTAGTCGGAAAAGACATGGTTCTTACAGCAATTGATAAGTTCTCGAAGTATGCTATAGCAAAACCTATACAATCCAAAGCTGCCGAAGACATAAGGCAACCATTAAGGGATATTCTTTATGCATTCATGCCCGAGACCCTCGTGATGGATAATGAGAAGTCCTTCAGCTCAGAATCCATAAAATTTATGATCGAAAATGAATTTGGAATTAGAATTTTTCGAACAGCCCCCTATACTAGCTGTTCTAATGGTCAAATAGAACGATTTCATTCAACCTTACAAGAAATTATGTGTTGTTTGAAAACCGAAAAGATACACCGGTCATTTCAAGAACTTTTGGAAAGATCCGTAAACGAGTATAACCAATCGGTTCACACGGTCACAAGAAAAAAACCTATAGAAGCATTCTTTGGCAGACGGGTTAGCACCAATCCAGAACTGCTGGCGAAAGATAGAGAAGAAACCATTAAAAAACTAGTAGAAAAACAGGAAAATGATCTTTCATACCACAATACAAATAGAACACCACCAAAAAAATATGCAGAGGGAGACGTAATTTTCGTAAAAATAAACAAAAGACTAGGAAACAAATTATCGGCTAAATACAAAAAAGAAATAGTGGCACAAGATTTCAATACAACAGTAGTAACTAAGTCAAAAAGAGTGGTTCATAAAAACAACATCAAGCAATCTTAAAAATCTAAAAGGTACATACATTTTTTTTTAGGACAATATGGAACTGCTAATTACAATCTTTATGTGGATACTATTGGCGAAAGCACAACAATTGGACGTGCAAGACCTGACCAACAATAATGGCTATATAGCTATCAAAACAGGTGAACAGAAGACGATCAGCTACTATGATAAGATTTTTCACTTCATAAACTTGACTGCATATGAGGACACGATGTCATTGATCTCCGAAAACATAAGGACGTTAAATGCCACCACTTTTGAAGATAAACAACTTATTAGTACAATAAATAAAAACTTTTTATTACTCAGCACACGAATAAATAACCTCCATATAAATTCTAAATCCAAAAGAGGACTCTTTAACATTGTAGGAAAAGGTTTAAAGATCATAGCGGGATCCATGGACAGTGATGACGAACAGGAAATACGAGAAACCATAGCAAAAATACATGATAGTGAGCAGACTACTGACAGAACAATTAATAACTTAACTCTTGTAAACAATATCATGAGCGAACAAATTAATAATATTACGGAACATATAAACAAACAACAAGTTCTCATTAGTAGGTACATTAATGATTTTAGATCCCAAACGCAAAACAGAATTAAAACACTTGAAGATGAAGTTCAATTCATCCAACACGTATACAGAGTTAACAATGACATACTACTTCTGAACAACCATGTCGAGGACATTGGACGAATAGTATTTTCCTGCAAGTTGGGCGTTATTCCCACCGACATTTTGACACAAAAGGAATTAGACTTAATCACAGACTTCGATAGTTATAGTAGGATAAAAATTGTAGTACTTTTTCAAAATAATAAGATCATATTAACATTACTGATACCCCAATTTTCTTCTAATATTTTGTCAAAAATAAAGTTTGAGCCCCTACCAAACATTCAGAATAAATCAATAATATTAAACCAAACAGAAATATTAGCCGATAACAATAACAATATTTATACAGTAAACATTAAAGACAACCTGGAAAGAAATTTAATTATATTAGACAATAAATGCTTATCAAATATTCTAGATTTTAGAGAGGCTCAATGTGAGCTCGAAAAGTCAGAAAAAACCACAGTTACAGA